>OZ005653.1:251610001-252120001 GCA_963930645.1 Salticus scenicus
CACTGTCAAAGAGAACTTTCTTCTTTACGATGCTTAATTTACACAACTTCAATAGACAACAATTGAAAAAATTTCAAAGCCATCCACATAATAATTCATGGCATTATTAAGCATAATCACAAACGGAACAAATCTTATTGGAGAGATGCTTTTAAATAAAAGAAGAACAGAATAGACGTTTACATCAAAATAATATTGATTATTCACCTTTTTAAGTAAATTGGAGTGTAAAGGTTGATATTTTTATTTACCATGTGAAAAATACCAGAGCCGGGAATCGAACCCGGGCACCTCCGCTCAACGCACGGATGCTCTACCACTGAGCTACCGTGGCTGAAAACCAGCTAGGCACTTCCCACATAATATTCGTTGGCCAAGTCACCGAGTCTGCAAACGCAGCTGTATCAAGTGACAATATCAATCGCAGCACAACTGGCGGCACAACAGTGGAGGTGCCCGGGTTCGATTCCCGGCTCTGGTATTTTTCACATAGTTGGTAAATAAAAATATCAACCTTTACACTCCAATTTACTTAAAAAATTGAATATTCACGGTTGATGGGTTCATGGATAGATATTTCTAATATTGATTAATTTGAAAATTTTCGACTTCTCTTTTTGGGATGATTTATATGTTTTGAAAGGTCCAGAATACAATTTAACCATTTTCAGGAAATGTCTATTTGTGACAAAATTTTCTGTGGCATCTCTAGTTCAAGAAGTAATGCTCATAATTCCATACAAATATGAACGCAAAGTTGCGACCTAACATAAATAAGTGTCTATCAACTCCTGGATAAGTCGCTCAACATGTGGCGTTTTCATCCGTTTTTTTTTCTAATTTTTAATATAGCAATATAGGACAAAATTTCGTATATATGTGCACAGTGAGAATTATTTTTAATGAATTATCATAAAATTGAAAGAAATTATTTATAACAGTAGTACGTAGTTTGTTTATTATTATTATCTTTTTTTTTTTTTTTTTTTTTTAATTATTTTTTTATATACATGTAAGAGTATCGTTTCCCTTCCGTGGGGGGAAGTAACCCCAGGGAATGTACATTTTCAGTATGAGTATTTTTTAAAAGAACGCGTCAACAACTTTAAAACGAATGGGTGAACCGTAGATCTATGATAATTTAAAACAAAATTATTGATTATTTCACTGAAAAAATAAAAATAAAAATGTATTTACTAAAATGTCGCCTCTAGAGTATAACAATTACTTTCTCTTGTTATTTAGTGTCATGTTTCTCTAAGATGAACAATCATTGAAGATAATTTTAATAAATAATTTGTACTGCCAGGATTTGTATAGGGAAATATGGGGAAAAAGAAAAAAAACTGTGATGATCACAACTTAGTACCTTACTTATACTGACTATTTTTAGACAAATTTATGTTTATAATTTCACTTAAGTAATATTTTACTTGGCATTAAACATTGAAAAAAATATCTACATATTTCAATAACTTAAGATTGTAATTAAACTTTAGCATATGAAAAGTAACCATTTCAAAAGAGTATTTAGTAACTAAGGAGTAACTATTTTTTCCCCCTATACTAATTCTGTTCACAAATTTACACATTCATTCGTTATTTTACATTATCTTTTTTTTTTTTTTTTTCTTTTATAGAAAAAGCTCCCCCCCCCCCCCCTCGTATAAATTAAAAACGACTACATAATCCTGGATGCAGATACAAATAAATGTATAATATAAAAAGGCACTAACAAAAAAATATTTACTTTTTGTGATTCTCCGGTTTTAGCGCATATATCAAAACTCTGTAAATATTTTGATTACCTTCTGAAGAAAAAGAAACTCACGCTTTCTCCCAAGAAAAGAAAAGAAAAAAAAAAAGTAAAATAAACTCAAAAGGTTAGAAAAAAATAACTGACTTTATCGTCTGATAACCCAGGAAGTCACCCCATACAGTCACTGAACAGTCTCTTCCAAACACGCATTAACTCCTTAATAAGAAATGCCCATGATCACACTGTGCGCATGGCTGGCAGAGCACGACATCCTTTCCCTACTGACAAAAGTTACAGCTCATCACGAACTAAGACAAAAGCAGGGGGAGAGCGGTGGAAAAAAAAAAATCAACAAGTGTATTTTTGTGTGCTCATACATACACAAATATACGCACATATATACACCCTCTCACCTCTCCAACCTGCCGAAAGTGAACCTAACAGAGTGCTTGCCTAACCGTGAAGTGATGCGGGCTTAATTAATGTTTGCTAATGTTCTCTAATAGCCCGAATAGTGTTTGTCTAACCTTTGTATTCGGAATATTCGAATATCTTTTTTTTAAAGTCTAGAATGAACAGTTCGTATTTTTTTTTTTTTTCATGCTTGTATACTTTTGATGCGAAGAAAAGCAGAATCAGATAATATTGTTCGATGTTTGTCTATGGAAGAGTTTCATTAGGTGTTTGTTGACATGCATATGTAAAGAAAAATGATAGATAGATATATAAAGCAAGTTCGTCAATTTTTAATTATATTTGTAAGCGGCTGTGTTATAAAACAAATTTGAGACAAGAAGAAAATGTAAAGAAATGTTTTAAAATTGCTATTTTTAAAAGTATGCATGCAAATTGAAATAAACAGTTTATATAAGGGATCCAAGAAGCTTAGAAAATTAAAATTAAAATTAGTTACTAACAAGAAAAAAAAATATCTATACAGACATATTCGCTTATACTTTTCAGTATTATTCTTAAGGTGTTTTAGTTTAAATTAACTACGCTTGATATACGAAAGACAAAGAAATTATTTTTTTTATGAATAGAATATTCATGGCTATAGTTTCAGAATCAATTAATTAGATGTTCCCTTCCTCAGCAAAAAAAAAAAAAAAAAAAAAAAATTATGGGGATTAATTTGAGGATGAAAATCACGTTAAATCTACCTTTGCCAGAGTAAATCTTTACAATTATTTCTTATAAAATAAGCTACAAAAATGAAATGCTTTTAAAATTAGTCGTAAAATTTTTACTTCTTTGGAGTGTTTTGCATGTTATTTTATCCTAGAAACTAGATTAAATTCACATTTTTGAAGAGCAATTTTCATCATATTTAATCACTGGAGAAAATTATTGTTCGTCAAAACACTGAATTTATTTATTTATTTATTTTTCAGGCCTTTTTATTGGTACAAGTTATATTTCTGAAAGTGTGCTTGTAGACATGAATAAAGTTTTTGCAAATTAAATAATCGCATTTACATTTCTTTTTTCTTAAAACAAATATTTTTTAAAAACTTAACGAGAAAATATACTTCTTAATAAAAAAAAATTTCTCCTTCTAAATAAAATCCCATTACAGTATCTCCTTCTCTGTATCGATTTTAAAGAAATTTACAGCTCTTGAGGTATACCCTTATAACCCAGGGTCGAAACACTTTTGAACCTCTCAGATCCTCCCCATGGCCATTAATTTTACGTAACCTTAACTGTGGTTGTAAAGCTTACATTTTTACATCCTCTTCTCACCACAAAAATAAGATCCCCGGGATTAAAAAGGATTTAATCCTTAGCTCCTGATTTACTCAGTGCCAAAAATCGAGTTTAATCCCCCGCCAGCACCCCCTTCTGATGTGACGTCATTATATGGACTCGGTTTGGCGGATGATTCAATGAGTGGATTAAAGGTTGTAATTTTATGATGTGTCTTTTCGTCGTGGCAACAGCTTTTGAGCTCAGTAGACTGTAAATTAAGTGATTTCAAAGGAGGGGTTCCAAAAGAGGGTGCCGAAAAATGTTTTTTGCATCGATCGCGTTCTTCTAAGCGAGAGAGTGGTTTTCTAATCAAACAAAGCTAAACAACAAAATATTTGAAGTTGTTTCGAATTTATAAATTCAGTATGCTTTATAAATAGAATGTTGTCAATTGTTCGATTAAAGAAAATATTGTAATATTTGTAAAGCTTTCATGTAAGGCATATTTTTCCTCGCATTTTCGCAAAATTTTCTTTAATACTAATAATTATAATAAGAAAGAATTTATTATTAAAGCAAATAAATAGTATTAGTTTCTTTTCTTTATCATTTGTTTTTACACAATTGCTTTACTGTTTGTTTTTCTGCTTATTAAATATTTTTTCCCCCGAAAATAATAATAATAATAATGACGATGATTCAGGTTTTGGATTTCCTTTTCGGTGTCATTCGATCGGTTTTTTTTTTTTTTTTTTTTTATTATTAAAATGTTTTTAAAATATTTAACATCATACATACGCATTTAAATAAATAAATAAAATAATTAAATAAAAATGTAAAACATTGCAAAAACTTTTTTGGGTAATTTAGCTACATTTTCCTGATTCTGTTTCAATTTAATTCATGTAAAGTTTGCTTTTAATCATCATAATTATTTCTAATTCACCCTACTTCATTTACATCACTTACACTAGAGTGACCATATGCCCTCGAAATTAAAGAGACAGTTTTTATTTGAAATCGCTTTTTTTAATTTTTGAAATACTGTAACAAGGAAAATATTTATCATAGTGTTATTATCTATTTGGTCATCATTTGTGTCGAACAAAAAACACCTCGGTAATCGGATAACAGTAATATTTTTAATGCTATTTTAATATACAGATACTTTAAAATGGTCACCATAACTTACCTTATAATAAAATAATTCCTAGTAAATGTTCTTTATAATATTTACTAGAAAAATCAAAGCATCAGCAATGTATACATAGAAAATACAGAGCATAGATATATAATAGATAACGAAACTTCAGTCCTCAGATGAGTATGAAACACCTCGTCAGACAATTCAGAAAAAAAAAAAAAAAAAAAATGAAAGCAAAAAAATAATTAGAGTTTATTATTCGGTGTAAAATAAAACTTCTAACTGAAAATGAAAATTAAATAAGATTAATAATAATGATAATTCATAATTGGAAATGATTTCAACATTACTTTATTTTTGCAAAACTGTATTTTATTAAATTGACTCACTGCCTGTAAAACAACTTTCTCCTTCACAGTTGCAGTAATACTGAAAAGCGCCCGCTTACGTCCATTCTTGGACAGAATAGTTTATGATAATTTGGCAGAAAAAAATCATAAAAGATATTTTTAACGCTTCCTCTCCTTTCCATTTTGAATGTTGTTATCAAAATTTCAAGATAATTTGTTTTTTCTAAAATAGATTGTTTAGGTGGATATGAAATTCTACAGATAACAAGATTAAAATAATAATTGAGAAAAACAGTAAATAATCTTTTTTTTAATGTTGTCAGCAAAACTATTATTTTGTAGTGATAATTTATCGAGAAAAGTTTCTAGAACAAAATTTTAAAATATTAGAAAATAAACAAATAAATAAATAAAATGCTCTTGAAAAATTCTTTTAAAATAATGTTTTCAGTAAGAAATTCAGTGGATTACTTAAGCTTTCATTATAAAACTTAAGTAAAAAGGGAAAAAAAAAATAAAATTAATAAATAAAATAAATTAAGGTACTTTTTATAACTATAATTAATTGTAGAATGTTTGTCTGTAATTTTATCATTATAAGGCAATTTTAAACAGCACGATCTCATTTTATAGTGTATATGAATACAACATTTAAAAAATAATTATAACTTAGTATTGCTGAATTAGAATACATTTAATTATGATGGAAATATTTTAGACCACTAAACTCATAACATTTTTCAACAGTTAAAAGAAAACTGTAGTTTTTCTAAATATCATATTCACCACTTTTCTAAATATACCATTTTCATATCCACCTAAACAACTGCTAATTATCAATAATACAGAAACTTTACAAAATTGAACGGAATAAATTAGACCAATTTTATCTAACTCAGACAACAAGTAACGATATTTAATATGCATAAAAAAGTGAAGTGTCGAAAACACAGTCAATTCTCACACCCTTACCACACACCTACTGCTCACTACTAAAACGCTGAACGAAACAAACCACCATTTGACCCCTCAACACCCTCTGTTGTCATAGCAACAGCACCCCTCTGATATTTTTTTATTCTTTATTTATTTATTTAGCTCCCCTTCCCTTTATACATATTTTTTATTTTATTATTATTTAGTCCGTGATTGGTGGTCGAGTCCGACTGACATTGACTCAACCGCTAAGAATTCCCTCTCTATTCTCTTTTATTCCCCTCTTTTTACTTCTCAGCATTCCTTGTCGCGGTATTTCTTCCCCACGATTCTTCCCGCATCCCCAAAAGAATACGATGGATTTTTTTTTTTTTTTTTCTCTGTCTCTCTCTCCATTTTTAACCACAAATGATATTATGGATAAACCCTGAATTGCTTTCAAAATTGAGATATGACAGTATATTCTAATATCGGTGAGTAATTAATGAAATATGTGATGTTTAAAAGAATAGAAATATAAAAGGAGGGCAGGCACAACGTGTAAACAAACAATATATATATGTATATATATATATATATATTTTTTAATTTAACAAACGATAAAAAATATTTTGTAGAAAAAAGAATAACAATTTTGTAGACAGACAGCATATAAAAATCCTATCGAAAGAAAGAAAATATAAAACTTGATTTTAACAAAATTTCGTGAAGCCCCATATTACATAAAAAAAATTATTATATTACATTATATGTACGTAAAAATATCCTAAACAGAATCTGATTTATTTTACGTGTCCTATTTTTGTCTGAAACTTTTTCACTTTTATGTATTTGTAAACTTTAGATTCATTAATAAATAGATCATTTCTTACTATGAGAAATTCTAGGTGGTCTGCCACAAATGGCGACGATTTTTTTTTTTTTTTTTTTTTTTTTCAGACTAAAAGAAATAAAATTCTTGATCCTAATTAAGATTAAGAGATTATAAGATTATTTTGGATATGCAAACATTGATCGACACTTAAATAAAAATAAATAAATAAATCTTTCATAAATTGATTTTAAAAAGATCAAAATAATTTTTTTTGTCAGTGAAAAACATTATTTCATGATTTGTGTCCTATTTTCTCTTATACTTATTTTACAAAAAATATTTTTTATTTGCAACTACATTTAAAAAATAAATAAATAAATAAATAAATAGGTATTATACATATTGTTTGTTTTCGTTAGCTGTGACCCTGCTCACCTATGCGCATGCGTGAGGTCTGCATTGATTTTGTTAAAATAGGGTAGAAGCGTAGAAGATGAGAGAATGTTTACATTTTACGAGTGAGAGATAAGTTGCGGTTTCTTTTTTCTTTTTTTTTCTTTTCAGGACATTATTGAATTTTGAGGCGATACTTCTTCGTTATATTCGTATAAAGGCAAAATGCTGATTTTTCCCCCTTGTAATTTTTAAATAAGTGTAGAAGATCAGTTTTATTCTTCGATGCAAAATAAAATCCGTAAACTTAAAAGTAAATGCCTGTTTTCTTTCTTCTTCTTCTTTTTTTTTTTTTTTTTTCAGTTAAAATTATTTTTATTTGCTTACTTGATCTCTAAATTCGTACTATATCTGTCATACCTGAACACTTGTTTCATGCACTGATTATAGTAGTAAATTAATTAAAAATGACTTAAATTAGGTAAAATTTACATAATTCATTAATAAAAGAAGAGAAAAAGAACAACGTTTACAGTAGACTTTACCTGTAGTAAAAGTAATATATTTTTTTCTTTTAAATTATACTGCTAAAATAAAAATACCATATTTTTGGATCTCTATTTTACAGAAATTTACAGAAAATCGTATTTAAATCAAATCATTAGATTTTTTTATCATGATTATTTTACACCTTTTATTTTTCGCGCATATTGCCATATAAATTACATTAAATAAAATATTGTTAATTAAAATTTACCTTTAAATATCATTGTCTTCATCTGCTGAAATTGTAGCTTCACTATCGGCTGAAATGTGTAGAACGAAAAGCGCATTTGGCTAAGTGCCCATCTCATTCAACGCATCACCCCTTTTCCGAGTAGGATCGTTCCGCGAGAGGTAGACATGGTTTACGAAAACGGACAGTATAGTATTACACTATGCGGCACCGAATTCAACGATATTTCGACACCGCGAATGGCAACAAATGAATATAAAAAAATGAAAAGTAGTTTTTTTTAAAAAACAGGAGCAAGTATTTATATATGTAAGGTTGGACGGATCAGGACAATTTGCAGCATAGTGAATGATTTTGTCAAGTGTAAGCTATCGCCGAAAAGAAAAAAAAAAAAAAATCTGAAATTCAAATATTTTTTTTTTTATAATTCGTGTCATATTTTGGCCAAAATATATCCAATTTCCCTAAAAATAAAATACGCGAGAATAAAAAATAATATTTATAATTATACATAGGCAATGTTTATCCCTACAAGGCACCCAGTTCCATATGTGGAACACCGACTTTAATCGTTCCTATAGCTATGAAACTATTAGTAGCGACATCTCTTGACATCTTGATAGAAGCTACTGACATTTAGCAATGTAGTAATATGAACCTTTACCTAAAGATGTCGTTCGTGTTTTTGTTATAGTGCACTCAGTGTGAAATTTGAATGAAAGTGATACGTTAGTCGTTTGTCTGAATTCAAAAATAAAAAAAGAATAGTTATTGAACAGTTTTGACTCGAAAAAAAAAAATACTGTGTGTTATAACGAAGTGTATATTTTGCAGAGGTAAGTTGTTCTTTTTATATTACAATAGTAAACGTATTAGTAAATCATATTTTTATGTATGTTCCACATACGGTACGTTGAGCTAAAAAGTTGATTTTTCCGTAAAATATGGTAAAATTTTTATTTTTATAAGTTTTCTTCTGATCACTAATTACAACCTATATATTTTTGTCGCGCACTAAAAAAAAAAAAAAAAAAAAAAAATGAGCCTTGTAGGGTTAAGCAACCTGTTTCAGTTCATTCGTCAATTCATCATTTTTCTGATTAGATCATTTTATAGAAAAATGTATTTTTAAAAATTGCATCTTTACAATTTTTGCAAGCGTCATTTTAAACCTAGCAATATTTTAAAATTATAAATAGAATATGAACTATTGTTATAAATTGACTAAAAATCACAATAGTAAAAAGTACAATCAAAACAGGTAACTAAATTTTTTCAACAAAAGTTTAAGCAAAAATAAACTAAATAAAAATAAATAAAAATGCCTCACCGGCAGCTGTACCGTCTGGAGAAATATGGGAACTGGGTTGTCAAACATGAAATTTATTTTGAAAACTTTCTTTGAATGGGTTTGGTTTAACTATCATTAGCGTTTCGTCCCACAATATTAATTTGTTTTAAATAATAATTTAGCTTTTGATGAATTACAATTTTAAAATAGGTGGGTAAATTGATCTAAGATTTATGAGTTTCAAATTTTAAAAGTAAATAAGAAAAGAAATAAAATACAAAACTTTCGCACGAGTTTGCTAGCTTTCAATATAATAGAATGCACTCGATTTTAAATAGGGCATAAACTGGAGGGGGGGGGGGGGAGAAAGAAATCCAAATAAGCAAGTTAAAGAAGGTTTTTATAGTTACAATAAAGAAATCGGATGTAAAGTACAATTATTCTGCACATTTGTTAACGCAATTTCACCAACGTAATAATTTAAGAGAAAAAGACGTTATAACGTACGTACACACAATATAAATATAAATAAAAAAATAAGGAATAAATAAATAATTAAAAATAAAATCTAAGACTTTTTTAAATTAATTAAATGCGTAATAAGTGTGATTTCTTCTATTACACTAATGCATATTTTTCTCTAATGGTTAATTTAGCATTCTACAAAAATATGAATATGAAATTGAACACTTGATTTATTTGATTTCCCACAGCTAAATTAGGAACGGGAAATTATACTACAATCAGTAAATAATTCTGTATTGTTTTAAATGATTTTATTTGCCTTTCATTTACTTTGATTATAGCATTTCTTTAATTTCGTTATAGCAAGATGAAATTTTTGTCATAAAAAACAAAAATATTTTCGTACCTGCTCTTGTTCTTCTATCTTGACCGAACTTTCAAAAACTTTTTTTTTCTTTCTCTCTCTCTAAACAAAACTTTGGGTTGTTAACAATACACGAGGCACGACCACTAATGGCTGTTTACAGTAGCTTAGCATTGAAGCAGCGGCCGGTATACATGGAAGGGCAGGCGGGGGAAGATGTGAGCGGATTATTTTCTCTCCCACCCTCATTTTCGTTGGCTTCTTTTGGGTTTGTCTCGCTAATTGACGGACCAACATAGCCTCGGACTATCACGAAATGAAGAGAGCGGCATTCCCTCAACAAAACCTGTGGTGAAGTTTTAGCTGCTTTGTTTTGTCGGCAGGAATCAAATGTAGGGATTTGCGCTGGAAATGCCGACGGTTGTCAGGGAAATCCTATGCTCTGAGAGGAATTAGTGGATTGCTAGAATCGTAATTCCCTCATGCAAGCAAATGAAGAAAAAAGACAAAATTGAATTAAAAAATATATTAAAAAAAGTTACTTGATAGGCTACATTATTTGCCAAAGACTGTGATTAGGCAACTGAAGGTTTTTTTTTTTAAATTCAACATAATACCTTTCGAATAAGACTTTAAATAGGAAGATTCCTACGATTTGGAAGGCTTTAAAAGATATTAAAATAGATATGTAACAAAGAATAATCCTTCAAAAGGATTTTTGGAAATACCTCTGTATGATATATATAATTGGCAGAAAAATTATTGAAGCACACATTCATACTGTACATATAGTATATATATATATATTAGTTTGATCGCTAATTTTTATCATCAGCTTACTTTTTTATAAACAGTATAAGACTAAGATCATGATTCGACAAATATATACTTAACAAAACAGTATTAGGTGCCCCTCTTTCAAGCAAGAATTATTGCTAGTGCTTCAATAATTTTGCTGCCGACTGTAACATCCTCTGTTCCACATGCATATGGTTAAATTGTCGGATTAAAAAAGCAGAAGTTATTCAAATTTCTCAATCAGCTGTTACTCGAAAAATTCCTATTGTGGTATAACGTATATTTATTTTCACATATTTAATTCACCAGATTGCTAGAATATTTTATTTTAATTTCCTTCAATATCATGTACCGCGGTGGTCTAGAGTCCTGCATCAGGTCGGGTGCAGGTCGGTTTAGCATTAAATTTTGATGAGCGGAATTACCCGCGATATATTTTCCTTTAAAGAAACTTTTTTTCTTCGAAGCTTAGGTATGGTAACTGAAAAGAAATATTAAAATAATAATAATAATAATTATTTATTATTATAATCAAATTTAAGGAAATCTTATTTTTATATATATTTTTTGCGATTGAAAATCTCTAGCCTCACGGATATTAAGTTGTGGATTTTCTTTAAATTTTATACTGTTTTCTAGTTCTAGTTCTTTTTATTTATTTATTTATTTATTTATTTTTTTACTTTTGTTACTTAGCATAATATTAATGTATAATTTCCTTGTTCAATCTCTGGATTTGTTGTTAGTATATACCTATGATGGTATTTTTATTTATTTATTTTTTTAATAGTACACTATGCAATTTTATATTATTTATTTATTTATTTTAATTATTCCAAAGTGCCAACTTGTATGATTTTTTAACACCATTTTTTTTTTTTTTTTTTTTTTTTTTTCGTAAAAAAATGATCATGTTTAATCGCAGAAAACTACTAAAAAATATATTAAAAATTTCTATAAAAGATTTCTGTTAGAAAAAAAAAAAAAAAAAAAAAAAAAAACGTACAAGTTGGCAGATATGTTATTCTATTCACAGTTGAAGATTATGAATCGCTTATTTAGATTTAAATCTAGCATTCAATAAAAACTACTTGCTTCTCTTAATACATGCAAATGAGAAAACTGTCTGATTTTGGAGAACTTCGTTACAATATTTTTTTCATACAATTCCCCTTATCTTAATATATTTCGCGTGTTGTGAATTCAATTCAATTTAATTAATTAATTAATTAATTATTATTTTACCTATGTAGCTATTTCTGGGTATCGTTTATCACCTAGGAAGTATTGATTATGTGTGTGTCATTAGAATTTATTTGTTTCATTAAAATAATATATTTGTACAAGTTGTATTTATATATAAGCGGATCGTATATATGTGTGTCTATTAGTTATTCGTTTGACATAACACCAATGTTTGGGTACAATATAACGTGCGCAATTAATATTATCTCTATTGTGAAATAAATTCGGTTTTTATCTGTAAAATAATAAATAATCCTTCTATTGAAATAATAAAATTTTAAAATTCATTCAAAATTAAAGTCTTATGTTGCATAAAATTTAACAGACCGTATAACGTCACAGCGTTGTACTTTTAAATAAATAAACGATTGTTTACATTATTGTGTCCTTTGATTCAATGCATTTTCAAGCATATCATTTAATAATTTATTTATTTTTTGGGGAAAAAAATAACTCATAAATGATGATGCTAAATCTTTTTACATAGTCTAATATTTTTAGAAGAACGCAGGAATGTGCGATTGAAACAGAACAAAGTTAGTTTGCCATAGCTTTTTTACAGTAACGGTCATGTTATTGCAACTGGTCTATACATATTTCGAAACGTCAGAGAAATATAATTCCTTACATTATTAACGTAATTAAACTCCAGGCAATTAAAACACACTTTAAGTAGAAATCTAGATAAAAAAAAAAAATAAAAAAAATAAAAAAGAAGGAAAAGAAGAATAACTCTCTAAAAATGCATATTAAAATCTTCATTTATTTAGATAAAAAATTGCAAAAGGAAAACAAAATGTGGAAACTTTTCCATTTTTGAAATTTATAAAATAAACCCATAAATTGATCCGCTACACATTTAGAACGCCACTGTTTACAAATCGTAAATCCCACAAATCAACACGGTTTATTTATTAACAATTCATAAGCATTTGTTTATTTCAACAGTTTGTTGATTATTACGAAAGTGAAACCATAACATTCTGTAGAAAAGAAATCAGCAAATTTGTGTTTTAAAAGATAACGTATATACTTAAACTCAAAGAATTACACATAAATTCACCAGAGCGACGACTAGGGACATGCCTAAATGTCCCAAGGTAAAATAGCATAAAATAAAATAAGACTCCAAAAAACACATTACACGGCTAAATGATGCATTCCAGCTTGAGGCATCAGGTCCTAATCTAATATACATGTGGCAGTCCTCATGGCAGAGATTAGAAGACGCACGACCACGGATAGGCCATAACTCAGGTGTTCAACATGAGATGTTGGCCAGATAGTGAGATGACAGCGTCTTTTCTATATCTCATTTTAGCGCAGGGTCATGTCGTGTGGCGACTTGAAAGCCGATAGTATCTTGCCAACTCAAACTTACGGGTACCAGCTAGACATAAATCGAAATAGGTGATGTTGAGAAAATGTAGAACAGGAGTACTTTGTTGGAACTATGTTTCCGTGCATAGAAATCTTGTGAAAAGTTGTAGTCGAGACATGTATGAAGCATGAGATTTAAAAAGAAAAAAACCTTTTTCAGAAATATAGTTTTGTTATAAGAAGAGACAGGAATATGTTGTAAGATTTATTATTGCAAACAATAAAACTTGAGAAGAAAATTGATTTTTTTTTTTTTTCTTTTTTTGTCTGCAACATCGATTTTAAAACGTATTATGAGATATCTGTACTGATAAGCATAAAGGATTTCAGTCCATATTCTTGATTTTTAGGAGACGAAAAATAAAGTTAAACTAACTAAAAACTGATCAGAAGAATCGATTAGGAAAAAGGGATTGTGTTGATTTATACCCTTTATACCATTCAGTGATTGTCAACCTTCATTTAATAAAGGGAAAAAATTGAATTAAATATTTTATACAAAGATTAATGCTAAATTTCTGACTGGAATCTTTTTTTACCAATGGATTTTCTCAAAGACTAAATGACATGGGTTTAAATCCTTTATACCAATCGATAGAGAATTTTTTTCTGGGTCTGACTATGTGCTTAACTCAAAATCGACATTTTTGGACTTAAATCCTTTATACGTATCAGTATAGATATAACCTTCGTACAGGTTACATTAAAAAAATTTACAAGATCGGAATTCAGAAGTATAAATATTACTTCAATGTACAGAATTTTCAATACACAATTTTTCGTAAGCGAGAACGACATTTTCTGGAAAAAAAAAATAAATAAATAAAGATAAATATAATAATGAAATATATGCTTGTTTCTGAAAGAGGAAGATGCTAAGAAAAGTTGAAGTAGGGTAAACACATACAAAGCAGAGAGTTGCAATTGGAATAAATTGAAAATTATAAACTCAAACAAAATTTTTAACTTAGTTTGAAAATAAGTACGGTTAAATAAATATTTTTAAAATCTTCACTTTACTTAATTAAATCAAGATATTTTATAAAACAATTCTACATTGCCCAGCGATAACAAAACATATATAACAGCAGATATACAGTCGGTAACAAAAGTCTCCGAACACTAGCAAAAATTCCTATATGAAAAATGTACTTTTAATACAGTTTTGTTAAATAAATCCTTGTCGAATCCTGTTCTTAGTCAGTCTAAAAACGAGATTCGACAA
Organism: Salticus scenicus; assembly: GCA_963930645.1. Classification (NCBI taxonomy): domain Eukaryota; kingdom Metazoa; phylum Arthropoda; class Arachnida; order Araneae; family Salticidae; genus Salticus; species Salticus scenicus. Next base: position 251,624,594 of record OZ005653.1, read on the forward strand.
GGATTTATATAACAAAACTGTATTAAGTGTACTTTTTTTGCATAGGAATTTTTGCTAGTGTTCGGAGACTTTTGTTACCGACTGTATATCTAGCATAAATTATGATTTTATGTCACATTTTAAGAAATATTTAACAACCAAACTTACGGGAAGCACCTACGACTTAAACGAAATAAATCATGAAGAGAAAATGTAAAACAGAAGTGCTTTGTTAGAACTATATTTTTCGGCATAGAAATCTTGTGAAAATTTTTAGTCAAGGAATGTATGAGACATGAAGTTTTAAAAACCATTTCAGAAATACAATCCTGCTATCAAAAGCTTTTAGGATATGCAAAAGAGACACAAATATGTTGTAAGATTTATGTTTTCATGCAATAAAACTTGAGAAATTGTAATATTTTTTTCTTCTACTTTATCAAGATTTTAACCTTTTTTCATATAATTTTTATACAGGTTATATTAAGTAAATTTTCATAGTCAGAGTTTAGTAGCAGAAATACAATTTCAATTTGAGTAAATTTTAATGCGTAATTTATTTAAAGCGAGAAATATATACGTTCTTCAAAAAACATTTATGAAATAGTATATGAATGTGTGTGTATGTGGAAAACAAAGAAAGAGAAAGAGAGAGTATGGCATTCTTTTAGCATTTATAACAATATTTGACAATGCAGCGTTTCAAAAAATATATAACCTTTATTTTATTTATATAAATGCCGTTAATATTTTAATTATTCTAAAACGCTAAACTTATCAACCATATTTTTACTTAATAAATTAAATTTATTATTTCTTTTGTTTTTAGTTGCACCGTGTAAATATTTATGACAAACTTTCTTAGATAAGACTATAAATACGTATATATACATACAAACGTGATAGAAAGGACATTCTCAAAATTTTATCTCTATAATACACATTAATTCGAAAGTCCAGTAAAATTTTTGACGTTTTTAAAATTATTCTATGTGGAAAAATTTAGGCTCATAAAAGTTTTAAAGAAGTTACTCTGAGAGCATATTTCTAATTCGGTAATAAAACTTTTTCGGATAAGCTTCGAGTAAAACAGGTCTTTTTCAGGGGCGGTAAGAAGCCCATGCAACAAATGCAGTCGCATCGGGCGCCAGAATCTGGGGGGAGGGGGCGACGGCGTCCGCCATAAGAAAAAAAGAAAAGACAGATTACCTTCAGGCCATTCTAAGAAAAAAGGGCACCCAATCATTGTCTGGCATCTGCAATCTCGGGCCCGTCCTGGTCTTCTTCGCTAAAATATACAGTTTCAGAAAAGTTCGGAAACTGAAAGTTCAGTTTAATTCAGTTTCTTGCCATTTTAGCTCAGTTAGATGCGCCTAATATAAATACTACCACAAAATTAACATTGAGATTTCTGATTGGTTTTTAACATTTGTTTTACGAAAAACGGTAGCCATCATTAGTTATTATTAGTAGTATAAGGTATTCAGATCATGTTTATTGTAAATAACTATTGATCTTTCATAGCGACGGACAATCGTTAACTCAAAATGTAAACTGAAATAACAATCGATTCACGTCAAAAATTTTATATATAATTTATTTTCCTATAATGAATAATAAAATGTATACAGTGATGATTCAAATAACTCTATAACTTAACGGAAAATTCCAGCAAGTCATATATTTAAAAAAAAAAAATCTTTAAAACAGAGTATAGAATCAGATCCGTTTTGAGCATTCAAATCACGAAGATCAAGATCCTAAAGATCATAGAAAAAACGTTGTTCACCGCTGCTGAAACATAGTATTCTTTACTCGCACATGGCTCAATACACGTTAAAGATTGAACACAAAGATTTTGCCACCCCCTTTCTAAAAAAAAAAAAAAGAAAGAAAGAAAGAAAGAAAAAGAAAAAAGAAATCGCGTACACAATTTTTTTGCTTTTCGTGTCCCCTCTGCAGGGGATATTTGAAGGATTTCGCCACCGGGGGTTTAAGTGTTCAAATGTTCGAGGTAGAATGTAAAACAGCAGTTTAGAGGTCTATCGAAGCAAAAAGAATTCCATGCACGTCATCTTTTGGGTGTGAGGGTGTTAAAAAGGTCCGGGCGAGCAATAAAAGTAATGTCCAGGCGAAACCTTGTCGTATTGGGCAAGCACTTCAAAAAATAGCAGCGAAAAAAGAAAGTCGTTACGTAAACGTCTTAAAATTCCGAGCCGACATGCGTATTTATCGATACATAACAGTTCCTTTAAAATAATATTAACTCAAAAATAGAAATAGGTAATGACTAAAACTTATTAGATTTACCTATTTCAGCAGTGACACTAAGTATTAAAAGATAAAAATGGCCATGAATTTGCACCGATGCAACGTTTAAACATAAAACCTTAATTCTACGAGATCGAACAAGCAAATGTACAGTTGCTAACTTTTAAGCACTTTATTTTAATCGATTAATTACCACTAATTTTGAAGAATAATGTTTGCTATATGTGATAGTCATAGACATACATACAGTTACACAAACATTACAATTAATAATTAATTGGACATTTCAATTAAAACACCCAATGAAAGTAACAATCAATAAAACGTAAGACTTGTAAATATAAAATAAATAAAAGTTTCAGAGACTTTTTATAAATGCAATTATAAACTGAATAAGAATTATTAATTTGAACAGGTGGTTTAAAAAATCTCGTGGGCCGAGACAAAAGGCATAAACTTTTTGTAAGGGAAATAAACATGCTTTTCATGCAGGGGCTAAGTGGCATCAGTCATAGGCTAAAAGGTAACTCGTGCAATGGTCAATATGACAAAGTGTTAAGAAGTCTTCGGGTCAATATAAAACGTTCTGTATAGAGCTTTAATAAAGTAGGAGGGGGGGGGGGGGCTTTATAACTACACCCTTTCCACTATTCAAGGAAACAAGGTCGAATTGAACTGAAGCAAATATAGCACGAAATACATAAAACATTTCTCTCATTTGAATATTTAAAAAGGATTACGTGACTTTATTTGTGGCATTGACAAACTATAAACGTTTCAACATAAAATATTTGACGTTACTATGACACAAATTTGTCTCTGATCAATATTGTTAATTTGAATTGCATTGAACCAAGTCGATAGTCAGATATTTATTTCATTTTACTTATATTATTATTACTGTAAACAAGCTAAGGTACCAAAATAAATAAATAAATATATAAATATACATATAAAAGAGGTTAAGAAGGATAAATTGTTAGACTATATTTTCTAACACAGAAAGAAAGCGTTCAGTATAGGCAGGAATCAATGCATGATTTTGAGCTAGGAAATTAAGCGATTGGGAAACCAAAATATGAAATTTGTTTAAAAATTTTAACGATAATTTTCTTCACAGAACCAGCAGTGTAATTTGATTTGAAAAAGTGGTGTAATACTAAAAAAGAAAAGAATTAAAATTATTATTTTGAAAATTTTTAAATTTCAGAAGTATTTACTTACTCCTTATGCAGATTTGTTACTACAGTGGAACCCCGATCTATCGTTCCCGCATCCATCGTTTTCTCGCATTGATCGTTTTATTTCTATGGTCCCTGCACAAATTGTATTTAAATAATGTTAACGAAACTCGCATGTATCGTGCTTCAAAAAGTCGTTTTCTCGTATTCATCGTTGTAAAATATTTCTCTTGACCTAATACAAATTTTCTTCTGAAGGTCAAGCGGTTCCATATGGCATACGAAGTGGAATTATAACTTTTATCCTAAAATAACTCTTTTCCCCACTTCCTACAGGGGTGATTGTGACTCAAAGCTAAAAACCCTGAAAATTAGAGCCTCAAATTAGAAAAAACCCAAAATATCAAATAATACTCAAACTATTTAGGCCAGAAGCCCTCAAGTTTTTCACATTTCATTCACATATTACCTGGATGACAAATGAACAACCAATGAAAACAAAAAATAACTTTATAGGAAATATGAAAATACAGATGGTTAGAGTAAAAACCCTGAAATCAGGGGTAAACCCTGAACACAAACACCCCTGCTTCCACGGTAGATCAATATTGTGATGTCATGTCTCCGGAACATCTATTCATTTTGTAATTTCAGCATAATAGGAACTAACCTCTTCAGTAATTCAGAAAATTGTTTCATGAAATGCGGTTACGTAGAAAAAATTATGAAGAGTACCAAACAGAAGAGCAAGAAAATAATGACGATGATGCTGATAAAAAAAAAATACGGATGACGAGTGGTTGCGTGTAGCAGAGGATGCGTCTGATACAAAAATTAATGATAGCATTTGCATTAATTAAGACGTTGCGATTGCGACATGCGGTATCCTAAAGCATAGAAGAAATGTGTGGTTTCAAAAAATGAAAATAATGGTGAAGAAACAGAGGATAATTTTCAAGTCGATGACGCGATTACGGCGTTTGAAAGTGCACAAACTTTTATACAAGAACATGAAATTACGGAAAATGACCAGAAAAATGTGAATCTAGAAAAATCCCATTTAATTTGCAAAATGAACGAAAAACCCAACATAAAAATTACTAACTTTTAAAAATAAATTTTATTTAGTGTTCTACAACATTGATTTATTTCTTTGACAGTTTGGAAAGTAACAAAACTACTTTTATTAGTAGCATACTGTGTATTAATTTGTGTGTATTAATTCATAAAAATTCGTGTTTTCACTTTAATCCGCATTCGTCGTTTTCCCGCTTTCATCGCTTTTTTTCGCGCATCCTGTGAAAAACGATGGATCGAGGTTTTACTGTATAAATATAGTTCATTAATAAATGATTTTTTGTTAATAAGGGATTTTTTTTTTTTTTTTAATATTGACTGATAAACAAACACACACGCACAAAAATATAAAAGGGAAAGGGCAAAAATGTTCATTTCTACATTTTGACATTGGATCTTTTGCCTTATAATTTTAATCATACGACACAAAATGTTCTATTTGGATGAAAAAAAGTAAGCTCCACATACATTTCTCAAAGTTAATTATAACAGATAAAGACATACAATAAACATGTTTTAGAATATATTCTTATATTTCATAAAAGAATATATTTTGTTTTCTAAAATATGTACTTACATTTGACCTAAGTTATAAAACTTAAACTGATACAATGTTCCATCGTATGCAGTTTGTACTGCTGTGTTTTGATTTGAAACACTGCTAATACTTATACTCTGTGTTGCTCCATTTCTTTTTTAAAATTTGTTAGATTCTTCTTAAATATTAAAGGCAGTTGAATGATAATTTCCTTTATTCTTATTTAATTTCGTTCGTTAAATAAATTCATTATTGTCCTGTGTGGGTTTTATCAGTCATTATAACGTAAGTGATTTATTCATGATTCATTTAATAATTATGTCTTTGAACATATAATTTTTGGCATTAATAATGTATAATAATGTATTTTACAATTATATATATAGTATATATATATATATATATATATATATATATAGTAATTTAAAATTATAAGTATATTGTAGAAAAGCAACTACACAGCGAACGAATGTATCCGGTCGCGGCGGTAAGAAGATCAAGAAGGAGTATTATCATTTATTTAAAACTATGTTTTCCATTGAAAGAGAAAATTTTCTTTCCCAATATTTAACAAAAACCAGTAGCAGTAACATATTTTGTGAAGAGAAAATCATATTGTCGTAGATTTTATCAGGATTTCGTTATATAACTTACAGATATCCATAAAGACAATTCAAAAACATGACAAATACGTAGCAAACGTAGACATTTTATGATTATAACAAAAGTTAACTCGCAGAAATGAAATTGTTATGTATATTTCTAGGTGTTTACAATGCATAATTAATTTAATTGATCGCTTTTAATATCACTTAGAAAATTATCAGTACCATAGAAAAAAAAAAAAAAAAGATTGAAAATAATTTAATTTTTTATCCACTAAAAAAAAAAAAAAAAAACTCTCCGTTTAGATAATTTCTTATCAAAGAAAGAGAGAAAAAAAATTATCTCAAGAATTATTAAGTCAGTACAGACATGTGCAATGATATTCATACTCCGGCTTTCAAAAGTTTGATTCCGGGCACGCATAATTTGGATATCTACTTAAATTCAATTTAATTATGCACACCTTTGTGTCAGATGACTATGGATTGATCATTTCTAAAATATTCTGGGATACATTATTCTTTTAAATTCCCAGATTGGCTAAAAAACAATACAAATGTTGAAAAAGACATTTTTTTTTCATCATTTAAGATTTGAAATCCTATAATATTCTTCTGTAAATATCAGAAGTACTCAGACAGATTTAATTCTTTGCTCTTCTACCTGTCCATTCACGGATACCAGAACCAATCAAAGAAAAAAGTTAAAAAAAAAAAAAAAAAAAAAAAAAAAAAAAAAAAAAAAAAGAACCCAACACTATAATCGGACGAACACTTTAAGAGAAAGTTAAAAAAAATGGATAAAAGTTACTAGATTTCATTGAAAAAGCTTTGACAAAAGGAAATAAAAACCCTTATGAAAAAAATAAAGTATATATCTGTATAAACCAAAATGATGAAAAAAATAAAATGTAATCAAATTCAGTTCACGACCGAAAAATCATTATGGGGCCATAACCTCCCCTCAAAAAGGAGGGTAAACTCGATCTAGATTAAATGAGTGAAAAAAAAAAAAAAAAAAAAAAAAAAAATGTGGGGGAAAACGAAAGTGAAAAACGGAGAGAATATCAAGGGGTGGTAAGGGATGGCGGAAAAGAGGTTGAAAATGTCGAAATAAATGTTAAAAAGAAGCGAGAGTATTAGAAGTGTCGAGACTTCTGACTCCTTGAGTTCAATGTTAACGATTTCAAATGACTGGAAACGCGAATTCCACATTTTTTTTTTTTCTTTTTTCTTTTCACTACTCTAAGTTTTGTTATTAGTGTTTTTTATCCCATTTTCACCCGTTACATAAAAGAGAATTTGTGTCGAATAACGGATGCTGACAATTATGTCCCAGCAGGGTAAAAAAAAGAAAAACTCGATACTTTTTGAGGGGATATATCTGTAATAAAAGGAAATTACAATACAGGTAATTTTCAAGGCTATTTTTGTGTAAATATGAGAGAAAAATAATGTTAGCTGCATGTCATAGATAAATAACTATTTTAATCGAATTCTAATTTCCTCACAATCTTGTAAAGTTTTCTGATAGATAAACATAAAGTGAACTTAAAAAAAAAAAAAAAAAAAAAAAAAAACCCTGTATTTTTATTAAGTAGACAAATTTGTAGTAATTTTCAATTTTTCTATCGTAAACTTTTTTCGAATGTCCAAGTCTAATAGTTATTTATTAAAAGGAATTTAAATTATAAAAACGGCATCTCATGTTATTTATAAGTGTTCGTTTATAGACAACTAAAAAAAGTATATATATTTTATCACATTTGATAATTTACTAACAAACAAACAAACAAAACAAAAAAAAAATCATGAAAAGATATACGAAAAGAAATAACTGGAAATATAAAACCAAATTATAAAAACATTATTACCGGTAAATTTCGCTAGTGGTTGTGTATATATATATATATATATATAATATATATATATATATATATATAGTCACAAACTTCATATCGATTTGATTAAATCAAAGAAAACTTTCATAGAAATCATAGTAGCATAACACATGAGCTTATAAATGCTATTGTATTATTTTATGTTTAAAAAAGTTTTTTAAATGAACTGAAAATGAAAAAAAACTAGTTCTGAGTTTCTCTTTAACTTTTAATTAACACAACTCTTTGTATTTGCAATTTTTATTTTAGGGCAGTCAGTAAAGGCCTCACAAATCGTCTAATATACAACTAAATTTAAAATTATAAATGTAAATATTTACGTTCAGGAACTCATTTACTACATCATTATATTATTTACTTATTTATTTATTTATTTATTTCATAAATTTAAAGAACAATCTGTTTTATTGAAAAGTTATTACAAGGTAAGTTCACACATAAATCAAGTCGCAACTGCATTATTTATACTTTATTTGTTATCGCCAGCAAAACAAAATATTATTTTTTGAAACTACTGATAATCAAAACTCTATCCTTTTGTTTAAAATCAGATAAGAAATTTTCTTTCCGAGAAAAAAAAAAAAAAAATTTTTTGCATTACCTCTTTTCCCATAGTATTTATGGAACATTCCATAGTAATTTATGTTAAAATTTAAACATAATTTTGTACATTAATTATACGAATTCTATATTAAAGTTATTTTTTTTTAAATATATGATAGAATATAATTATTTTTAGGATAATGGTTTTATTTTTTTTAAATAGTATAGTACTTAGATATATATAAATATATATATATATATATATACAAAACATTTTATGTAAAATAAATAAAATATGGTTATAGCATTACATTTTAAATGACTTTTGTTGTATATATATATATATATATATATATATCTATATATTTCTTCTAATAAAAGAAAATTTTGAAAATGCTAAAAATTTAATAATTTATGAGAATATTACTATTGTTGAATTCAAAGGATATTGGAAAAAATGTTTAGAACAATAACAAAATTAAAATTTTCCTTTTTTTTTTTTAATATGTGGAAAAAAAAAAAAAAAAAAAAAAAAAAACCTTTTAAAAAGCTATCTGGAATGTTTAAACATTATTTTTAATAAGTTTTACACTTTTATCCTGAGAACAATAGTAAATAAATAAATAAATAAAAATTTATATGATATTTCAGCATTCAAATATAAAAATTATTCTTTAAAAACTAACTTTTAAATGAATCCACATATTACACCACAGATATATTCAGAATGTATATTTAAACAACAATAATGTGAAATTGAAAAGATAGATTAAAAAAAAAAAAAAAAAAAAGACAGAGAGAGAAAAGAAAAGAGAGAAAGAGAGAGAGTTACTCATAGAGGATATTAAAATTTTTTCAAAATAATAAGAATACTTTTTTATTTAAATAGGTTTAAAGAAATTTTAACATACTTCATATTATTATATTTCAATGGATATATACGCAAAATTACATAAATTTAAGACTGTAATTTACAAAAAAGCTTACATCCATTAAAACGTACACCGTTCCTTAAATAACGTTTCCATACTAAACATTTAAAAGTACTGTTACGAAAATATAACGAATTATTGTCTGAAGAAAGTAGTTTCTAAAGAAGCAGACGAATTTAATTCAGCAAAACTTCTCGAATCAGTACAAAAAATTATTATTTCAAGGAATATTCTCGAAATAGTCCACTAAAGTTGTCACTTGTTTCCCAAAAGTCACTATTCAATGAATATTCTAGAAACAGTCCGATAGAGCAATCACTACTTCCACAAGAGTGAAGTCAACAGCGTAAATTATTCCACAGGGCAGGAATTTCACTGATTCACGACCAAACAACAATAGCTCGGAAAATATTGACTAGCACTGACTTACAGAAGTCATCATTCTATTTATACCTTTTAGCGAAGGAGTTTGGCAATGGTTCTGTAATAAAATCCTTGTAGAAAATTCCAGAATTCGGCTTTTATGCAACGTAGAGCCTCGAAACTTTGGGAAACCTAAACTACCATTTTCGTCAAATTTGATTGCCAAGTCGTCAAATGCGGCGCCAAGTTTGTCGTTAAGGTCGACCTTAGACGAAGTGAATGGAATGCCATTTATTTTCACTTTGACTGTAAAACTACTTTCACTACGATAGCCCAGTTGAGGCAGAGAAGAAATTTAATCCGGTGCATCGTCTTTCTCATGACTAAGAGACGTTACTAAAAAATATCACGATTCTGAGTAAAACTGCGGAAGTAAATTTTGAGTAACTCAAAAAAAGCGTGATTTTGAGTAAAGCCTTTTTTTTTTTTTTTTTTTTTTTTCTCGAAAGGCCCAAGGTGGAACTATACATGTCAAAAAGTGGCGTAACTCAATTCCGATTAGTTGTCTAGTTATAAGGGATTTATGGTTTGTTTCTTGAAATTTAGCTATTTTGTCGGAAATTTTGCTGTTCGTTACAAAAGCGACGACATGATCTCAAATGCTTGAAAAAAAAAAAAGTTAAAATATCGGTTTAAAAAAACACTTAAGAGCAAAAGTTGAAATATGTCTATAATAACATGACTTAGATACATTGCAATTAAATAATTTATAATTAATCAAGTTACGTTCAAATTATGTGCGAAATTTATCATTGCTGCTTCTTTAATTTTAAAGTACTTTTGCATAGATAGACATTCTTATTTATTTTCAATTTATTATATTTAGTCAGTTCCTTATTAGTGAATGAGGTCATTTATAGTTCATTACAATGTGAGTATGGTAAATTTTTTCACAACTTTTATCAAATTAATACTGGATATTTATTCGTTCTTGTCAGTAATTTTGGCTTTAGATCATATGTTTTTCTTGCATACTATAATTATGTAACATTATAACCCGCTCTATCTGTCTTCTGCAGTGGTGGCCTCTAAATGTATAAAATAAAAACTGAAAATTATATGTAACAAGTGCAAAAAATCAAAGATATGAAACAAAACTATTATATCAAATAAAGATGAATGAAATGTAAATAATGAAATAGTAGAATAATTTTGAAATATTTTCCCTTTGCAACATCGCTGTCTAGGGCAATTTATTGAAAGAGAGAAATAATTAATAACAATGGATTAAAAAAAAATCCAAAATATCGCTATTAATTTGCCCAACATTTCAGCAAAAATAATAATCAGAGCAAAATAATCATAATTACAAAATAGTAGTAGTAGTAATAATAATAATAATAACGAGCAAAGACATCTCAGTAATGTTATTCATTAGTAATAAATTCCACGGTTATAATAACATTTAGTTTTTGTATTCCATTTCTTATTTTTATGCTTAAAATTATAATTTTTGACATTCTACAAGAGGTATTATTTATAAATACTAAACACTGTAAGTGCGATTTTTCTAAAATTGTCAGTTGTTACAGCTCGTAGTTTTTTGGCGATGTTGATAAATAATTTTTGAATTAATTAATTCCTGTAACGTTTTGACATAAATAATAATACAAAGGCGTAGAAACTGTAAATATAGCTTTTAGAGTCAATATGCAAAAATCTAGAACATTACATTAATAAGAATAAGAAATATTTATGAAAATTTGAATTTTCATGCAAGCAGTATTACAGCTGACACCTATATTAATATCAGAAACATGAAATTTTCTCATATCACGAAATTAATTACGGGAGCTTCTATAAAGTTTTTTAAAGTAATAAAATTTGATACTGTATACCACATAAAAATTTCACTTTAAATGGAAAATAAACATCGTTAAGCAGATTTTGCCAGGAATACAAAATAGTGTTAAAGAATGAGCATGTCCTAAGAAGGAATGCGTCGAAATTTGCAATTGATATTACATATGCCATTACCTTGTACATCAAAATATATATAAATTGGGATATTGACATATAATACAATAGAAAACTTCCTTTTATTAAAAATATATATACATATATATTGACTAATTAAAAAAAAAAAAAAAACTGTTTAAAAATCGAAATGTTTTGTAACTTTCCTAATTTTTCTGTTATCTATAAAATTAAAGAAATTCGTGTTAAAATTACATTTCAATCTGTTAAAGGATATTTTTTTTATATAAAAAAATATGTAACAATTGTTATAGATTATATCCACTGTATACCTGGGTTAGGTTAAGAGCTATATGGAAGCGCTAAGTAACAGCCAAAAATATGATTCCGGGGATGCGAAATTTTTTGCAGTGTGCCCATTGGAAAAAGCCTATCATGTACGAATATTTTCTGTAGTTACAGAATATTTCTGTCAACGTATTTTTCCCATAGCATACGGATATTTTCTGTAATATAACAGTTTTTTTTTTTTTTTTTTTTTTACATTGCATACGTGGTATTACTTGCCACAGAAATACAGCAAAGTTTCGCTTACTAACTTCTTGCAAACCGCAGAGCGTGGTTGTAATTGTAATAAAGATGAACCACAAATTTCCCCTTTTTCAAAATCATGTGAGAATGAGAAAAAAGAAAAAAAGAAAAACCGTGAAATAACAACAATTATTTTCCACGCATCTTTATATATTTTTTAAAACTAGTATAAAACTTCCACAGAGAAAGTTACGAAATCGTTAATACATATTAAACGTTACAAGTAACGACATCTAACATTTAATTTATGAACGAACCCTCTTTCTTTTCTACCTCACATTCTTACCGATTTCGAACCGTGGCTTAATGCTGCCATCCGCACTTAAACAAAACTGTAGAGCGACAAATGAAAAAAAAAAAAAAAAAAAAAGGAAAGGAAAAATAATTCAAAGGAGCATTGCGTGAAACAGATTTTCCATTCAAACTCTCAACTCCCTTATGAAATTGAATTCCATTATTAAATAAGCTAAGAAATTTCGGATTCCAAAGAAAATTGTAAAATATTTACGGCCCCACTTTCAAATTCATTAATTTTCAATGATTTAAAGTATTTGTTTTAAAATATTATTCTTGGGTAGTATTATTGAACACACAGAAAATTAGTTGTAAAACAAATGAATGCAGAATAACTCAAGAAAAGAGCAAATTAAGATCATAAAGCTGTGTACTTGCAGCACTCACTTTGAACAACATTTTACAAAATAATTGCATTTTTGCAGCTATTTTTGAAGTGAATATATTTTTCATTTTACATGTGATTTCTTTATAACACGCAAATTATTTGTGTTTGTGTCATATACAAGCAAATTTTTAATTCTTTTAAACTTGTTAATTTGAAAGAGAACATTGATGAGTACGTAATGAAAAACCTTCACTAAACCAGCGTTTTAAATTAATATCACATTTGTCCGAATAATGGATTGAATTAAACGTAAATAATTTTTAAAACATACATCAAATTTAATTAGATTAGTTCATTTTTATTTAAAGATAGTTGTGTTTTTTTTTTTTTTTTTTTTTTTCTATTGAATAATTTTATTCGATAATATACATCAGTACATAATAAAAACATTAACTGAACCAGTGGTTGAAACTAATTTTATACTTGTTCAAGGAACATATTACATTAAACATATAAATAATTTTTAAAACACGATATGAAAAAATTTAGTTTGATTATTTAATTTTATTTATACCTAATTATGGTGTAAAATTATAACTATTCCATAATTTTTTAAATACATTAATAATTCTAAACACCTATGAGAAACAAATATTATATTACTACTTCCATAAAATTATCTCAAGTAATACATCAAACGTATTTAAATTTAAAATAGAATACATATGCGAATTTTTCTAGAGTGGAATGCCAGAAGGGTGGTAATTAAAATTAACAGATTGTTCCTAAATATTAGATGCATGTATTATGTATTAATGTTTAATATTGTATTAAAATTTATTTCGAGGTAGAAAATTTTCATTACATTGCACTTAATATTACATAAAATAATATTTGTAAAAAAAAAAAAAAAAAAAAAAAAAAACGTAAAATATATAAATTAACGGTTATAGGTAAGAAAAGCATTTGTCTCGAAAAATTTTGTCTCATTTAACATTTTTCAAGTAGTATTTAATATACATATAAATTTTCTGCTTTGCTGGTGCGCATTTAGAAGAAAAGTTCTAAATCTGACCTTTTGGTTTAAATTTTTATTTTTCAAAAAACAAAAATATGTATGTAAAGAAGGTTGTGACCACACATAGAGAAACTCCTAAGTATCACACTAATGACATAAAAATTAGAATTTTGATAAAAGAAAAACACGACTATCAAGGGTACAAAAGTTTCCGTCACACTTAACATAACCATTTATTAACAACAATTCTTATCAAATTTGTACAATATTTTATTAACCCTACAAGGCACCCAGTTCCATATGTGGAACACCGACTTTAATCGTTCCTACAGCTATAAAACTATTAGTAGCGACATCTCTTGACATCTTGATAGAAGCTACTGACATTTAGCAATGTAGTAATACGAATCTTTACCTAAAGATGTCGTTCGCGTTTTTGTTATAGCTCAGTTTGTTGTTTGCTCAGTGTGAAATTAGAATGAAAGTGATACGTTAGTCGTTTGTCTGAATTAAAAAAAAAAAAAAAATAGTTATTAAACAGTTTTGACTCGGAAAAAAAAAAAAATAAAATAAAAAAATACTGTGTGTTATAACGGAGTGTATATTTTGCAGAGGTAAGTTTTTTTTTTTTTTTATATTACAATAGTAAACGTATTAGTAAATCATATTTTTATGTATGTTCCACATACGGTACATTGAGCTAAAAAGTTGATTTTTCCGTAAAATATGGTTTTATTTTTATTTTTATCCTTATCTTCTGATCACTAATTACAACCTATATATTTCTGTCACGCACTAAAAAAAATTGAGCCTTGTAGGGTTATGATAGAATATGATAGAAAAAAATATTGATACAAAATAGAGGTGCAAGTGTTTCGTCTGGAGATAGACGGACTATGACGACTATGAATGATGTGTATGAAACCGACTATGAATGCGTCGACTATGAATGACACCGCGTTTTACAACTGAATAAATAAAATTCCATTTTTCTGTACAAACTAAGTTAAAATATATATATATATATATATATATATATAATGAAGTGTTTAACGCTGTGAAAATACATCCATATTAAGAAAATAATGACCTATTTAAAATAAACCGACAATGCTCCTAATGAAAAAGATACACAAATGTTTGTGAAATCTAAAATTTAATGTGATCGTGAAATAATTCTAAAATATTAATTAAGACTGCTTAACTTTAAATACTTAGATATTAATTTCTAAAATAAAAAATTAATTAATTAATTAATTAAAAATAAAATAAAATGAGAGAGAGAGAGAGAGATTCACTGATTAAATATTGAATAATTGTTTAAACTATAATTCAATTTATTTATAAAAGTTAATTGAATCCCGTGATCATCATAATGTTCAGTCGATTTTTAAAAAACTTAGCACACTACACTAATATTTTAAAACAATTTAAAGTCCAGGCTAATAAAATTAGTATTCAGTCCTTTAATTTTTATCCAGTCACATGAAACGTAAAAGAACCTTTTCTTCATCTCCAAGGTTATGCCATCACGTTTTTTTTTAAGTATCAACCTAATAGAAAATTAATTCATAACTAGTGGTCGATAGGGAATAACTAATGAGTCTTACTCCGTGTTGACATTAATTATTGATTTCTTGACATAAGTTGCGGATTAGTGTTGGTATAAGCTTCACTGATAACTCCAACAAGCATTCATTACTTGGTATGGCAGACCAGATGATTAGCTGTAGCTGATCCCGCATTATTTTCTCGGTTCAACAAGATGGAAACGTCGAAGCATCCATTTTTCCCTCTAAAATCCGCCTTAAATCACCTGTCAGCCGTCCCGTACTGATTCGCCCGGCAGCTAATTCGGCTTTTATGCCCCGCTGCTCCCTCTGAATCACGTAAACGGGAAATGTCTATGTTTATTTACGGTTAATACCAGGCCGTGAACTAGGACCGGATTAAGCGAATGCCGATGTTGTGAAGATTACAGGTAAGTGGTGTAGATATACTCTGGATGGAGATGAAATGAGTGATTTCCCATTTTAAGTACAAGGTGGACACTTCACGAGAAATGCGGTCTGCAAATATGTAAAGTTTAGAATAAACGAGAGAAAAAATTTTGGTATGACACTCATTTTACTTTCTGTTTTAAACTAAATTACTATAAACATATTACAGCAGCTTAAAGTGTAAGATAACATAGCTAATGTATTTGAAAATTTTCAGTCTACTTTTAAAATAGTTTTGTAGGAATCCGTTTTATTTGACATACATCTATGTTTCTGAATAAAGGGGGAATTACCGCCCCTCTCAAACCTTACATTTAAATATTGCAGGTACAGTGAAACCTCTCAAGTTGGACACCCCTCTAAGTTGGGCGCTTTTTCTCGGAACGGAATGTATCCATTAACATTATGTCTAACTCCTATAAGTTGGACACCTCTCTAAGTTGGACACTTTTTCTTGGAACCGTAGGTGTCCAACTTAGAGAGGTTTTACTGTACTTTAATGGAACGTTTGGCTGTTATTAAATTACAAAAAATATTTAAAGATTTTCCGCTCATACCACTCACTGAAACTTATTCGATTCATTTTGAACCGCCCTGTGTATAGTCTACATAAAAATTAAATATGCGCCAAACAGTGTACGCAAAATTTAGCACAGCGAGAATAGCAGCATGCTGTATGATAATCGGAATTCTAGAAATTATTTGCTTCATTTAAAATCTGCATGCATTAGTAAAAGATTATCGTTCAACAAATGTGACGATATTCTTTTACTTAACGCTTACGAAATTTATATGACTGTATATAATAACCCAACAGATAGAAATTTATCAATTAAAACCATTTCGGCGTATTAGCTTAAAAAAATGTAAAAGAGTATCAGAATATACATTATTAATTTTCCGCAATTTATATAAACGCGTCTAAAATGAAAAAGTATTTATTTTTATTCTCTGCGATTCTGTAATATTTTACGATTGCATCTGAAATGAAATATTCTCTACTCTAAGAACTGGAATGATGAAAACAATCCATCTGGGTTTATAAGATTTCATCTGCATTTCTTTTTCTTCAGAGACATTCCAGGATAGCGGTTAATAACATTTTCAACACTTGCGACCAAAAACAATAAACTGGTATGTTAAACCTTTAATTGAAATATCTTTTCTTCTTTTCTAATTATTCATGAGATTGTTATCTGTCACATTGTTATTCCCTTTCCTACACGTCTTGTGTCGATGAAATATATTCATTTGTATTTAAGGAAAAAGAAGAAGAAGACCTACGGATAACATGCCATTTCGTGTATTGCCATAAATATGCAAATGTAATGCGCTAACAAATGGTGCAATAATTACAATTTATTCGAAGTAGTGTCAAAAAATAGCTTTGATTGAATATATTTTTTTTTCTCTCTCTTTCTAAAATTGTGCCCATAAAAATTCCCAAATAAAATAGTGGAAACAAATTCAAGAGAGAGAGCACAAATTATTATTTAGATCTAAAAAAATGAATGAAGAGAACTTGTGAAAAGTTAATACAGTTATTTTATGAAGAGTATGTTTCTCGAAAAAAAAAAAAAAAAAAAAAAAAAAGATGGTGTTAGACAGAGAAATAGAACAGTTTGGTTTTTTGAAAGCAACCTTATTTCTTATGTTTTTAATCACAGCGAATTTCGAAATGCAAAACAGTCTTTTAACGTTGCATTTATCACTTTTGAATTTATCGTAATTTATCGCTTTTATATGAATTTGTTATTTGAGAAGATATATATTTGCGAAGATCATAAAACTATAATTATCTGACTTATACAGGAAATTCGTTAAATGTTATTAGTTAATGACTATGTAGATAGCATGTTTCTCTTCCCCCTATTTTTTTTAATTGGTTTTTCATGTCTGTTTTATTTGAGGTAACTATGCTCTCTTATTATAGTGGATGCCCAAACAGAAGTACTACTGGTTAACATACTGGTGTTAATGCATATTTGTAAAACTTATTTTGAATGCAATTGGTGTTTACAGCATGGAAATAATAAAATATATAAAAACCGTACTGTAGAAAAACAATACCAGATCTATATGATAGAGAAATTTAAAAATTATTAGAAATTCCGCATGTATACTATATTTATATCTTGACTGTGTTTATGATTGATAGACGAACAAATTAACCACAAGATTAAAAATAATAATGATGCTTATTGACATTTTTATTTTACTGTAAATTATATTTGTTTTCTGTTTCCAACGTTCCAGTTCGGGATAAGAGAAATTATCACAAACGCATAGATTGATATACATAGGTATAAAAGAGTTAAATTTGGCAACCCCCTTACTCTAAGAAAAGTACGAACACAAGCAAGCTCAATCAAAACTTGCTGCGATACAAAAGCGTCCCAGAATTACATTCCTTCTCTAAACAACTCGAAACCTCGTAACTCAGACTCAAAAAATCATAAAAGCTGCAGTCACGATTCCAGCTCACGATTCCGGGCATCTAGAGACAAGGGAGGCCCGGCCCTCGCCACTACAGTCATAAGCTTCCGGAGGACTATGATGGAGGGCTACAGAAATCATGTTGCCACCCCGAAAGTAAGAAACATAAAAATATGTCTTGAGGTGAGTGCTAACCCCAAGCGAAATAATAACATTCGTGTGTGACAGAGAGCTTTTTTGTAAATTGTTTTCAGGGCTTTTTTTTTTTTTTTTTTTTTAAGGTTGCCTTTTAAGCATTCTGCAAAAATTCGAGTCTAGATGATAGCATTAATTTTTAATGCACAGTTTAGAGGTTGAGCTGAAATGTTCTCCGTTTTACTGGGCCAAAACTTTGAAAGAAATGAGCACTTGCTGTATTGTTTATGTTTTCTCAAGTGAAGGAGGCAAAAATACATAATTTACCCTCCTTGCGCGCCACGATTAGTTACACTATTTCCATGGTAGAATTTATTTATATTTTTTTCAAAGTTAGAAAAAAAACTTTTTAAAATGGTTTAAAGTTAAGCAATTAATAATAAATACATAAATATAAAATCGGTTATTTTAGAAATTTATATGAAAAATAAATAGAAATAATAATAATAATAAATAAATAAATAAATAAATAAAAATTGGTTTACAATTTAGAGGAATTATTGTAAAATAATAAATAAATAAATAAAAATTCAGTGTCGTCGTAACATAGGCTCGTCATTAATGTGAAGCAATTTGATTTACGATAAATTAATAAAACAAGGCACTTTGTCAGCTGATCAAATCAATCATTGTTGAAAGTAGGAAGAGCATACGGAAACGACAACTTAGACTAAATTAAGTTAATAATTGTCAATCATCATAATTATGAATGCATGCACTTGGCCAGAGATGGAGGACCATTTGTGTGCGCCATTAATTTGTGTCAATAATGCCATAAATATAAACTTCCATTTTGATTCACATCACTGCTCCCCACCCTCCACTCCCAAAAAAATTATTAAACAGGTGGAAGTTACGAAAATCGTAAAATATTTTATTTTAACAAATCTTTCTAAAATTATAATTTGATTACATTGTATAAATTATAATTGTAGTACATATACTAAAACAATGTATTATTAACACGCTTTTATTAGCTTCACCTGTATGTATTTTTGTATGTATGTTTGTAACCGCTCTGGGAGCAAACAAAAAATCTATATTGTAAAAAAATACTTTCCCTACGTGAACGCTGTGGCTGTGAGGTAAAGCTTCGCGCTACGAACCTAAAGATTTAACATTTGAGCTCAGTGAGGGGAGATTTTTTAAAAATGGTTTTTGTTTAATTCTAAATTATTTATTTATTAAAGATTTAAAAGTATGTAAATATTATGGTGTATCACTCACTTCTTGATTTTCTCTTACCCTTCATTTTAATACTATAAAGATAGATATTTTGTGCTTTTTGGTTCACATTTCAATAAAAGCGTAATCTTTAATTTTTTAAAAGTATAATTTTATTTTAATATAACCAATTAAAATAACTCACATTACAGCTATGAAAAGTCTTTATAAGTCACATATGATATATTTATTCTGTATTTGAAACTTTTTAGACTTTATAAAGACTTTTTATAGATGTAATGTAAGATATTTAAAATGGTTATATTAAAATAATACATTGTTTTAGTATATGTACTACAAAGCTTTCTAGTGATGGATATTTTCTCTCTCTCTCCCTCTCTTTTTTCTTCTTTTTTTACATGAATAAAATGAAGTATAAAGATACATTCTTTTGGAATAATAAATATTCGTGTGAGACTGCTAAACGTTTTTTATACTTAGTCTTAGCTTGATTCTGGAACACTCTGTAAAAAATCGAATCTGGTAATACATAAATTTTTCATCCCACAGTTTAGAAGTTAAGCTGAAATTTCTCTGTATACCGGGCTTAGTTTACTGGAACTACGTTTATTGTATTATTAAATATTTACTTGTATACATAATGATTTTTCACATGAGAAAGTGTCAGAATTTTTTTTAACTACACGATAATGTATTTTCTTACAAGATCAAAAGTAAATTACCTTTTGCTATTCTAAATTTTTAAATGAACTGAATATTTTATATTGAAGACAGAATAAAGACGAAATAATTTTCAGAACTATAAATTTCGCATACATATTATTTCTCTTAGGAAAATTAAATTATTAAATTGAATTAATTTACTCCGAAACCAACTGTATATTAGAACAAATCACGCAGAATTTATAGACAGATACATTTATGGACATTGCATAAGAATCTTAAAATATATTTGACATATGAAAAAAGACACAAAAATAGCATCCGCCGCCATAAGCATTTAAAACTCATTATATAATTAAGTTAATTATGTAACGAGCTACTTATACCAGTTATAGAAATATGCTGTCAAAAATAAAGGTAAATATATTTAAATTATTATGAAAACTAATGTGTAGACAATTTTTATCGCATTGTGTCACTGAGCGTTTTTTCATGGATATCATTAATTAATCTTTTTTTATCATCAATTTTTATTTATGTTTAGTGTTTAATTATTGCTAAAAATATAAAATAAAGTAGCATCGCTTGTGCTCGCATAACAATTCCCTATAGTTTTAAGATAAGAAATTATTTCTGCGGTAGCTATCACGTCTATAAAATTCAAAAATTCAAACTATATAACAAAATGCAACCTACATAAAATGCAACCAACATCGTTGCTTTCTTTATTCTATTCTATTTCTTAAAACAATTTTTATAGGTGCCACAAGCACCACATAAACTTTAAATTTTATGATCATGTTTTATATAAAAATTAAAACATTAAATTCATTTTTTACTTATTTTTATTTTATTTTGCACGCTCACTTTTTATTTCCTAATTCAAAATTATTTAAAAAAAAACTTTTTCGATAGTGTCGATACTGATTATTATTATCTCTGCTTTTCTTTTTATAAAAAAAAAAAAAAAAAAAAAAAGGATTTTGATGAAATTCTGGCAAAAGCAGAATTTAGTTTAGTACGGAGGACTATTAGTTTTTTTTTTTTTTTTTTTTTTTTTTTCAAATTATAACATCGCTTTCAAATTATTTAATTATATTTTCATAAATTTTAGATTTCGATATATGTCCCAACTATCAAAAAATGACACCTCAAAAATCCCAGATTGAGACTAATAGTCCTCAGTCCTAAAAAAAAAAAAAAGCGGAAAAGTTACAATTTAAGAAAAATGGTTTAGTACTTTTATAATATCAGAATTCTGGAGTTTGGTCTGCCAATAAATTTCTAATGAAATAATTTTTAATGGAATTATTGCACGTTTCTTAACAAAATTTTTAGGTACGATCTAGAAATAAGTACTCACCCGTTGTGAAGAGAACGATGGCTTTCAGACAACTATATTCTGCGGCGTCGACGTGTAGTGCTTTTAACTTTTCGACTTGTTCTTGGAAGATTCTAATATGGTCCATAAAAGCTACTACTCTGTCAGCAGCCATAGGAGACGCGTGGAGACCTGCGGCTGCTAGGAGGGGCGCGACGTGAAGGGGCATGGAACACTGAGAAGCATTTAGAACAAATAATTCGCTCCACACTAACCTCAAGAGAGCGACCTGGTCAGTCACCTGAAATTACACAAGGATGCTTCATTTAAAAAGAAAAGTTATTACAATATTACCAAAAATACAATCGTGGCAATTTAATAGATTATTATGAATCAGATATTAAGGCAAAAACTTTAAATTATCCAAAGTTTTTTTCTTTTCTTTTCCTTTTTATACTAAATTTTTTCTGTCAAAAGTTATTTTTAATTGTAAGGATCAGTGATTTTCAAAAGGTGAGCCAGTACGCACTGGTACGCCGTAGAAGGTTTCTGGGTGTGCCCTATGTTATACCAGAGAAGTATAAATACAGATATAAAAACAAAAAGATTATAATATATAGTTACTCTGTTAAACTGTTTCATTAAAGATATACCGCTAGATATATACACCCAAATAAAATGCATAGCATTCTTAGTTAAGCATTAGAATAGGTGCTCCAGTGATTGGCATGCTTCAGTAATTGCCATCTATCTCGAAATAATTAATAAATAAGACAAATAATAAAATTATATATTTTATATATAAGAATTTTAACATTTTATGTCAAACACTGGAGCTAATAACTGGTAAAATGAATAACTAGCAGTGTCAAACACTGGAACATAGGGGGGCAATTACTGATAAAATGAAAAACTGGCAGTGTCAATTACTGGAACATTGAGTGGGTGTCAAACAAAATTTCATAAAAAAAAAATTTTATCAAATGTATACATTTTAACATACATGTGGTTCTGAATGTCTTTCATGCCATACGTATTAACTTAAGATTTCTAAAAATATTTTCTGATGACTAGAACATTTAAAGCATCAGAGATTACTCTAAAAGTGTCAATCACTGGTGCACTTACCCTATATTAAACACTCCAATTTTGCAAATGAACAAAAGTCAAATACCAATAAATTAAAAAAATCCAGTCTACTCATAAAAAATAATGAAAATTATTTTTAATGACATATTTGTGTGTGCGTTATGAATTTCTACACACACCACATCAAGTGTAAAAAAGAGAATAACATTTCTATGAATTGATGCATATTGACGAAGAAATGAGAGTTTTCTTTACAAATATTTAGTTTAATTATTACAACACGTTTCTGAGATATATATGCATATGGTGCACCTACACCTATTTGTAGGATTTTAAATGCACTCCGATTTCAAAAAGTTTGAGAACCACTGGTCTGGACAAACTCTTTCATTTTATATCCATTTAAATGGAATTCAGAGAAAGCGCAAAGAAAAATCAACGAAATCCATGTCATCTCGACTTAGTAGCAGAAATTTCTGTATCTATCAACAGCAAAGCAAAATTTGTAATCGCACAAAAAGTATAAACATTTCATAAAATATATAAAATTTGCATCTACGAAGAAAACAAATTAAGGATATACCCCAGTTACAATAATCTAGAGACATAATGTAAATAATAATAAAATTTTTACGCCTAATTTTTTTTTTTTTTTTTTTTTAGCTGTTAAATTAATCTGCAGAGCTTTAAATAATCTGCAGTCCTCGTTGCCGTGCTACATTGTTTCTACTGCTGGGCATCTTGATGACAGTGAAGTAAAATAATTAATATCGGATATTATTATTATTATTATTATTATTATTATTTATTTATTTATTTATTTATTTATTTTTGGAGGGGGTGAGGAATTGTCTCTAACAGCACTTCTCAAAAATGATAGCCTCAGGATGTCCTATAGATGAAAAGGACGTCTACGGACCTCCTATGGACATCTTCAGGATGTATTGTGGACAATCCTAACAGCACAGTTAGGCTTAACTTATCCACAGTACATCTTAAGGACGTTTCTGGGATGTCTTTTCATCCAGAAGACATCTTGAAGATATCCTGGGGAATCAATGTGCTGCTGTCTGGGAAGTGTGTTGTTAGGGATCATAATGCAAGATGCAAAAAGAAAGAAATATATTCAAGTAAAATTCGTTGTTACGTTCTATTGGCTTTTCACTCCAACTGCTGCAAGATTTTAATTCTGTATTTCTTGGAAAAGTGGAATAATTATTCTTGGTTAAAAATACGAGTACCTTCGTATTTAAACAGAACCTTCAATTTCATTTAGAAAACAGGCACCATTTTATTATGATTTCAGTGAAAAATAATATATTTAATTTTACTAATGTGGTGATAAAAATCATTACAGGTATTTTTATTTATTTATTTATTTGTGTTTAAATGTAATGATTGAATTTTATTTATTTATTTATTTTTTTTCAAAATGTGATCATTCATTATAAATGTGATGACAGGATATTATTTAATTCTGAATACGATAAGCTTTCGTTTAAAATTACTTTAAGTTCCGCAACATGTTCCGATGGAAGTTAGATTTGTGAATCAACTGCATAAAAAAAAAAAAAAAAAAAAAAAAAATCAGATTATAAAATACGCTAGTTTTTCAATGAAAGAACTCCTGTATTTGGGAGACTACAGATCCTCGGAAGGAACAGAAGTGAAATTGAACGTAAGTTTGGAAAAACCTGAAATATTTTAGACAATATTGAAAAGTTTTAACAAAAATTCGTTCAAAAATCATGACACGTGAACAAAAAAAAAAAAAAAAATTCTAGCGATGATTGTGTTTTTAGGAAAGGAAATTTTTCCATAAATTTGAGAATGTTGATAATAAAATATTTATGTGTAATTCTAATATATATATATACATTCATACTGTATCATCATATTGTATAAAAAGACATTCTTCATTTCAATTTTTTCGAAAGGCGATGGAAGTATTCCATTCCATTAAAATATATATTTGTAGCAAACTTATATTACTCTGAAAGGAATTACGAACCCAGAGTCATTACAAGCTTTAAATTTCGATTTCAATCCTTGATTCTAAACAAACAGTTGCAACGACTTTTCTAAATAATGTTAACTTTTCCCAAATAAGCTTAATATTTTGTTTATAAATCACAAGTCACATAAAATTATTTTTGTATACTGTTAAGTTTCATGTACAACATGTGCTTCCAGGTGCGTGATATTTCAGAGAAAAAAAAATTACTTTGTTTTCATTTATATCGGACGCATTAGACGAGCATAGGCTGTATTATTATTGCGGACAAATAATAATACATTGCGGACTTTGCATTAGACGTGCAAAGGCTGTATTATATTAATGTATGAAATCTGATGCGGCATAAACTGAATAGGCAAATTACCCACAAACGAAACAGAGATAAAATGTAAAAAACTGTATTTTACCTGAAGGTCTGGGAAGAAAGGTATGTTCCTTGCCCACTCCACAGCACTGAACAACAGCCTGGCTGCCAATTCGCAGATGTTGTCAATACCCATGATGTTGTTGGGCTGGACACATTGGGCGTACCGGGACGGCGGGTAAGGCTCAGCCCTCAGCAACAAGGATATGAAGCTGGAGAGGTAGGAGTGAGGGCCGCCCAAGGAATCGCCGTTTGTCAGAGGTATCTGAGGATGCTGGCTTGGTGGTACTCGCCCTCTCTGGACAGCTAAAGGACAAAGAAAGCAACGTGTACTTAGTCTACTATTTGTGTTACACACCGCACAGTAGTAAGGCTGCATTCGTGTGGCAATGCATTAAAATTTCATGATTAAAAATTCAATATTGTAAGAAATGCCAGTTCTGAGAAATAGTTTTTTAGGTATTTAATATAATTTTTTCTGTATAAAATTTCAAGTACATGGCTATAATTTCTCCTTAGTTCTGGATAGTTTTAACCATTGTTGGTTTAAGATAAACCAAGATTTAACCCACATATGCATGTGGGATGATTCTGATATAGATTATAATTAAATAGTTCTGTTTCACTGAAATTTCTAGAACCTTTTCTTTATCGTATACAGCTTCATTTAAAGTTCGTATTAAAGAAGCTTCTATATATTTGGTCTTAAAGCGAATACATTATTTTAGTGGAATATTACAATAAGGATTTTAATCTATATTCACATTCCTAAAAATATAAAAACATGTTTACTGCGAGATTTTTTTCTCTTTTATTGAAGAAGATAAATGCATTTGCTAAAAAAAATAAAATAAAATAAAATAAAATAAAGCTAAGTAAATTGAAGATAAAATAATTAACGTAATATATATATATTAAGGTTTCGACACTAAGCTAAAACATAAGTTTTAGTATAACTTTATTTATTTATTTATTATTATTATATTTTTTAAGACTTGAAATTTTTACTAATGAAAATTCTTCATAATTCCAAAGTGTGAATACTAAAACATAGTTTGTTAAAATGAACGTATTTTAAATATGTTATTTCTTAATTAAAAATATCCATTTTTTTCAAAGCAATATTAATTAAAAACATTATTAGACAAGAAAAGTATTTGAAGTGAAAATTTTTATGTATGAAAATAAAGATAAATTTAGTTTATGTAAGAATATATTTCAAAACAGAATCAAATTTTCTCCCGGCATGCAAAATTTTATATCAGAATTTTTTTCTGTTCCATTTTTTTCTATATCATTCATATTTAGAATTAGAAGCAAAAATATCTTTGTATGAGCATTATGTGAGTACGTATAACAAATATCCTAAGAAATACAATTTCTTAAATTATTGCAATATTCTGATTGCTTGTGCATAATAAAAGTGTGATATCCGGACTATTTGTTTAAAGTTTTATGTTTCAATAAAGTATTTTAAAATACGAAATTAAAAAATTGCAAAAATACTTAATCATGAAAAAAAGGGAAAAGAGAAATTTTAATGCTTAAAATCAAATTATGAAACACTTGAAATCAGCATGACCTTCGTTTCACTGCTGGAAATTAATTAGAAAATAGCAATTATGCATAGTAAAAAATTTCTTCAAGTAACACTTTAAAAGTGAGTTGTGTCTTAAAATTGAATTCAGAAGAATGAAAGTGGATAAAGATTTTTTAAAAGAGACTCTGCTTTACGCAGCTTGGAGAGAGTGCAATAAAAAAATGCAAGACTGAAAACAAATGATGCAATTGTCGTCTGCTAAGACCATTTTAACAAGAGTCATTCACACATCGTTTTCAAGAAAATTAATAAAACTGTAGCATTCATTATGATTTTCAAAAGTCTTTTGCTCTCTTTTAGCCTTTAATCATAAAAAGAGAATGTACTTCGCTGCGGTTGCAATGTTCAAAATAGAATGGCCCTCCCATCGGGCCCTCCACGCAACAAATCACTTGATGAAGAGTTTCTCAGGTTTTCCCCTGGCGGCGCGATTTTCAATCGAGCGATTAATATCGATTAATGAAGACAATAATGAAAACAATAAAATAAAAGCAATCGATACAAAGAAATCTCGGCGACAATCGTTGACAATCGACGATTTATTCCAACATGTGCCGAGTTGTTCTAAGTCTTCGGGAGAAAGAACGGCAAATGCCGGGAGGAGAAAGGGGGTTGGAGAACTGTTTTTCGTCTGCGTTGGAGAGGGTGCGCGAAACATCAAATCTTTTCCCGCGGGTGGGGATGTCGAATGATCACGGGATGGATTAGTATGGGTAATTTCAAATGTTTTCTTGAAGATAACAAATAGCTAGATATGGAATTTTATTGCTCCAAGAGAATATCAAAGTTATTATCATTTCAAGTATATAGAACGAAAGCTAAAATATTATTGCACCAACATGAGGGCAAGGGAAAAAAAAAAAAAAAAAAAAGTATCAGGTTGAAATTTCAAGTATTATAAAGTATTTTGCTATGAAACGTTACAATTATTTCTACATGTATCATCTTCATTGAATTTCTCTGTAGAATACTCTGCCGATGGCCTATGCCAATTGAAAGAATTTTCACTGCAAAATATGAAAAATTGATATAATTTGTGAAAGTTATACAAGGTATAAAATAAGAATTCTTTTTCTTAAAACATAGACTGTTTGTTTCCTCATTATTGTCATTATAAGAGAAAAAGTAAATAGTAATAATTATAAAGTGCATTTATGTTTGTCTTCAATACAACGAACATTGTAGAAAACGAAGAAAGAAGGATATATTGATTGATAACTGCGTCAGTTACAACTGACTAAATAGTATTTTGAACTTATATATTATAAAAATATATAATAAAACGTTAGCGAAGAGAAGAAAAAAAAAAAAAAAAGCAAATTTCCTGAATATCTAATCATTTTATGTTATTTTATTATTTTAAATTCAAATTTTATTTTTTCATTTTTACTTGAAAAATTTGTTATTACATCAACAAGTTATTCAGAAATTTACCAATATTTTATAAACTTAAATTTAAAAATAATTTAGACATTGCGAATTTTTTTTTTTTTTTTTTTTTTTTTTTTTTTTTTAACAATGTATCCTAAAATTCGAAATATTGAGAAAAATGTGATATCTTAATAAACAAACAAACAAACAAATAAATAATAAATAAAATGTAATTTTTTGAAGGATTATTTTTTAAAAGGTGAGCAATAAAAATGACAGAAAATGTTTCAGAGAAATATAAAACTACAATCTGTAAAAGTTCAAAATTTACTATATTTTAAAAACAGAACAATAAATCAATTAATTAATTAAAATACATTATATTAACAAGACAAAATGAAGAGCACAAAATTAAAAAATTAAATTTGATTGGAAATATCAACCCCACTTGAGATTTACTTATTGATTTTTGCATGATTTATTTTAATTTATGATTGCTTAAAATGTAAAATAATATTAACTTTTTTTTTTTTTTTTTTTTTAACCCAATCATAAGCAGATAAGGCTTCTTCGCTTTTAACAGAAATTTAGTCGGAGAATGTAATGAAAAAAGTAATGAGAAAGTAATAAATGAAGTATATATTTCAAATCCCAAAAATGAAGAAAAAATTTTTTTTTTTTTTAATGGATTATACTTACAGATTTGATTATCTAATGATATAATTAGGCATGGTCCTGTGCTTTATGAACACTTCTAAATTATGCATGTAAATTAATATGGTTACTGTATAGCTTATATAAATGAAGAATCTTATGGTCTTAATAGTAATAATCTTTAAAACCAATATACAAATGAATATAATTTAAAAACTAATAATATACGCATTTAAAAAAAAAAAAATCCTGGAAATCATATAATACAATGGACAAGTTCCACTTCTGATTTAAGATAACAAATATCTTTCTTACACAGGAATGAAGCTAAAGCAGCTTCTGAATTCAGGACATGCGTATAGGAAAAAAAATGTATAAAACTACTTATACTTTAAAAGAACATTGTGGCTAAAACGGAAGAAACGAACGAAAAAAAAAAAAAAATTAAGAGAACGCGAATACAAAGAAACGGGAATCAGGAATGCGATAAAACAGAACAAGAAAAGAGGAGGGATGAAGGAGACGAAGTAAAGTACAAAAGGGAAGCATAAGAAGAGCTGCTTCTCCGCAAAAAGGAATTAGAGGAACAGAAATCTAAGTCATTAAACAGATTCTGGGAATGATGACTGATAGAGCGACCCTGTGCTATCACGATGACCCATGGAGAACCAGATTTTCAGAAATTCTGCCTTTTTAACAGAAAAGTAAAGGTCCATTTCTTTTATTAATAAATAATAAAATAAAGAAACCACTTAATAGCGCGAAAGTGCTCGAATAAGCGATTAGTTTCGATACCGATAAATTAAAAGCTGCCTTCGTCAGGTAAAATATTTCTGTACTTTAAAAAAAAAAAAAAAGTTTAATTTACTTATTCCCTCCAAAAGATGTCCATCACTTTAAACAAAATTTTTACAGCAAGAATTTTCGGGAAATAGTCAAATTAAAATTAGATATTTTGAGCATATGATAAAGTCATTTTCACTTACGTGTACGTTTTCATAAATTTGGTGCAGTAATCAATTATTAAAAAAAAAAAAAAAAAAAAACTTGAATTTATGATCAGTAAAACACAGTTCATACGTATCTCAAGGGACTGACCTAAAATGGCATATAAACTTACTAAACAAATAATCGAATTTTTAATAAATGAACTTTTATTCGTGCAAACTTAATTCTATACGAATGTAATTTTATATAACAATTTTAAAGATTTTTAAGATAATGTTAGTTTATTATTTCATAGTAGTACTTTACACAGAAAATAACAAAAAAGTTTTTAAATGAAAAATTTTCAGAAAAGGTAGTTGAGTTGTTTGGTTGATTAGCGTCGCCCTAGAACTAGCTGCCTTATGGGAATCACATTTTGATTGCATACTTCAAGTACCAATTATGATTTCGTAGCTTAAGTACGAATGCATATATAATCCTGAACAATAATATATAATTATATAATAATTATCATGCAAGAGTTATTTACTGCATACTTTTGATACTCATTATTAAACGATTTATAACATGCTAGTAGCATTTAATTACAAAAAAAAAAAAAAAAAATGTTTATTAGTTGCCTAAAATACTGGATGCCTATGAGTATTAAATAAGGCATTTTTAAATTTTTAATCAAATTAAATTCATTGGATATATTTTCATTCATATCACATCTTAAGTTTCTAATGAAATTAAGAAAAATATTAACGGAAGAACAGAGAAATAAGTACTGAGTTAAAAAGTTAAAAAATCTCCGAGTTTGAGAAAGGTGGAAAAAGACGTACAGTCGGCTGCAAAATTATTCGAGCACTAGCCAATAATTCCTATATTTAAAAAGTACACTTAAGACTGTTTTGCTAAGTATTTCCTTGTCGAATCATGCTCTTAGACTGATTAAGAACATGACTCGACAAGGATTTATTTAATAAAGCTGTATTAAGTGTACTTTTTTTTTGAAGGATTATTGCTAGTGCTCGAATAATTTTGCAGCCGACTGTATAATTTATATTTGCGTCGTATAAACTATAAACGACGCAATTTTGCATTTAAATTAATAAAAGTAAATTAGGGTTGCACTAAATTAATGTATAAACATAAAAGGCCTGTAACTGAGAATAGTACAAACGGTTGCTTTACTGTTTTTGATTATTTTGACGAGGTAAAATTAAAACAAAGTTATGTCTGTCTGGTTGTTCAGAAAAATTCCTGAAACGGTTACACTATTCATATATATATATATATATATATATTTATAAACGTTCCAATAAAGAAAATTTCTGGATACAATTTGCAGTCTGTTTTCATTCAAATATCTCAAATAGAATTTAAAATAAAATAATAAATAAAATAAAATAAAAATAAATTTCCACGACAAAAAAAAAAAAAAAAAAAAAAACCTAGGGCATATTTCAACAAGAACGATTTGGCACGAAGTTTATTTAATAAGTACAAAAATCTGAATAAACACCATAAAATGCAAAAACTCACAACAATTGCTTCGGGTCGAATGAAAACACGACTCTTCGTCAGGCGAACAAGGTAGGCATGAGCGCTACAAATAAAGCGAATTGAACTTCCTTAATCGATAGTTTGTAATAAATCTCGTGGTAATTGAATATTAATACCTCTAAATAATTTTAAAAAAAAAGAGTTAACCTGATTTTTAGAATAAATTGCAAAGCCAGAATTTAAACTGAGAGCTTATAAACTTATCTTGACTGAAATGCCATAGGCTATATTATAAGTATTCAACATTTCTCAAAATACTTCTTTTTTTTTTTAATTATTCTTTTCAATTTATATTTTAAAAATCCTTGAAGA
Source organism: Salticus scenicus (assembly GCA_963930645.1). NCBI lineage: Eukaryota > Metazoa > Arthropoda > Arachnida > Araneae > Salticidae > Salticus > Salticus scenicus. Next base: position 251,655,895 of record OZ005653.1, read on the forward strand.
ATTTTATCTTTGAAATAAAATAATGAAATTCTATGTGCATCATTGAATCGGTCAACTAGAAATTCTAACAAACTACAAAAGGCAAACATTAGAATTTGTAGGGATATGGATAAACAATAATCTTGAATGAGGAGGGATGACATCAGAGAGTATGCTTATAATTATTAGAAAAACAGAATAAAGATTTTCTGTGTCCACATCCATATTTACCTTGCTGAAGACAGCTAACAATTATTGCATCAGAAATCAACCTTTTCAAGGCCTCCAGGCGTTTAAAAGATGAATTTCCAAGTAACTCTTCAATCACTTTATTGTTATATCACCCAGTTCTTCCATAAGATTATCAGTAAAATGCACTGGAAAACTGGTCTCGGTTGATGAAAAAGTACGCATTATAATAGCCATCTAGAACTTAAATTGTGCCTCTAGAAAAAATAGTTCCATGTCATCCTTATAAATTCTAGTCCCCTTGGAAAGCGAGTTCTAGGAGCCCCTATTAGAATTCTAGAGGGTTTGCCTATATTCTCAAGGGCAAAGTTATTCAAAAATCTCTGCAAATAAATGAGACTACAAGAGGCGGGTTTCAGCAACTATAATATTGGTATATTACCCAATTCTAGAAAATCAAGCGAGAATTTCTCGCAATATAAACGATTCAGAATATTTGGAGGATTCAGAACATTTAGAGGATTCAGAATATTGTTTCACCATCTAGAAATGTGTACACTAGAAATTCTAGATAATTTCGTCTATTCAGTTTATTGGCGTGCCTTATGCGCATAGCTCGGAAATCCATATTTCTAGTTAAGGGATTTAGAAAATGGTCACTTATTCATTCTAGAGAAAGGCGGTATATTTTTTTTCTCCGTGTACAATGCAACGAATTCACGACAGTTGTTTCAGATGGAAATTAAAACCACGTTCCTTACACGCTCTTCAGGCTTTTTTTTAATTTTTATTTTATTTTATTATTTTTTTTTAACTTAAACATTACATATAATGTATTCATGATTATTAATAAAAATAAATCATACGATTTTTTTTCTTTTTTGTAGTGCGCATATTAAACAGTTTTCTAAAATATAGAATCGGAAATACATCACCGTATTATAAACAAGCAGGAAATCTTCCCATACAAAATGTGTAATATTTTAATAAGTTTAGAATATTTTTTAATTATCAAGATTTTATATATAAATTATTTTTACACAAATAAATATTTCTTATGGTTAAATAAGCATTGGCAATATTTCATGTTAAATAGGTTTATTTCATATTTATAAGATGAGTTTTTTCTGGTCTACATTCTACACGTACATTTTAGTAAATTAATTTAGTGGTCCACGGGAATTTGAATTATGCGTTTAATGGACCGTGAAAATGAAAAGATTAGAAATATCTGCTATATAGCGCTATATACAGTAAAACACCTTTTGTACGTCTTTCAAGGGACTGGCGTAAAAGGACGTATAAAAAAGACGTATAATCGAAATTAAAAACATTAAAACAAAATTTATGTCTAAATACTAACTAATAAAGTTTTTTAAAGATAGTAATTAATAAATTATTTTATAGTAGAATTTATATTTGAAGATAATAGTCAAATTAAAAAAAAAAATATTTAAATTAAAAATGATTTATTATAAAGAGTGATAAAAATTATGCCCTTAATTCATGACATGAGTACTAATTATATTTTTCATATCTTGAATATTATATGAATACAACTTGAGCGTTGTATATATATATATCAGGGGTGAAACTACCTAGCTTGCAAAAACCCTGAAAACTGTTCCTTGCATGCAGATAGGAAAGATTTATTAATAATCTATCATATGGCTACCTACATTAAATGATATTTGCAGACTTCATAATGCATTATAAGGCAAATTAAACATTCAAAATGAGAAATTTCTGTAAAAACAAAGTGTTTTAACATGAAATTCAAAGAAAACAAAAATTTCAAAAACCCTGAATTCAGGGGTAGCCCCTGAAAAGTTTCATCCCTGATATATATATATATATATATATATATATGTGTGTGTGTGTGTGTGTGTGTGTGTGTAAATTTTTCTGTTTTCGTTAAACCTACACTGCTCTTGTCGATTTCTTTTAAAATTCCAATTTTTATCCTTCAATGAAAGTGTTCTATATGCTTTAACGACATTTTAAGTTCTTAAATAACCAACAGAACAGAACAACACTCAGTCCTAGTTATGATAAGGATTTTCTACTCTTCCTGTGTTCCTCCATGTAAGAAGTTTTCTAGGAAAAGCTTTCCTTAATGGAACGAAAAAATAACGACTGATCCAGAAATTTTGCCAATTTTCGAAAAGTAGAAAAGACGTATAACCGATAATGAGTGGCGTATAAACGAAAAAAAAAATTATATTAAAATGAATAGGAATGAATCAGGACTTAACTAAAAAGACGTATAAACGAAAGACGTATAAACGGTGCTTTACTGTAATATAATTTACATTAGAAGAAAATTAACGTTTCATGGACCACAAAAATGAAAATCAATATAATAATGTACATAATTTTTTTTTTTTTTTCATATATATAAATTCTTTTAAAATTTCCCAATCTATTACAAAAGCAACAATAAATCAGTGATTTTTTTATTTTTTATTATTACTATAATTAAAACGTGAAACGTTCTAATTGTAGCTCTGTAAGAAAAAAAAAAAAAAAAAAAAAGAAAAATTCCGAACTCTTTCCTTTGAGAAGGCGCCATAGAATCGAGATCAATAAAACGATATAAGAGATAAAAATTGATTCGATCGAAATTCCTTAAAGCATTCTTGAGTGTCCCGAAAATAAATTCCATTCTATGAATTGATGTATCTTTCTGTTCATATGTTCATAGGATCGTTGAAGTTGGACCAATTGAAAAGACTGACCTTTGACAATAGATAAAGCAGGAATTGTGTAGATACAGTTTTATATTAATGTGAACTAAGAACTGGTGAATTGGCAAAATTGAAACATATAGTTTAAAAATATATTTCTGAAGGCAGTTGTTTAAGAAAATGGTGGTTCTAAAAGTATTACACGAAAAAAGATTTTCTTTCCTGTAATAAATATAAATACTTGAAATAATCTGATCTGAATCAAAATAATTTCTCCATTCACAAAATTGTGTCTTCAAAAAAAAAAATAAATAAATAAATAAATAAATAAATAAAAAAAAACTGAGTAATTTTTATTGAGATTCCCGATAGCAGAAACAGTGCAGCACGGCAACAAATGCTGAAGAATTTTTAAAGCTCTGCAGATTAATTTAACATTTCAAAGATAAATGCCAGAGTCAGCAGTCGCCAACAGGTGATCCGTGGACCACTAGTAATCCACGAGAAATGTTTGGTGATCCGCAGAAAAATTTGGACATCATTTGATTATTTTATTAGAAATTACACTGACGTTTATTTTAATTTCAGAATTTTCTGAATCACTCAAACTCACAACTCAGGCTTCAGCATTTTCTAAGTGAGAAAGAAGATATATGAACTAATTTTTAAGCTTGTATGTAATTTCTCATTACATTTTTATAATTAACAATGTGTATATTACTATATTTAATAAATCCAGCTTTATATATATGGAAACAGAAAATTTACCGTTGTAGTTATATATTTCGCCTTAGCTTTTTATAATAAGGAGACAATAGAAAGGTGTTCATGTTCTCCCCCTATAATTGTTTTATTGTAATCGAATAAACTTTAAGCACCGTTATTTTGAATATATATATATATATTTCATAAAATAAATATTTGTAATGTTTCATACACTTTTGTTAATACACCGATGTTTTCTGACCATTTTTCTAATATATATATATATATATATATATATATATATATATATATATATATTTTTTTTTTTTTTTTTTTTTTTTTTTTTTTTCTTAAGCAATCACATCAGTGGTCCGTGGGATTTTAAATAGTAATTTTAGCTCTAGATTACTATGCTTGTTTTATATTCTTAATTTATTTTCTTTGTTGGTACGAGTTTTTACATATTTTATGAATTAATGATACATTTTTTTTTTTTTTTTTTTTATACCAGACTTTCAGCATTCCTTGATCGCAGCCAATTTTTGTTTTGCTGCAGATAGCTATAGAAAATTCATCTACAAAGGTGAGATTGATGGAGACTGCGAAATTTTTCTTAAAATGGACATCATCATTTACATAAGTATATTTTCATCAAACCAACTATTCAAAAAATTTTTCATTAAAACATTTCATTAAAGTTTTCAAAGTAACTGGCAATTTCATTGGAAATACAAAAACATACAAATAAAATAAAATAAAATAAAGAATAAATAAACAAAAAATATATAAAGTTTTTATTTATAAATCTTAAAACTTTTCTGTTTATTGTAGAATGATTATTTTTAAATATTACAAATTATTATTTAATGTATATTAAAAATTACCGGATACTGGCTTTAAAGGTAGATTAATTTAGAATAATGAAAATTTGGTTGTATATACAATCACAATGAAATGAATGAATATTAAATATATTAATTTTTTTTATAATTATTTTAAATAAAACCCCTCTCAAAATTAAAGAAATTTTTGAAACTTTTAAAAAGTTTTCATGCTAACTAGTTTCCAATTTTCACCCTAAAATTCACATTATTATAGTTTATCAATATGTTCTAAACATATTTGGGTATTACTTTGTGAATTGTTTGATAAGTTAATTCTTAAATATATATATATATATATATATATATATATATATATACATATATATATATATATATGCTTGAATGTTAAAAATTTTAATAGAATTTCAGCACACATACATAGAAATTTTGTTTTCTAAAAAAGAAAGAAAGAAAGAAAGAAAAAAGAAAAGAAAATTATGAATCAATCCGCAAAGAAATACCCAAATATGTTTAGAATATATTGATAAACTATATAGTAATGTAAAGTCGGATAGAAAAAAAAAAAAAAAAGATTTAGCACGAATCATAAAAATAAATATATAAATAAATAAAATAAAATAAATAAAACAAATAAATAAATAAAATTTTTAATATTGTTATTATTATTTATTATTATTTAAATAGCTTTTGAAAAATGTTAGTGAACTTAATATTTTTACATCTCAATGCAAGTGTAGGTAGACTTTCATAACACTGAGATAGTAATTAAAAGAAAAAATTATAACGTCTACCACCCCTTTAAATATTAAATAATAATAAATAAATTGTCAAATAAAAATAATAATAATAACTAGAATGTAATCAGGTTAAAATAAATAAATACAGGATATTTGGAGAATGCCGCCATTGTCTGTGGACGTGACAGAAATAAGTGCCAATACAGATAATTTTTAATTTTTTGTCATATCCAAAGCCAATCAAAAGTTTTTTTTTTTTTTTTTTCCCAAGCAAAATTATAATATTTGAAATGGGCTATAATTATTTTTAAAAGGATGGTATTTAGAAACCAGCTGTCTATAACAAAAAATGGATTTATATTCATACTAATAATAATAATAATAATAAGTTACTTTATTTTTATTTTTTATTTTTTACAATATTAAAATAGGAATCATCATTAAAAAAAAAAAAAAAAAAGAATAGCGAGCAGAGAAAATTGTAATTTTTAAAATATTTTTATATTTTTCTTTTCGAAAACTTTTTCAGTAATACATACAAAATAATTTTAAAACTATTATAGTTAGTTATCCGTAGCACATTTTCATTTGCACATCAGAGTATTTTAAGAAAAGAAAGTTTAAAATAATAATATAATAATAAAAATAAAAATATGCAAAATAAACCCATCTCAAAATCCGTTTCCCATGAAAATCTCTGATCCTATTGGTATTTAAATACCATTGCAAATTTAGTTCTCACAGTTCTTTTTTTTTTTTTTTTTTTTTTTTTTTGTAACATTTTCCGTGAGAGATTTAAAAACAGCCCGATTTCTAGGAACTTTGAAAGGTGGTGATTTAGGTCAACCATGCTGTTTATCTTTATTTTATTATTTTTATTTTATTATCTTCCATTTTCTATTCCTGCACATAATAAATAAATTCTGCTCATCAGTCGAATTATTTTCACATACTCATCATCATGGGCATTGTCCCCAATCGGTTTTAAAGACTACAAGGAAAAGATAGAGTGAAAAATAATAATAAAAGTCGACCACAAAACGCGGTCACAGTTAAAAAATAAATCTGTTGACCTTTAACGGTCTCGCATCACCGATGCTATACGGCGAGAAAGAAATAATCGCTATGATTTAAACGGAGGTTACGGTTCCAGCGATATTCCAGCCGCCGGTTAATTACATCGCTCGAAGATTCATGTCGTTACATAATGTCAGAAAATGAAAACAGCTTTTTGTGAGAGTTTACTAACTCGTTCTCGTTTATATGGCAAATCTATGACACAAAATTATGAGTTATTTATGTAAATGTATAATTTGTTCATTCGATTTTGTAGTTAATTAACTTTAAAAAAGCACACGGATTGCTGCTAATAAATACGGTAATTCTAGTTTTTCAGGCGGAAGTTTATTGTAATATTTATAGAAAACATTCAAATGCGCATGTTTATAAATAAGCGAATGATTAATAGATTTTATAATTCAATTTTCTTGTCATAATCAGTTAAGTTTATTTTGTATTGAGCCATTAAGACTTTTGAATTATAGGTTAGAGTAAGTATTGCAATTATGTATTCTTAGCAGATGAACGTGACTGGAATAAATAAATACCATGCTGTATATGCAATAGCAATGCTAGTAAAATAGACATTAAAATTTTTCAATACAGCAAAATTTATGTTTTTCAAGAAACTACCTCAAAATTTCTTTACAAACTGAGAATGGTAATATTTCATTTAACGTAATGCAATGATAAAAATTCAAAAATAAAATTATTTGTATAAATGTTTAGTTTTAATAAATGTTAAAATAATGTGTTTTAACTGCATAACATGCAATAAATAGCTTTTTATTTTAGAGTGTGCTGGTGCGGGGCCGGCGAGATAATAGGAAGTGTTACAAGGGATTCAGTCTTTTTCCCTACATCGATTGTACTATTGCAATGAAAGTAGTTTTACAGGCAAAGTGAAAGTAAACGAGCAGTTTATCCACCACAGTGAGGTAAGCCTTGGAGAAAAATTTGGAGACTTGGCGACGAAATTTGGTGAAAAATAGTAGTTGAGGGTTCCTGAAGTTTCAAAGCTGTATTATGCACGAGGGCCGAGTTCGAGAACTTTCCATGGTTTTCTGGATTGAAATACTGCTAAACCCCATCGTCAAAAGGTATAAATAGGAGTGAGTTTTCACTTCTGCGAGAGTATGAAGTCATTGCGATTCAGAGCTGTTCAGGAACCTATTCTGAGCGATTGTATTTTAGAGATTGTGCTCTAAACGACTGAGCATTGTTCGCGAGCTAGCGAAGATTTCTGCTCTGGAGTATTTGACAGTATTTGCTTTACTCCTGTAGAACATTGACTGTTTTCTTGAACTGTTCCAGAATATTCGTCTGATAGTGACTTTTGTGGCACAAGTGACAGCTTCATTGTACTGCTACCAGAATATTCGATGCAATAACAGTAGTATTGACTGTTTCGAGAATATTCGTTGTAATAAAAGTTTGGTTGTACTGATTAAAGAAGTTACGTCGAATAAAAAGCATTCATCGACTAGAACCTGCCTGTTTCTTTACGAAGTACTTTCTCACATCAAAAAATCAACATTTTTTTTCTTTTCATAACAGTAATTTAAAGAAAAACTACCAACTTATCTCGCCGGCCCCGGCTGGGGGTAATTTATCTGTGATTAAAAGCAGTGAAAAGTTGCAGAAAAACTACATTGAAAAAACAGCGTTGAATGTTAATGAATAAAAACACTGTAAATCATACATTGCAAAAAAGACTGAAAAACGGATGCCAAATTTTATCAGTAACGTTTAAAAAGAGTCGTAAAATAAACGGCAAGTTACGACAAATATGACAAATAAAGAATAAAATGTACGACGTAATTTGACAACAGAAAACTTTACTTATTTCAAGGTAGAGAGGAACTGCAGTTGTGTCGACTTGAAACAGCTGTTGCTTAAGGGAAAAAAAGTTTGTTGGTTTACAAAATTACCTTTTATCGTTGTGACAGATACCAATAATTTGACAGATAGAATAGAATGGCTGAATCATTTGCAAGTGACTGAAACGTTTAACTTATGATGTAACAAATATCTATATAATATTTCTCTAACGTTGACCAATTACGATTATAATTTGTAGAAACGATACGATAATGACAATAAAATATGCGATAATTAAAAAATAATGCACAAGCAATATTGAAGCACGCGGACTCAGTTCAGTGATCTAATAATAATAATAATAAAATTGACATTTGTCTCATGAGATAATTTTATAGAAAAATTTATTTTTAAAATTTGCGTCTTTACAATATTTGCAAGTGCCATTTTAAACCTAACAATACGTTAAAGTTATAAACAAAATATGAACTTTTGTATCATAAATTGACTAAAAAATGCAACAATAAGAAGTATAATCAAACTAGGTACTAAGTATTTTAACAAAAAATTACGCCAAAAGGAATAAATTAAATAATAAATTAAAAGGCATCGCGAACATGGCGGCAAAAGATTTAAAGTCGCTATAGGGGGTCCTATACTAAAGCTGGCCTGCCTGGGGAAGTACGAAAACTGGATCGTCAAACATTAATTTTATTTTGAAATTTTTCTTTGAATGATTTTGGGTTAACTATCATTAGCGTTTCATCCCCCTCTCCCCCCCCCCCCCCAAAAAAAAAAAAAATAAAATAATAATAATAATAATTTGGTTTCTGATGAATTAAAATTCCTACTGGGTGGTGAAATTGGTATAAGACTTCAAATTGTACAGGTAAATAAAAAAAAAAAAAAAAAAAAAAAAGAAAGAAACTGCGATAATTTCGCAAGGGTTTGCTAGTTGCAAATAATAAAGCAGAAAGGGGTAAATTACATACAATCCATCTAACTTAGACGTAAAACTGCTTCCATATGCCACACAAAATTACTCAACTGATGTTTTCTGGTGTAGAATATAAAACTTAAAGTTTAAAGTCGTACATAGATCAGTCTCGCTGTTCCATCATCCACATGTCATACTATGAGATTACCTTTGTTCCATATTTTGTGGCTATGTCATTGAAAAATGGAGTTTTCCTAATTCCGTTTTTTGAATTCCACTCTTTAAACATGACGCTTTTTATCTCAATCAGATTTTTTTTTTTTTTTTCTTTACATATTTTTTTTATTTTTCACTTGCATGCTGAAACTTAGAGTTTTAATTTTCGATCGCACGGGAGAAAAAAGAAATCTAACTGATTATAATCTAACCTTAATTGAAGGAAACAGTTTATGTATGCAAAATTCTTTCCACATGCTCAAGACAGAAAAAATATAACTTTATTCATACCAAAATATATTAACAGTTTTAAGTAAAATTAGATTCTTTCTTAAGATTTTTTTTTTTAAGAATAAAACAATAAAAATATTAAATAAATAACATACTCATTTTGCTTTTTTGGCAATAAAACTAACAAAAATAAAAAAAAATATATAATAATAATAAAGTAAAATATTTTAGGGGGGGGGGGAATTAAATATTTATATCGGACCACAGTCTAACCTGTAAAATGTTTAAGTGCTAAGTATAAACAAAAAACCTATCCGTGTTATTAAACATGAAATTACCATGAACAGAAAAAACAGCAATACACACAAATCTTGGTAACAAGGTTGCAGTTATGCATAGATCACGAACTTTATAGTGTCACGTTTCATAATTCCCCACTAAATTTAAAACGCTTACTTTTATTTGAGCTTATAGGGTCATCCCATAAATACGACCAGTTTCGTATCGGTAATTACAGAAAAACATTACACGGATGTTTGAGTGAATAAATTAGCTAAAAAAAAGCTATCTGGTTCTCTACAAATTAGAATCGCTTTCTTTTATCTCATCCGTAATGTTTATTTTGTAAACATAATAAATAAACGCATTATTTTTATCTATTTTGTATATTTTTATCATAATATAAGCGTGCCTTAGTCATTTAACCATGCATTAAAAAAGAGATAAATAAATAAATAATGTCTCTCGATAAAAACAACTGAAAACTGTAGAAAATGCACCTAAATCTTTGCGTTCAATGAATATGAATGTAAATTTTGTAAGCTATATATAAATTTAATTCATAGTGATACATTTAACAACTGAAAACTATTTAAAGAGACTTACAACTTATATTTACAACTTTCATTAGATAATATGGCCAATCTTACTATAACAAAAATTAAGCGGATGTGGACATTATAAATCGTTTTTCTAAATTAGTGTCTTAGGACTGTGAAAATTTACCTACATACGCACTGAAATATTGCAATATTAAATATACCAATATTTCTTGAAAAAAAAAAAAAAAAAAAAAAATGACATTTAATAAATAAAAAGTCTTTTTTTTTTTTTTTTTTTTTTTTGAACATTTTAAAAATGTTTCCCCTGATTAACTTTTAATTCTGCCACCTCCTCCATTTTACATTATAGTTTAACAACATAATCTAAGCATATGTGGGTATTACTGTGTGAATTGATTCATAAGTTATTTATTTATTTATTTATTAAATTTTTTTTTGTTTAAAGTTAAAAATTTGAATTAAATTTCAACATTCAAATATACATATATTTTAAATCAACTTAGCAATCAATCCACAAAATAGTACGCAAATATGTTTGTAATATATTGTTAAATTATAATAATGTCAAATCGATTAAAAAAATAAAATAAAATAAAAATAAAATACAGGGGGCGTTTTAAAAATTTTCAAAAAATTTTAAGTTTTAAAAATCTATTTTATTACATTTATATATTTTTCGAGAAATTTTGATATGTTTAACATATTATATTTCGATGCATGCGAATTCAAATTTTCACAATTCTGAGGGGCCGCGGTAGCCCAGTCGGTAAAGCGCCGGCCTCGTAATTGAAAGATTGCGCGGGTTCGGTACTCGAGCCGGCCAAAGACCGTCGTGTACACTAATGGTGACTGGTGCACATAAAATCTGTCGTGGCCGCAAAGTCCTCAATGTTCCTATCAAAATTTATACCTCTGGGGGTTACCGAAGCGGGAGAGCCATCCCTTCCGTGGAGGATCAAACTTGTGATGGCATGTCTCCGGACCACCTCTAGGGGGGTGTCCCAGACCTTCGCTAATTGCCCATCTGCGCAGCATTCGTGCGACGTAAAACACAACCACCACCACCACAATTCTGAGACAGCCACACTATGTAGATAATTTTTTTTTATAGAATTGCTCATTACCTAATGTAGTTATTTTAATTCCGTTTTCACATTCAGAAAACTCACAATCATTAATTTTGTGCTCCTTTTAATAAAATTATTATTATTTTTTTAATTTAAAAAAAATTATTTTTGAGTTTAAAAATGCAGAAAATTAACTTAGCGCATTTTCCAGCTGAGAAATGGAATCTTAATATTTTAATAATAATTTTTTGGAAAACGAGAACAGGTTTAACAACGGTCGTGTACTTTTCAAATTTGAAAACAGGATTAAAAATAAAATAAAATAAAATAAAATAAAAAATAAATTATTTTATAATAAATTTTTCCATAGAATAATATCGGCTAAGAATAGGTAACTAATTAATTTAAATTAAAAAATAAATAAAGAAAGAAAAGAAAAAAAAAATTTCTAAGTTATTTATTTTTTTTCCTTCTTCTTTAAAATTTTAAAATTTACACTTTATTTAATTGTTGACAGTCTTACGCAATTTTTTCTGCTCTAGCTCGCCTAAAAGATGTAAATAATTTAGAATCACTACTTTGAAACTTGTTTTAGATTCACATGTTTAGATCGAAAAAAGTTTTTCTTTTTTCTTTCTTTTCTTTTCGTTTATATTTTCTTTTCTTTGAAATAAAATTATTAATTAAGGATTTTTAATGTGTGTTGACTTTTAAGTCTCCCATTTTCTTGTAAAAACTAAAAAGATTTGGAATCATTGCTCTGAAAATTATTTTAAGTTAGATATATTTAAAATTTAAATTAAAAATGATTTTTTTTTTTTTTTTTTAAATAAAGATTATAGTATGTTTTACCATGTTGCTGTAATTGCCCTTGATAAAGATATAGCATTTACAAAGGAAATTTTCAAAATTATTTTTTCTTCATTTATTATTTTATATTATGTTTTTTTTTTCCATACGTGATATTTTATTGCTACCTTGTTATTTAAAGTTCTGCGCTCCTGGTCATTGTTCATTATAATGAAGAAACATTATTATCATATTATATAATTCAGGATTTTCGTAGTATGCCGACTTTTAAAGCATTCGCTAGTGAAATGAGAAAAAATTCTGTAACTGACATCTAGAATTTAAATTGTGGCTCTAGAAAAAATAGTTACATATCATCCTTATAAATTCTAGTCCTGTTTGAATGCGAATTCTAAAGACCCCTGTTAGAATTCTAGAGCGTTTGTCTATATTATCAAAAGCAAAATTATCTCTGCAAATAAATGTGAATACAAGAGGCGGGTTTCAGCAATTGTAATCTTGGTTTATGGCCCAATTCTAGAAAATCAAGCGAGAATTTTTCATAATACAAATGATTCAGAATATTGTTTCACCATTTAGAAATGTATATACAAGAAATTCTCCATCATTGCGTCTATTCAGTTTATTGGCGTGCCTTATGCGCATAGCTCGGAAATCTATATTTCTAGTTTAAGGATTTAGAAAATGGTCATTTATTCATTCTAGAGAAAGGCGATATGTTTTTTTTTCTCAATGTACAATGCAACGAATTCACAACAGTTGTTTCAGATGGAAATTAAAACCACGATCCTTCCACGTTCTTCAGGCTTTTTTTTTTTTTTTTTTTTTTTTAACTTAAACATTACATATAATGTATTCATGATTATTAATAAAAATAAATCATACGATTTTTTTTTCTTTTTTGTAGTGCGCATATTAAACAGTTTTAGAATCGGAAATGCACCACCTTATTATAAGCAAGCAAGAAATCTTCCCATACAAAATGTGTAATATTTTAATAAGTTTAGAATATTTTTTAATTATCAAGCTTTTATATATAAATTATTTTTACACAAATAAATATTTCTCATGGTTAAATAGGCATTGGCAATATTTCATGTTAAATAGGTTTATTTTATATTTATAAGAGGAGTTTTTTCTGCTCTACATTCTACAGGTACATTTTAGTAAATTAATTTAGTGGTCCACGGTAATTTAAATTATGCGTTTAATGGACCGTTTTTCATTCTAAATGAAGGTGGTATATATATATTTTCTCAGTGTGTATAATACAATGGCCTCTAAAAGTTAAGGTACAACCTATTATCTCGTTTCTTTCTTTTGTACATAATTTTGAAACAAATGAACATATAAATATAAGATTTCGATGACATATTCGTTAGCAAATTAGTAATCGAATTTTATACAACTTTAACTGGAGTAATAATTTTTAAACTAATATAACTTTAATTTTTCTGAAAAGTAAGCATTGAAAGAAATGAAAAAATTAAACAATTTTAGCAAGGAAAACTAAAGGAGAAAGGATGTCAAAGGCGCACTACAGATAGGTGAAAGTACACATGCCTCCAAATGTTATATTAAAATACGATTTTTCTTCCTGCATTCACTTTTGTTTCTCTTTCATAAGGGACTTTTTGGAAAAATATAATTATTAATTTGTAAAATCTGAATATCATTAAAATAATAAAAATGTTAATAAATAATTTTAAAACGAACATCTCATCCAATTTTCACGTTCTTATGTATATTTTTTTAAAAGTTACTCACGAAAAAGAAGAAAAAAAAAAAAAAAAAAAATACAGGAAGAAAAATTTGGTTTTAATCAAACATTGGATGTATGTGCATCTTCCCCTATCTGTAATGCATCCTTAGCATAATTTTTCATTTAGTGTTTTCTAAAATTGAAAAAAAAAATAATAATATCAGGTTAAAAAACGAATATTTATGTTAGAGTATATAAAATTAAATTAGTGATTTTATAACGAATATGCCATTCAAATTTAATATTCATTTGTTCATTAATTTTAAAATTATGCGTAAAAGAAGAAAACAGAAAAAACAGGTTGTATCTTAACTTTTAAAGGCCAATGTACATAAAAAAAAAAAAAAAAAATGAGAATCAGTGGTCTTTAAATTCAACTGTTTAAAATCAAAAGATTTTTTTTTTATAATAAATAAAGTGTATATTAATTTCTTTGTCCAAAATTAATTAATCCCTTAAATCGCTAATTAAATATGATAAATATAATTCAAGAGATATCTCATATCTAAATTAATATTGGCAATTTAAAGCAAAAAATATATAATGAAAACAAATCATGTGTTAGTTTTAAAATTGCAGATTGTTCTCATTTGAAGGCGTTGGAGGTTCCAGTAAAAAACCTACATAATAAATCCTTTTAAAATTTTCCCTTCTCCGGTCACGAAATCCGTGTAACTCTATGGGGAAAATTTTATATAGAAGTATTCATTACCTAATGTGTTTTTTAAAATTCCATTTTCACTTTCAGAAAATTCTCAATCGTTAAATTAGTATTCGTTTTCTAAAAAAAAAAAAAAAAAAAAAAAAAAAAAATATTTAAAAAATTTTTAACATTTTAATTTTGAGTTTTAAAATGTGAAGAATGAACTAAGTGCATGTTTCTCGTTTTTTAGCTGTAAGGTAAAGTATAAAGTTTAAACAATGAGTTTTTAGAAAACGATTACTAATAAAATGGTTGCGAATTTTCTGAATGTGTAAACGGAATAATAATAATAATAATAATAATAAATACGGTGGGTAATGAATGAGTAATTCTACAAACAAATTTCACCATACAGTTCTATGGATTTCGTGTTCGGAGACGGGGAAATAGTAAGAGGGAAGAGAGGAGATTAATATAGGCCTTTCAAATATAGTGTATTGTAATAGATATTATGGTACATTTTATCTTCAATTGATGTACATGCACAAGTGCAAAAGGATGTATATGTGCGATGATTGAAAAGTTACAAAATTGCGATCAAAATCGCGAAATTACAATTAGAAAACTTAAGGAATTTTTTACAGTAATCTTTAAAAAGAGAAAAATGCTATTAAAATGTAGAAAAAGGAAAATAATAATAATAATAATAACTACGAAGATTCTAAGATTATAAAAAATTCTGATACGTTACTTTGAAAACTACTTTCTAGGACGCTTCGATTATGTGTTTATTGTTAACTTTTATAGATTTTTAGTGCATGTTGAAGTTGATTTTAGGTCTAACTTTGTCAGAGGCATCGAAATGTATTGAAATTTACATAATGAAAGAAAGTATTCATTTTGTTTAATAGACCGTTGTATATGTCTTTTAAAGTTCAAAGTTTATAATCAATAAACGCTTACCCCCAACCATACAGATAGTATTAATCTCTGTATTAAAATAATGACTAGCATAC
Source organism: Salticus scenicus (assembly GCA_963930645.1). Taxonomy (NCBI): domain Eukaryota; kingdom Metazoa; phylum Arthropoda; class Arachnida; order Araneae; family Salticidae; genus Salticus; species Salticus scenicus. The sequence continues at coordinate 251,671,441 of OZ005653.1, forward strand.
ATGAGTCATGCGAATCTAACGTATGACTAAACAAATTTCTTTGCTTGATAATCTATAATTCTTGCTTACAAAATAGGAATATAATACAAATTTATAAATAAATAAAATTATCTCAGTTTAAAATTATATTATTTTACTATATCGTCTAATATTTTATATACATATATACATATACATATATATATATATATATATATATATATATATATATATATATATATATATATATATATATATATTATATATATATACATATATATAATCGTTCCTCTGATATCGCAGGGAAAGAACGAGAAAACAGAGCCTTATATGAAGCAGAAGCTGACTTTCACAATTTGAAGACCGAAAACAGAATATAAAGTTTCTGGCATTTTGTTTAATTGGATGTCACGGCACGCGTATTTAGTTGAGTATTTGCAAGTACCTAAATTTCGTATGTAATTTAGAGAATTATTAAATGCTGTAATATATGTATATATATATATATAGGTGTATATTACCAAACGTATCAAGTTGGCAAATAAACGCAATGTTATAACTATTATAAATTCTTATATTCTATATTTATATCATATTTTATATTCTATTTATATTCTATTCTATATTTATTTTATTCTATCAAATTTTCACTATGCGAAATTTACCATTTTGCAGGTCCAAAATAAAATATTTAATTTTTTTTTTTTTTTTAATCGATTTTTGGAAAACGATAACTAGTTTAACAGTTGTAATTTCCAAACTGAGAAAACGGAATTTAAAAATATGGATTAGTTAATGAGTTTTAATGGGGCGGAATTTCCCATAGAAAAACATTGATTTTGGCTTAGAGCGTTCCCTTTACATAGCAAAAGTGTTTTTTACTTTCGAAAAATCTCACTTTTTGATCCCCTTGTCCTCTTTCTGTACGGGCTTCACTTGAACTTTATCATTATTAGTAACACAATTCAAGTAAAATGCATGGGGAAGACTAGCACTGAATAACAAATAGTAAGTACCTTGTAATCAAAACAATCAATTACATGTTTTTTGCAATTTATGGTTTTTCCAGACAAAAATTTTATTTTTCAATATCAACATAAATACGAAAAGTTAGAAATATGTATGATCACGTATTGCATATTTATATTCTTCTAGTTATCTTTAACGTAACACATCACAGAAATATGTATTTTGTCATAACAATTACTTCGAATATATCACAAAAGACAAATTAAATCAGGATTAGTTTTTAACCTTAACATCCTGAACTTACATTTAGCGCTCAAAGTTGTCAAGAAAACGGTAATAAAAATGTATATATAGTAGAAAAACAAACATTTAACAAATTCATCTCAAGATTTCTATTGTCTTTAAGCAAGTTAATTGTTAGTTTTCTTTCCCTTTTGCTAAAACCTGTTCATTTTTACTGCTTTAAACTAAACGGATGAGGAATTTCAGTTTTAAATTTAGCGTTTGTTTGCATTAGTCATAAATACAATTCTAGCGTGTCATTCTAGTCACGACATTTCAAAATAAAAACAATTATTTCTGATAACTAAAGTTGCTATATTGTCTAAGTGTCTAGAAGGCAGAAAAAATAGCAATGCATCGAAATTAATTTAAGGTTGTTTTTAATTTTTCCCCCTGCTGCATAAATAAAATATTTCCTATGTGCATTTCCAATTCATGTCCATCCTTGATTGGTGGTGTGTACGGGTTAAGGCCGATTGCCTATAAGGTTGTGGTTGTGGTTGTATGATTAAGGCTGATGTGCTCAGTGAAGGTCTTTCTAAGGGGTCCTAGTCTGCATTTACGAAAATTTCGGAGAAAACTACGGAACACTGCAAACGGCTAGTTCGATGAATGTGACCTCAGATCGAACCTGGCACCCAGGTCCTAGCCCGTATTCACGTAATTTTAGGAGAAAATTACGCAAAATTCAGAGCGTTTAGGCTGACGAGTGCCACCTGGAAACTTGCCGTCAACCAGTTTTGACAGCAGGTAATAAAATCCGTGACTAACTGTTACTAATGGCCACTTATTGCCGATATTCAAGTCTTATTTACTCAGTTTTAAACACCATGAGCATTTTCTTAAAAAGCTTCTCTAGCTCCTTCTCAAAGGTTTAATGAATATTTTATAAGATTCCTAATTTTACATTGAGAAAAAAGGCATATCACCTTCATCCAGAACGAATAATTATATTCATTTTCTGAAACCTTAAACTAGAAATACAGATTTTAAAGCTATGCGCGTATAAGTAAATAAATTGAATAGACGAAATGATCGCGATTTTCTAGTTTGTACTTTTCCAGATGGTGAAACGGTACATTACGTTTTAAACCTTTTGTATTGCTATAAATTCTCGCTTTGATTTCTGGAATTGATTCATAAACTAGAATTATAGTAACTAAAGCTTGCTTTTTGTTGCTTCTTGAGTTTTAATAGTATAGTATTTAAAACTCACTAGCAAAGGGGAATAGAACATAAAGATGAGATGGAACTGTTTTTACTAGAGCCACAATTTATTTTCTAGATGTCAGTCACAGAATTTTTTTTAGTACACAGAAAAAAAAAAAAAAAAAGTTGTGTACAAAGTGTGACAAAGTAAGCCACCATTTAAACAAAATGCTCCAAAATTCATCATAGCATAATTTTTCGTAAGCATCTTAGAAGACAAATTTCGTATGTTTTTATGACATACAGGCTGCTATAATTTAGCTATCACAGATATTATCAAAAAGAGTATTTAAAAGCAGCACCTATCGGGTGGCACACAGAAAGCTATAATCAGTATAAATTTATGCTAAGATTTTGAAGAAAAATATAAAAAAAAATTCCGTAAATTACTTCCTGAATTTCATGGCTCACAAAATTTATGTATTATATGTACACAAATATATCGGTATATATTTTTTAAATAGTGAAATCTTGATCAAGGTATATCCAAAATGTAAAAGTAAAAACATAAATTTTCCTCAATGGAAAAAAAAAAAAAAAAAAAAAAAACATTAGAAATTCCCCTTTATTTAAGGGCTAGTTTTTCCCTTTACCAAAATTTTCCCATAGGTATTAATGCTACTTTACTTCCATAGTATGTATAAATGCATACACTCTGAGAAATTTCACCACTAAATTACGGTCAGTAACTGGCAAAAAGTGTTCCAGTCACTGACCATAAAGTTAAGCCCGTAAAGCTGTTATGACATTTTTCTCAAAAAAGGGAAGTGGCCTTTAATAAACGGACAATACGCAGAATTTTATAGCAGTTTCTTAGAAATACGAATACTGGACTTTATTTTCAAAGAAGGGAATTTTCGAATGTTACTGAAATATTTAGACTATATCCCTCTCCAAAGAGATCTCTCCCTTCGTAAAACTATAGTAGACTTTAATAATTCTTTCCAATGAATATATCTGCAAGACAAAATAAGAGCGTGATGCAACATTATATACCTGAATGCGCATATCTTGAACTCAAGCTTGGAAAAATAAATTTTATGTCTTACCATTATTGAGCTGATAAATAAAGTTAAGAGAGTAACGCTAACTTTAAATTAAATGTCTAAACTAAAATAATATACCTGGCTTACACTAACAATTAAAAATTAAATCTAGTATTTCCTTCCACGAAACTTAAGCGGAAATTTATTGAGATCTCTTATCTACTCTGAAATGATACTAAATACAACAGTTCGATCTCACAGTTCGACAATTACAGAGTACACTGTTAAAAATTTCTGTAAATTTAATGTAAATGTTTATACAGAATCTCTGTAAATTTAATGTAAATGTTTATACATAATCTCTGTAAATTTACAGTAATTCTTAGTTAAAAGTGAATTATCGAGATTATCAATCTTTATTCTGTATTTTTACCTAATTTTATTATTTAATTTTTTAATTAAAATTAAAAATGACTGTTTCTACTTTAGAAAAAGCATTCTAAGTCCGAAAAATATTCTCACCAATAATTAATTAAATTAATATTAGTTATTAAAATGAATGTATAAAATAAGTTTTTTAACATCTCCGTTTATTTTTCTCTGTAATTTTACGTAAGACTTAAGATAATAGATTACACAGAGTTTTCTGTTGAAATTTTTAACAGTGTAGGGAAGACAAATAATGTAAATTTAAATAATTAAAATTACTTAATTTACGGTATTCGTTGCATAAATTATGACTTTTTGAAAACAATTTCTAGCGAAAATGCCACCTCTTTGAAAGCCCAATTTTCTATGGCACGATAGTTGGCCCTCTATGAGAAGTTTCATTATATTTCATTCTTTTTAACGTACATGTTCAAATGAAACACAAACTACATATGCCATATTATCGTCAATATTCCATCAGAATTAGACTTCTCGTACAACCAAGTTGAAATTTTCTGAGATGAAATCATAAAAAAAAAAAAAAAAAAAAATCTGCAATTAGTTAATCTTCTGTTTCACTTTTATTGATTTATTTACTAGCATGATTCTTTAAAAGGGGCTTGTAAATATATATATACACATATATATATAATAAATAAGAAAATGAAGAAAATTTGCTTTTAAGATTATATATATCATTTTTCCGTTACTTATTCAACAGCAATTAACCCTTCATTCAAAGGAGGGCGCTTATAAGTAATAGAATTTTCTATGGTGAATGTGGAATAATTGTGACGTCTATTGAGGTTACAACTTATACGAGTAAAGCATGTCATATTATCGAAAACTAAAATCAATAATCTTACTTAAGCCAAAAAATAAAAACATTTAAAATGCATTGCCTTAGAAACAGCTTCCTCATAAAGTAACTTTAAGGACTAAACATTACGGTGCGTGACCATTGTGTATTAGAGATGCAACGATTATTCGGCCGAAGCCGAATGTTCGGCCTATTCGGCCTGTCAGCCGAATATTCGGCTTCGGCCGAATATCAAGTCCATTATTCGGCCCAGGCCGAATAATTTTGTAAGAAATGTTTTTATTTATATTTACACTATAAATAAAAACATTATATTACACAATAAATTTTTTTAATTTTAGAATTTATATTTGTCATGTATTGTGAAAATTTTATTTGAAATTAACTAATATCCTCCCCCCCCCCCCCCCCCCACCAAAAAAAAAAAAAAAAAAATCTTTCATACCTTGAATAAATTTTAATGTAAGGATCATGTAAAAACTTTTATGCTATATCAATAAGTGCAAAACATATCTGTAGTAAGCTAACATAATCTGTTAAATTTAAAATTAATGTATTCAAAATTGTCCCAACTGAACCATACAAGCAAATTCTGATTTTTGTCAAAGGATAATGAAAAATTTAATATTTATCCTTCATTATTTAATAATAATAAAAGAAAATCCTTCCAGTTATATTTTTAATTATTTGGGGCGGGACAAAAAATTAGAAATTGAGTTAGACCATTTAAATTTGTTATACATAGGTTTTGGGAGCCTAAAACTCGAATGAGGATATTTTCGAAAGTGTAAAATTATTAGGGGGTGGGGCCGTGGGGGGCAGGAAGGGCAAAAAATTAGAAATTGAGTTAGACTGTTCAAAATTGGTATGTATAGGTTTTGGGGGCCTAAGAGTCGAATGAGGATATTTTAGAAAGTGTAAAATTATTAGGGAGCAGGAGGGGGGCAAAAACATAGAAATTGAGATAGACCATTCAAAACTGGTATATATAGGTTTTGGGGCCTATAAGTTGAATGAGGATATTTTCGGAAGTGCTACATTATTAAGGGGAGGCGGAAAGAGGGACTAGGGAATAAAAAAAATAGAAATTGAGTTAGACTGTTCAAAATTGGTATATGTAGGTTAATTAGGAGGGGCAGGAATGTTGGGGAATAAATATGCCTATCCCTTAACCTGCATGCACAGTGCGCACGGGTCTACGCTGCCAACGGCAGTGGGGACCCGGTGTAAGTTTTTACTCGATCAAGTTTTTTTTTTTTTCTTTTATATGGAATTTTGAGAATTCATTCATTATAGTGATTCGTTTAAAAATAGCGACCCGCTAGCTGGCGAAGATCACTAGTATCTATTAAAATATGACTAGACAATACCTCATAAGAAACTTGCAAAGAATTATTATTATTGAGGCAATTTTTAAGCCGAACATAGCCGAATATTTTTTTCAGAATCAAATAATGGTTTTAAAAATTAAAAATTTGTATAAAAATAACTTTTTAAAAAGAAAATAATACATTTTAGTTATGAAATGTACAAGAATTGTGCATATAGTGCATACTATACTATGTTTTGAGACAAAAATGAGTTCATTATTCGGCGGCCGAATAGGCCGAATATTCGGCTATAATTTGGCCGATTAATTGGTATTCGGTTATTCGGCCAAACCATTGTTCGTTGCATCTCTATTGTGTATGATATAACATAGTCACACTACCATTACTGTCGTATGAAGAATGTTTTATAACAGCAACATGTTTACATGAAAACCTATTTTACAAAGGGAAAAAGTATCGAAATCTACTCAAAATTTATTACAAAATTGCTTAAATTTAGTCATATGGACACAGGAAATCTCTCGAATTATTCGAAACGTCAGAAATCCAAATTTGAATAGATAAAAACTGTACGTTAAAATAGCTGAAAAATTCTTTAAAATTTACGTTAAATTCATCTGTAATAGGTACTATTAAAAGTTTATGTTTGAAAAATCAAAATCAAAATTTCAATAATATCAGACAGAATTTACTTTTCGATCCTTATATTCGAAGAAAAACTGAGGAATTTATTTTTGTGTTTTTCAAAAATCAACCTAGTCATTGCACTTTAGGAATCTGGTATCATCCAGAGAATCTACTTAAAAACAATTAAATCACACTGCTCCGCATGAAAATTGCCCCCAACACAATTTTTACAAATTCTTATGTAAAATGACTTCCTGATTTCGAACATGAAGCCCATTTCGCCCTATCACCCACCGTTTTTTAGAGACGGCCCCCTATTAGTATCACTTTTTGGTATTTTTATGGCTATAAATTTAATTTTTAGGGAGGGGGGGGGGGGGTATTTAACTGTTAAATATCTTCTGAGGGGCTTCAGAGTTGGAAAATTCTAAAACATGAACACTCGCGGCAAGGGGAAAATTAAGGGGGGGGGGGGGATTTGCCAGTGAAATTATGTATTACGTTTCTTCTATTTTTTTAATTTATTATTAATGTTATTTATTAAGCATTATATATTTTTTTGTTTTTAGATGTTAAATTAATTATTTTTCATTCTTCAAATACAATTCATGGTCATAAAATAACCGTACAGTGATAAAAATTGAGGGAAGGGATGGTGTCCCTAGAAAACGGTGGGTGACAGGGCAAAATGGGAGTCATATTCGGATTCAGGAGGTCATTTTACATAAGAATCAGTAAGAATGGTATCAGAGCTCGATTTTTCCCCCCCAGTGCATTGCTATTGGGCTTGTTTAAATAACAACTCTAAATGTGTAAATAGTGTATAATGTATATTTTATTTATTCGTAGGAAAAATTATCGTTTTCCAACATATCTTAGGTCTAGATTTTTATTGAATGAAAGCATTGAAGCATAAATATATTTTAAAGATTGCTATAATTATCCAGAATTAAGTGTATTCGAATTACATCTAGAATACATAGCTTAAAATCAGTATATTTCAATGGGGTATGAAATTTCATTAAATCATTCAAATGCGTCAGATAAAGTTATTTAACTTTTACAGATCTATTGTGTGTTTGGAATTTAATGTAATATTTAATACATTTTCTTTTCCCAGTTACAATTTTTAAATCGATTTCATTTTTCTCATTCATATTTAAAATTATCTCAGATATTATGGAACGATTTGTAAAACGTTTTAGGTGAAAAAGACGAATTAATTTCAATAAGATCGAAGTGTAACTAAATGCATTTATATAAGTTTCATTTAGTTTTCAACACTTTGAATTGCTTTATTTTTAATTTCGATGAGTGCACGCACGGTTCTTTACAATCTCTGTGTACAATCTCTTGAATTTTACGCAACTTATAAATGTTAAAATCATATGTATAATCGAAAAGAAAAACTATTACATATAAGAAAATCAAAACCTTATGCTTCAAAATCGAAGAAAAATATGTTCTAATATAATCAATTTGCTGGTATTTTTATAACTTGAAAGGGAACACTCTTAATTTCAATTTTCTTCATCCAGCCAGTTCCTGTTTAAAATCGATTTTTTAAGTTCACCACTGAATCTCTATCTGCCAACTTTGACAAATATTAAAAACCTAAAAATAAGAAAACAAACTCTGTAGAAAATTTCCGTTTCTCTCTCCCCCCCCCCCCTTATTTACTCATATATGCTAACAATATTAAAATTACCTGTTTTGTTTTGTAAAAATCAAATTACAATATCTGAACTTAAGTGAGTCTATATTTTCTTACAATCCGAGAAAAAAAGAAATACAATACTTCTCAAACTGATGAAATACCAATAGAGAATCATTAAATATAAACCTGTAAAACTTCGGATATACAACAATGTTTCGTTTAATAACGATGTTATTGCATTTATTTATTTATTTAAGTGCAAACGTATTATTCAAATTTCTATTTTTTTTTTTTTTTTTTTTTTTATTCTTTATTTTATTCATTTATAGTAATAATAATAATAAGCATCTTTTTTAAATATAGATCGAATATTTGATAAACAAGATGATTGGAATTAGGATAATTAGACTTTTGCAATAATTTTCCGGATAGTAAAACCCGCACTACTACAATCAAAATTAAATGAATTAAAAATTTCGATATTGACTAATAAGTCAGAAATTGCGCAAGCCGCTGATTAATTTCATTTTATGGATCACAAAACCGCTAAAATGTTGGAGATAAATGAATGAGAAATATATTAATCAGAGTCTCCTCCAGGTAGTTTCAGGTGGGTGCTGCGTTCTGTGTGGATTCTAAATGCTAAAAGTGCCTTTAAGAATCCAAAACTGCCTTTAAAAAAATCTAAAAAGTGACATTAAAAATATAAAAAAGTGCTCTTGTTTGACTAACAGTACCCTGCTCTTTTTTTAACCTAAGGGAAACTCTCTGACAGTATTGCGCTTGTTATGATCAGTTATTATGTATTCATGAGATATGGGTCAAAAGAAATATTTATCTCTATGCAAAATCTTTCTAAGGAATTCTAATTCAAGTTTACACATTTTAGGGGGAAATGTCACTTAACCCTTTAACGTTCATTGGTTTCGCAGCGGAACCAAACATTTGACTTCCTTTATCAATTTTTATGTAGCAGTTCTTTTAACATTTCCCCGTTTGTTTTAACCAGATTTTAAACTTTTGTTCCTTTTCTGTCCGGTAGATTACAGCACTATTCCAAAATTTAACGAATAATGCTTCAAAGGAAGCTAAATGCATAAGTCACTTGAAGTTTCATAGTGGGCGCGAGTGCGAATTGATGGTTTGATGATGCACTCATGTCTAGTTTTTTTCATTTAATGAAGAGCTGGACTATTATTTTCACCTGAAACAACTTTTACGAGTTTTTGTAGTTGATAATATTTACTTACAAAGTGTTTTATTTATTAGATTAAATATTACTTGAATTTAATAAGGTTAACTTTTGATGTTTCAAACCAAAAATTTCTTGAAAAGGGACAATGCTAATTTTTTAGTTTTTAAATATTTATGATCAGCTATGTGTTTAAAAACCATTTTGAAAATTAGTTTAGTAATTTTTAAAATAAATTAAATAGTGAATAGGGTTAAATTGAAGATAATGCTATACATATAATGAAGAACCATCAACTTTCGTTTACAGATTTGTAACATAACAAAAGTAAAGAAGTTTGCTTTTTTTTTTTTGTATGTTTACTTACAGAAATTTTAAAACGAGTCATCCAGGTTTTAAATGCGAAATGTACTTTAAGAATTCAAAACTACTCGTAAAAATCTAAAAAGTGCTTTTTTTTTTTTTTTTTTTTTTTTTTCTTTTTTACCAGCAGCACCTTGCCCTTTTTCACACTTGGGAATATCATTCTTAATAATACAATTTAATATATTACTTTTAGCCATATCTAAATGTTTTTATTTTTAAAAACCATGTACGAAAGGCTTTAAATAAAAAACTACGACGTTCAAGTAAAGAATGTTTACAACAAACTTCTTTTAATCGAAAAAAAAAAAAAAAAAAGAAACAAAGAAATAGAAAAAGCGATTTATACAGAAGATAAGAATGCTAAACATATCTTGAGGATATAAATATTTGGAAAGGTTTGCATCATATCTCCATATGCCAAAGATTTCGTCTGCTGTAGAGTAACAGTTCTATTTCAGTTGCCAATGTTCTTATACACTTTTTTAACTATACTTTCTTGTTAAACGCAGAAATTATGTTGACAATAAACTACATATTATTCGGTGAAGAAATTAATTAATTCAGCTTATTTTAATTCATATACTTAGCAAATATTAGTTTCTCTCAGTATTATTTCTATGTATGATTTTACACTATGTCGTTGGCACCATGCTTATTATGAAGCATTATATATTTCATTATTATTACAGCAATATATACTGTTTGTGTACGCGATTGCTGGTGATGTGTAACTCCGTCTTTTGAGTTTAGTTTACGTCCCTCAATATATCGATAATTGTACGAATATGTAAATACAAATGCATTTGAAATGTGTTTTGCAGTATATGTTATAATTTAATGCTTTGCATTCGGAGTAGCAACACAAATTGCTGAATTTATAAAAACTGAAATTTTATATATAGTGTTGCGACTTTCTCCTAAGATCAGCAATAAATAATACATTAAACACGTAAATTAAAAACTGTCAACATAAAAGTCCTTTGTGAAAATCAGAGCAATTAAAATTGTTTGATACCCTTTTAACCTTTTCTCAACTTTCAGTATTTTTAATAAAATGAAAACCTGAATATTTCTTTGCTAAGACATTTTGCGTATATATAGAACTCGCTGTTTCAAATATAATCAAAAAACATTTTTATCCTTCAAAGCACGAAATTTTTAAATATCTTGTTCAGGCGAGTACCGAGATCCCCTCCCCCCAAAATAAATAAATAAATAAAAATAAATGAAAGCAAGAATCTTTGAGTCATAAGGAGTGATTTTATTTATTTATCTATAATATTTCTCTATAAATATTTTTTGAAGTAAATAAATGCAAGTTTTTGTACGCAATTATTAAAAATTGCTTTTAGGAAATACGCAGTGTCCTCCATAAATAACGTGAAATGCGTCCTGGATACGCTTTAAAAGTATCGTTCATGACATATTAAGAATACACTATTCTTAATAGCATTTCGGAAAATGTAAGAGAGTTTAGTAGAACGAGCGAAGGAAACATTTCAATAGCATACTTAAAAAAATTATATATATTATTCTTAATGAATTTAATTTTCAACTAAATAAGTATCAGAGTATAACTAAATAAGTATCACATCACCAGTATCAGAGAGATTCTGCGTTCGAAGCTGGTAGATACGTACTTGCCAACATCCTAATTAATATTCCGTAATATTGTTAGCCCCGCCTTGTTTTTCACACCAGTATCTTTTTAGAATATTTTTCTTCTTATTTAATCGTAATTGCATTTGGTGAATATTACTCTAAAAATTTACTGGTGTGAAGAAACAGGCGGGACTAACAACGCTACGGAATATTAATTAGGATGTTGGCAAGTACGTAGATAGGATGTCCAGAATTCGATCCACTCTTCGCCGGATCGTTCGGAATTTCCCGTGTTCTTCCTCAAAACTCGCGTAATACAGGCTGATACTTTTTACGGGGGGCATTCCACCAAGGCCTAGTTGACAATAGGCAACCTTTACATAAGCACATACCAGTAGAGTTAAATTGCTTTTTTTTTAAAACAGCTTAAGATGGATGAAGCAATTTGTAACTAAAATAAAAGCTTACTTAAACGAGAATTCTAACTGTAATAGTCCGAACATTCAAGATGCATTAGAAAAGAAAAGGTAATTCTATGTATAGAAATTTAATAGTAAGCTAGTAAGAGACCTCTACTATGAGGGTGGGGATAACAATTTAAACATACACGCATATATGTATATATATACACACTATAATCTTTATAAAAGTGAAAAATATAGATTGGATGATAACATAGAAGTATATACAGTTATGCGTGGACGAAGGCACGCTGTATTCATTGCACCCGAGGCTCATTCTTATAAAGCCCCTTCTCTTACAATTTTTTTTTTTTTTTTTTTTTTTACCCTTTTGAAAAAGTTAGGGCCCCCCAAAGTTTACATCATATCTGCACCTGGCGCTTACGTTTATAAGGGATCACCGATGATACTTAGTTCTTATTCTTAAACGGGGGAAAAATGCAATACCTTAAACTCAAACATCTTTATTGAGTCGGAGTCCCTTAAAAAAAAAAAGGAAGCCCCTTTGATACAGAAACTTTTCTATCATATTATAAGGTTCGTTATTCTTAAGTTTCTCCTACTTGAGTTGAAAGTCTTAATTTTTTTTTTTTCTATGATAAGAAACACTTATCTGCAAGAGAAAGAAAAAAAAAGAAAGAAAGGCGAAGATGTATATGAACATAAAAACATCACCAAATGTACATTATCGCCATCACCAGTAAACAATTTTTACGTCCAGCAAACTTTTTTTTTTTTTTTTTTTCTTTAGACAGTAACAACACAGATTTTATTTTTCCTGCGATACTTAAAAATTGTTTCGAATAGGAAGGAGGTCTTAAAAGTGGATGGCAGTAAATGTTACATTATTCAGTTGTCCGAAATGAAAAGTCATGATGACGATTTATTGTTCAATTATTTATTACGCGCTTTTAGAAAATGTCATAACAAAGCATGTACAAGGATCAACATAGGCGATTGGGGTCGTTTAGCTGCTTTTCACAAAATTCCACTACATAAAAATTGACATTTTTATAGAATTCCACTTCATAAAATGGGCCCATTTGCAAAATTCCGCTTCATAAACAGTGCTCATTGCAAAATTTTGCTTTGTAAAAAAGGTCCTACTGCAGAATTAAGTCTCAAAATTAGCCTTTTTATAAAATTTAGATTTTTTTTTGTGATTTTATTAAAAACAGAAAAAAAAAAAAAATACACGCCAGAACTATGGATTACATTAAATTACTGCATGTGCATGATTCGATAGAAAATTATTAGCTTAATTTTAACTATATTTCTTGAAATTAACCCTTCCTTCAAAATCAAGGGGTGACGTTTTACTCTCTATTTCTCGTGTCCGTGATGTTTTCAGACTGAAACTTTCAAAAATAACGGACCAAAAACATGAAAACCTTTTCCACCCTAATTTAAATACAAGATAACAATGGGAAGAAGTTGGTTTATTTTAAAGTAAACAAATTCTAACAATTATGAACAGGGTTGTAGTGATTTAAATCAATTGATTTAAATCGCTGATTTAAATCATGATTTAAATCAATTGACTTTTTTGAAAAAAATCACTGATTTAAATCACTTTTTTTAAATACCAAAGTTATTGGCTCAAATGGAATGAAATTGTTTATCCAACTTTTAAAAATAAGATTTTTAATTATTTCTTATGTAAATTATAAAAAGGGTTTGTAAAATATAACAAAATATTTCATTAGACGAACTAATATTTCTCATTTAAAAAGGTAAAAACATTAAAACTTTAAAACATTTAAAACCCGTTAAAAATTACCTTTAGGCTAAAGGTAATTTTTAACGGGTTTATTTAGCTGTCATACCAGTTTATGTCGTTTAACAATGTCTCATATGATATTTTAAAAATAATAGCATATTTTACATTGTAGTGTTTAAAAAGCCCTGAAGGCTCCAAAAAATTTTAAAAACATCATAATCTTTTAATTTAACAACATACAATCAGTTATAGTTTGAGGCTGCTCTCACTGCTTGTTTAATGAATTGTACAGGGGTTTGTCCAGACTTTTCACACAGGGTCATTGTGATATTGTTAAAATTTCTACACATAATTTTGTAAATCTAAATTTAGTGTGAAAATAAAGTTCTTCACAAACTTTTCGGCTAGGGTCTTCTTTTTGTGAAATTGTGAAAAATGTAATCTTGCAAAATAAAATTACAATTAAGGTTTCATTTTTGACAACGACAGTTCAGTTTTATAGAACTAAACTCACACATATGCACAGAAGTCCTTTATAAATAAGAAATTGAGTATCAGCTTTTCGGGAGAAATACAACAAAAACGTCCAATTATTCATGCAGTCTACGTTCGTTCCACTGAAGATTAATTTTGAAAATGAGAGATTTATCAAAGGTCTAAAGAGAAAAATTTTGTGAAGGGTTTTTTTTTTTAGGCTAAAATAATTTGTGAGTGGTCCTGTTTTATGATAAAAATTTTAGGAAGAGTCCTGTTTTGGGATAAATAATTTTGTGAAGTGTCCTTTTTTAAGATATAAAAAGTGAAAGGTCCTTTAATGGACCCAGGTTTGCCTCTGAACAGACCCTTGAAATATAAGAAAAGATAAAAGAATAAGTGAAAGTATTAAGATGGTAATGAAAAATGTGAATTCTATTAATGGGTAAAGTATGAAAAAATTTTCTTGATTCAAATGATATTTGTTAAACTTAAGAAAGAATTTTTTAGGATATTTTTTTTCCCCTTTAATTCTGTATTCTTTTTATTTTGATAAGAAACTATATAAAAATTTCTTTTTCTTAATTTATTGCTTCAGTTTTATGTCATTTAGGTATATGTTATTAGGTATTATGCAGAAAAGCACATAATTTTACAAATTTTCAAAAGAATTCCGGTTATTGTTTTGTGTGATACCTAAGTAAATTCCAAAAGAATTTATTTTATTTTATTTTTATTTTTTTTTTAACTTTATTGCTTTTTCTCCTCGAACAGCTAAGAAAAATTGAAAAGTGCAGAATAAAACAACGGAGGATTTGAAACCTTTTAAAAGTTTTAATTGCAATAAATAGACTTCATAAATGGAATCTATTCTCTTTAAAATTTTAAACATTTTTCAAAGATATATTAAACTTTCAACAAAATACTAAATAAGAAAAAAAAATAAACTTAAATCTTTTTTTTTTTTTTTTTTATTGGTAATTTCTAGAATGTTTTATAAATAAATCAGACGAAGTACTTATTGTTTCATGAATACTTGTGCACGTAATTTATAAATTGATAATTACCAATTAAACATTATATAAGTCAAAAAGTTTATTAATCCATTATAAAACGTTGCTACGCAATTATACATTGCTGCTCTGAACACACTGAGGGAGTTTGAAACTCGTGATTTTGAATAAATTTAAGAGAACTTCATTACCCTTTTTTTGACAAAATTTATTTTCTACTTTACTTTATTACTCGAATAGTTGAGAAAAATTGGAAAATGGAGAGTATAATAGAGGATTTGAAATCTTTAAAAGTTTTAATTGGAATAAATAGACTTAAAAAGATGGTCTGTGTTCTTTTGTGTTTAGTGATATTTAGCGTCTCTCAAAGATAGTTTAAACTTTAAATATATCGTAAAATGAAAGAATAAAACTCAATTTGTTACATTCTTCCAAAAAGGCTAGATGAAAGTACTTATTTTTCATGAATATTAGAGCTCATAATTTGTAAATTAATAATTGTCAGTTCAACGTATATAAGTTACTTTCTTTTGGCCTATGTGTGTTTCTGTGGTGATTTATTTGACTGACTATTCTTTGTTCTCATTCTTTTCTATTATTATCAAATGGATTATATATATATATATATATATATTTTTTTTTTTTTTTTTTTTTTTGAGTAAATCTTTGATTTATTTAGCTTTCGACTCAATGAGATTTTAAAAATCAATTATATGCGTGAGTGGAGAAGCATTGGTGAATTTTAAAACTCCTAATTTTGACATTACTTAAGTGGACTTTAAGTCAGTTTTTTAGTTCCCCATCATGCTATAGGTACAGGGAAATTTTTCGACCTCGTTTTTTTTTTTACTTTTTTACACGTTTTCAGGTGTGAGGAATCCGGAAATGACAAAATGGATATGGTGTCCGTCTGTTGGGTATCTGTTAGTGTATACTAGTCCGTTAGTGTGTAAATCCGTTAGCATGTTAGTCTGTGTACGCGATATATCACGAACAGATGATCGCAGAGAGGTCGGACCCGTTTTAAACTATTATTTATGACACTGGCAAGAACCTATTCATTTGCAACATTCTAATTAAAAAACTTCAGAAGTTATTCGAAATTTACGATTTTTTTAACATGGAAAAATAAGGCAAAATTTCACATAAACGTGCATGAAAAGAAATATTTTTATCGTAAAGAAGTAGGAACAGCTTTTAAATATCAATTTTGATGCGGGGTGAACATCATTAACTATAAACATGCTACTTATTATGCGAAAAAAAATTACTAAATTATAATACACTAAAATACTAAATTATTCGAAATTTACGAATTTCTTAACATGGCAGAATACGGCAAAATTTCACATAAATGTCCCTTTTGATGGATATTTTCATTGTAAATTTGTCAGACTACTTTTAAAATATTATATACTTTTAAAATGTTATGTATGATTTTCTAGCTTCTTTTCATTTTGCTATAAAATTTTCCGAGAAATTGGGAAACGCTTCCGATTTTCCGTTTTGTTGAAAACAATTATTTATATCTGTACGACAACAGTGAAAAAATATTTCCACATTTTGTAATGTTCTCTCAAATTATTACATTGGCAGTTGACTTTAATTCACTTTTTTAAAAACTGAGAGTACACGGATATAAATTTGTTAAAATTTAATAATAATTTTTTAAGATATAGATTTAGAGTTTTTTAATTTTTTTCCCTTAAATTACTATAAAATTTTGGAAGAAGAGGAGAGAGAAAATTTTTCAACTTTGAAAGTTTGCTAAATACAACTATCTAGACCACAGATAAAATTTAATACCAAAATTTACATTTTCTTTTAATATTAAATTGGCTTAATAATATTTCTATTATAAATGTATTTTTAATCCTCAAAAAATCATTCTGAATTTACTAATTGAACAAAAAATGTACTTATTTTAAATCTTTATAAATATATTCGTAAGTATAGAAAGAAATCTTTTCATTTATCAGTAATTTCAGGTTTTTGTACTGTCTTTTTCACAAAATTTTTCAGATACAGTGAAACCTCGTAAACGTGAGTTACTTTTAACATGAACTGCTTCCACAATCTCCTTCATAAGGAAAATTAGTTTCTGAGTTACTGATTACATGAAAAAATTTTTTTATCCCCCTTGAGATTCACGTTAACGAGGTTCGATTGTATTACACTGAAATAAATATTAAATAGATATTTCTACCACTAATATAGGATAAAATTGTAATTTTATTGTGAAAGATAGAAAAATTTTCACATTATGTCTGAGTGTTTCTACTCTTAACTTACTTTAATATAAATGGTCACAAAATTTATTTACAATATGCAGGTTCATTATAGAAAGTTTTCAATATAAAACCTCATCATCTCACTATTTTCATATCATCCCATATAGAATAAGAATTGCCAACCCTCCGTGTATATTTTTACACCACAATTTCTGGAAAAATATCTACGTTTTACTTAATTGTAGAACTTTCCTTACTAAATAAAGAGAATATTTCTAATAGAAATTACTGGTATTAAAAATTCCAGAAGACTGGCAACTATGTAGATTGTTTCTGTAGACAGTTTTGCAGCAATACTTAAAAGCCTGCTACACGCAAATAATATAACTTTGATTATTTTTATATATAATAATGAAATCTTTTTTTCTTCTCATCATTCTCTTTTTACATTACATATACAAAACATTCAGGGCCTGATTAATGCAGTAGCACACAGGGCACGTGACCCAGGCCCTGAATATCAGAGGCCCTAAAAATGCGATTATGCCTTTTTGCCGCTAAAAATGGTGTCATAAAATGCAAAATTTTGTTATTTTAGGAAAGGGGGAGGGGGAGGGAGGCCCACGAAAGTATGTGTGTCCCGGGACTCAAAAGAAGTTAATATGGCCCTAAAAAATTTAATCATATATCTAGAACAATAAGATTCTGTTTAACTGTCCATTTAAATACAAATAGCAGTTAAAAGGAAAATCAGTCATATAGTCTAGCAACCTAACTTTTCCGTGACTTATTTATTTACATTCAAAAAACTTTTTTAAACACACATCAAAAGAAAAGAAAACGAAAGAAAGAAAGAAAAGAAATTATGCGTATTCACAAATTAAATAGGAAATTTAGTTAAGGCTCTTATAAGATTCTTTCAATTTTCCCGTCTTCGGCAGCTAAATACCATACATGTTATTCTATGGCAAAATTCTTAACAAAATTACTCAGTACCATTTTTTTCTTTTAATCCCGTTTTCCCATTTAGAAAATTCCCTTCTAACAGTTCCGTTAATTTTTTTTTTTCTAAAAATTTCTTTTTTAAATTTTTAGTATTTTGATTAAAAAAAAAAAATGCATTTAGTTCTTTTTTTTTTTTTTTTTTTTTTTAATTAGCTTTGAACTGAAATATTAAGAGTTAAAAAAAAAAAAAAAAAATCAATATTTGAAATAAGAACATATTTAATAGTTGTAAATTTTCTGAATGGAACTTAAAAAAAAAAAATACTTTAGATGATAAGTAATTCTGTTAACCAATTTCCTTTTAGCGACGATAGGTAGATTAAGAGAAAGAGAGAGAGAGAAAGAGAAGACTTAAACAGCAACAAAATCTATGTGTCCACCCGAAAAGAAGTAGTATGGTCTAGTATCGGCCAGGCTCAAAAAAAAAAAAAAAAAAAGAGGAAGAAAAAGAAAAAGAAAGAAAAAGAAAGAAAAGAAAGGAAAGAACGGAAAAGAAAAGAAGACAAGTAAAACGAACGATGGAAAATTAGCTTTGTGCTAGGAATCTCGGGGCTCGATTACAAAGCAGACTCCTCTCCTATCCTAAAGCTGTCCCACAAGATATAGCACAGTTCTCAATATCTTATTTACCCACCTATCCTACTTCTATTTCGTTCGTGTAAATTTCATTTGTTTACTTAAGGAAAAAAAAAGAAAAAGAAAAGAAAAGAAAAAAAAAAAAATCGGTTTTAATTCTAAACTGAAATGTGTAAAAAGGAATCAAATTTGTATATATATTCATTGTTATTATTATTATTTTATTTTATTTTTTAAGCATTGTAGTTTAAAACACGAAGAGCTTTAAACAAATGTTTAAAAAAAAAAAAAAAAAAAAAAAAGAAAGAAAAAGACACTGAAACCGTTTTAAATATTTTAAAGAATTTATATTATAAAACACTATGCTATTTTGAATGAATAAATTAAAAATACATAATTGTATTTCTCCAATGATTCACTGCAGATAATTTTCAGGAAAGGCAATTTTACATCCAAATGCAGTTCGAATAGGGGTTCAACTCTTACCTACAAAATTAATTTAGAGAGAAATTTTCCTCAAAAGTTAAAAAGAAAATACCTAAAAGCGATAGATTTTCAAATGATTTCGTATTTTTCTCACCTTTTCTCTCGATATAAATAACATAAAATCGTCAAAAATAATTTTGCATCTCAGAAATGAAAATCTCGATAAATCAATATTTTTAATAAGCACTATGATTCCCATTTTGTAACCTATTGAATTATTTCCAAGAAACTGGTGAATAAAAACGAGAAAATATTCAAAATTTTATCAGCCAAATCACCAGGTGTTATCAGATTGCTAATTTTAATTTTAATAAGCTATCATTTCTTTCTTTCCTTTTTTCTTTTCTTTTCTTTATTTACTTCTTTATTTCTTTCCTTTTTTTTTTGCGGCAACATGACAAATATGGCTATTTGTACAATTCTTTGTACCCAGTAGCAGAATTTTCTCTATCTGCAGCAAAACTAAGTATATTTGCGATCCAAGTAATGCTGGATCAACTCTAGTATGTATTACTAAAAGTAGTATTACCAATTTATAAAATACATAAAATTTGCAACTAAAAAGAAAATAAATTTGGAAGGTACAACAAATATTGTAATCTAGAGACAATAATGGAAATTCTATTAACATTTTTAAGCCTGGGCCTGGTACACCTTTTTGAGATGCTAAATTAATTTCCAATGACCAAAACCATCTGCCTCTCTCTTGTAATGCCATTCTGTTCTGCACCGTTTCTGCTATTGAATTCATTGATATCCACAATTTTGAAATTAATAAAGCACTGATATTTCAAAATAAAATATATATAAAATAAATAAATAAATATTGGTATATGTTACTACTTAGAGAGCAATTTGGATTTTATAAATTTTTTATTTTTATTGAACTTAAATTATTTCAATAGCAGAAAATATTTCCATTTTGTATTTAAAAGAAAGGGATTAATGCATTAAATAAAGAAAAATTAGGTCATATGACCACATATGAGTTCATAACTTAATTTGTTTTTGAAGATCCATTTTGTAGCATATTTGTTTGGTAATTACCAGAAAACTGAACTTTTGGACTATATATATATATATATAAGAAGCAAGTACTCTAAAAACTAGTTACCGCTTTTGTGATGTAAATCTTCAACTTTTACTTGGACATATTTAGAAAAAGAATCTCGTTAAATAAATTTTTGTCAGAACATTATTGAAATAAGCTATATCATCCTTGGAATTGCATCATTTAATAATACAATATGTGTTAACAATTCAAGTATTTTCTTAGGAATAAATGATTGTACTTTGTTTCTTGTGTTAAAAACTATTGAACTTTACATTTCTAAGCTCCGGTGATTTTGCAAGTCTAATGCTAAAGGGTTTAATACACATAGCGATTATATATATATTACATATATATATAAGAAAAAAGGTCAACTCTATGATATAAGTTTCAAAAATGAATTTGACATTAATAAATGTTAAAAATATTGTAAATGGAGTGAATATAGAATTCAGACTATAAACCTTAACCAATTGACCAACTAGGTTAAAAAGGGCAAAGTAGAATTAATACAGACCTTAGAGAAAAATTAACTAAAAATAACAGATTGTATATATAAGTTATATTATAAAGAATCAAAAGTGACATATTATATAACCAAAAATGACAGATAGATTATAGGAAGAATATAGACCTCAGAATATAAACCATAACCAATTGACCAACTAGGTTAAAAAGGGGTCAGAGTAGAATGAATACAGACCTTAAAGAAAAAAATTAACCAAAACTAGCAAATTGCAGGTAAAGAGAGACCAGAGTTTCTAGCTACCATAATTCACATTAATTTTCAATCTAAAGAATATTTTTTTGATTTCTACTAGACCTTCTAAATATTTTAGACAAAATTAAGATTAAATTTGACAGAAGACTACATATGCGACTTTAGACTATATTTCAAAAAATCTGCTTATATAACATTCAATTGAATATTCAGTGTACTAATTGAGAAAACTAACTTAATAGACAATTTAAAACAAAACAGTGGATTACGTTTTCTATAATTCTTGAAATGATTTTCATAAGTATTTCCGGAAAACACGCATAATTTTAACATATTTAAATCAATTAATGTTATATCAAAATCCCCAGTGTTGCATCAGCGGTTAATGAGTGAAGAATAAAATCTTTGGAAAAACTGTATAAATAATATATATATATATATATATATATATATATATATATATATATTCTGCTTTAGATGTCATTAATATTAAAATTAAAGCAAAGCCTTAAAAAAAATAAATAAAGATGGTTCGGTCGTTCATTGAATGATGAATTGTGAAAAGGGCTCTTCTCGAATTTTGGCAGTTTTCTCTTTGTTGCGGT
Organism: Salticus scenicus; assembly: GCA_963930645.1. Lineage (NCBI taxonomy): Eukaryota > Metazoa > Arthropoda > Arachnida > Araneae > Salticidae > Salticus > Salticus scenicus. Next base: position 251,693,233 of record OZ005653.1, read on the forward strand.
ATTCTGCTTTATAACTAGCATTATTTCACTGATGATGAGAAAGGAAGTGTTACTTAATGTTTATTTCAAAGAAATAGCGTGTTCCAGGCGAATTTTTTCATGGTTCGTTAAATACAAAAGGTGATGATTTTTTTTTTCTATTTTCTAGAAAACTAGATTTTTATAGTTGATATCTTCTTCTTAGTCCATTATTCTATTTATTTACTTATTTCTTTAATTCAAAAATTTGATTGCCGAATAAAAATGAATGCTTAAAAATTTTCTTTATATTTAAAAAAAATTCTATTTCTTTTAAACTTATGCAGTACTATCTGTGTTTAGCGATATTTTTTTTTTTTTTTTTATCATAATAATTTAGTAGTCATAAATGAAATAATTAATTTGAAGAAAATAGTAAAAAGCAAGGCTCCGTTTATGAAACAAAACAAATTATTCTACAACATAAGGTTATATTTTGTACAAAAGTAAATGGCATTTTCTCTTTGCATATTACCTCAATTCTAACTTTCGCTGAATCTAAAAAATATAAGATAAGATTTCTTGATGTTTAGGCATTAGACTAAGGTATTTAGGAGAAGAAAGAATTTTTAATTATGATTACAACCACTTTCTATTTTAGAAACTGGGTTTTGTATTTCCACTACATGAAGAAAAAATATTTTGTGTATCTGATACTTTCATAATTGTAGAATCATGAATGCCTGTCAAACTTAAAACGTTACATATAAAAGACTACATGAAAAGAATAATTATGTCTGTACTTTCAGTTATAAGTTACTAACTTAGACACACTTATTTAATATAGAATATAACTAAAAGTTTTTGGCAGTGACAGTTTCAAGTTAAACGAAGTAAAGATCTTGTTTGGTATTACTGTACTTGAAAGAAATGAGGGACAACACATACACTATCAAATTATCAATCAAACAATGATGAAACCTTATGTAAACAAAATACTGTTTAAATAATTATACCTTTTCTTTTACTACAAATAAGAGTAAGATATTATAACCCTTAGGCAAGTTATTCTTTTTTGCAAACTTTGACTTGGTGTCACTGAAGGTTTTATATAAAAGTTTATTATTTCCATTTAATATTTATAAATTGAACTATATTAGGCTTGTTCGATAAAATATATATTCAGGCAACAATTCTTACGGTTTTTTGATGCAATTTTTACAGATTTGAAATCTTTAAATTGTGTCATCTCAGTTTTATGAATTCATGGTCCTCAAAATGCTAAAACTTCAACAGATATTTAACAAAAGACTTTTTCTTTTCTTTCTTTCTTTCTTTTTTTTTTTTTTTTTTTGTAATACTTAAGGGGAATTGGAAACTTTGACTTGGTGTCACAGACAGTGCTGCCAGATTTGAGGGAAATATTTATCCAACAGCCACCGTAAAATTTCACTTGCAACGGTTACCTAAATGTATAGACGATTTCTGTGAAAAATGTTTCGAAATAATTACAGAACCGTATCAATTAAAATTTAGTGGTGGGATTTAAATAAAAATTTCCCTCAATCTGGCAGCACTGGTCACAGAAGGTTTTATATAAAAGTTTATATTTCCATTTAATATTTAAAAATTGAACTACATTAGGTTTGTTCAGTAAAATATATATTCAGGCAACAATTTTCATGGTTTTTTATACATTTTTACAGATTTGAAATCTTTAAATTGTATTTTCTCAGTTTTATGAATTCATGGTCCTCAAAATGCTAAAACTTCAACAGATATTTAATAAAAGATTTTTTCTTTTTCTTCCTTTTTTTTTTTTTTTTTTTTTTTTTTTGTAATACTTAACTGAAAGTTTTATATAAAAGTTTATATTTGAATTTAATATTTATAAAGTGAACTATATTAGGTTTGTTTAGTGAAATATATATTCAGGCAATAATTCTCATGGTTTTTGAAACATTTTTACAGATTTGAAATCTTTAAATTGTGTTTTCTCAGTTTTTTGAATTCATGGTTCTCATAATGCTAAAACTTCAACAGATATTTTGCAAAAGACTTTTTCTTTTCTTTCTTTCTTTTTTTTTTTTTTTTATTATTATTATGTTTAATAGAATTTACTTAAAAGAATTAGGGATGGATTTTGCAATGTCTTTAAAAGAAATAATAATATAAATATAACAAAATTTATTATTATTATTTTTATTTTTCAAATTTTTAGACGAGCACTTTTTATTTTTTTCCCCCTGAAACTAATTAATAAATTTTAAAATCTATTCCTTATTCTTTGAAGTAGGTTTTATTAAGTCTTTTTTTAAATACCTGTAGAAGTTTTAGCATTTTCAAGATGACGAATTTATAACAAAAAAAAAAAAAAATGCAAATTGAGAAACCGCAATTTAAAGATTTTAAATCTGTAAAAAATATTTCAAAATAATAATAATAATAATAATAATTGTTGTCGGATCTATGTTTTATTAAACAAATCTAATATTGTTCAATTTGTAAATATTAAATGGAAATATAAGCTTTTAAATGAAATCTGCGTCAGTCGTGCAAGTTAAAAATGTGGACGCATATTATAATAAAAGCACATAAAGATATATCAAGTGGAACATGCACAAACATTCATTTGGATCTAAATCTGACATTGATAACAACTTCAATTAAGAATTGTTCCGTGTTTATATTATATTACAAACTTTTGTTATAACTTTAACAGGAAGAAAATAAAAGAAGAAAAAGGCTTGTTTTTCGTCGCGCCTCGCTTCACTAGAAGATTAAGTTTCATCCTGGTAACAGGTGCAATGTAGAGAAAAAATGCTCCGTGATCAAAGCATTTATATTGAAGTTAAAAATATAATAATAGATAATGATGTTGTACCATTAGGCAAAATTTTATTAAATAGTATAAGATAGTTTATTCAATTTATATGTTTTACCCTCTCTGCATTTTTCGATTTAAACGATTGTTATTAATTCATCAAAAGAATGTTTAAGTAAATAACATTATGTAAAACTTTGTTTTAGACTATCAGGGTTCACATTAGAGGGTGAGATTGTGAGACACCCTCTATATTTAAAAAAAAAAAAAAAAAAAAAAAAAAAAAAAGCCACTCAAAAAATATAGCACAAGGGGTATATTCCTCCATTTTTTTTTCAAATTGTTCATTGATTATTTCGTCCATTTTTTAGTTGCATTGGGTAATATAATAATTGTTTTGAAGCCTGTGATGTTCCTTTTTTTAACTTCTTTAGAACTTCTTGATTAAAATAAAAAATAGAAAAATTGCATAATTTCAAACACTTCTTAATACTAAAAGTTTGTTAGAACATATGATGTGTGTATTTTATTATATATACACATTATATTATAAGTGTATATTTTATTAACAAAGCATGGAAGATTGCAATTATATATGCAATTATTTCATGGTTATTCCAGTCGCTGCACTTCAGTTGAGCAATCGTTGAACTCAAAATCAAATTAAAAATAAATTTTGAAACAGAATAAGTGATGATAACTTAAGCAATTGCTTTTGCATTTCTGACGAAAATTTAGATTCTGAATATTGAAGCAGCATCGATCCACAGATGGGAAAAGGAAAAGGAAAATTAATAAACTTCCATTTTAAATATTTATTTGATTTTAAACAATTGTTTGATTTTCATATTTGTAATTCTTGGAAAAAAAAAAAAGCCTACAAAATATGAATTATGTAATTTCTCACTTAAATTTGAAAAATCCCACTTAAATTTTGTGTTAGAGTGGGAAAAATCTTTTTCAATGTATTTTTTTTTTTTTCCCTAGTGTGAACCCTGGACTACGAACAATTCATCAAATAATGATGCAAAGTTTAAGAAATTGCATTACCAAGTTCAATGAAACAGCAATTTTCTGAATTTAATGGTAATTAAAATATTTATCAGATGTGCTGAAGTAAAACAACAAATGCATGAATTAAAAATAAAACAGTATTTATCCCGAGAAATAAGTTCTTTAACAAAAATTTATGCATAATAGTTCCGTTTAGATTAGGTTGACCAGATTAGAGTACCTTTATAATAGAGAAATGTTAAAAATAGCTAGAATTATTCTATTACGAATGAACTTTTTCATTCTTAATAAATAAGGACTAAAAATAAAATATATCAGTGATAAATAATTTACTTTTACATTTTTTTTTTTTTTTAAACTCAGAAAAATGCCTTCAAAATAAGAGCTGTCCCCAGAGAATGGAGACATTTGGTCAGCTTAGTTTACATATTTTTTCATTTAATGCCACTACTAAATTTAAGCTCTTTATTTTCTTTAATTTTACTATTACTTATTTCATACACAGTCGTTACAATATTTGTTATAAAGTAACAACTTACTGAATGTAAATATTCTCTAAAACTAAAATTTAAAATATTTTTATAGAAAATCATTCCACGTAAAAAAATATAACTTATCTGTAAAAAATGACGTTCTAAACTTCATTTAGGCACTCAGGCAGATCATGATCTAAGAGCAGAAATGTTTATGATAAGAACGGCGGATGGCATTAAATTTCCAAATTAATGAACGATTGATGAAATGCCATGAAAATGCCGAGTTCAGACACAGACAAGAATAAAAGAACGTGGACTTAGTTATCGTCCGAGCACATGGTGTCTGCGCCCCAGCATCAAAATATAAGGGCACAAGCAACACTTTCGGTTAAAACATATATAGAAACACTTTTTAAAGATGTTTCATACAATGTTATTCTGGGGAATTTTTTTATGATGATAAAGGAACTCGCCACAGACTTTGTTAAGAAAGCCATTTTTGAAATTTATTGTTACTGGAACATATTATTGAAGTAAAATTTAAAAGTTCACAGCGAAATATTTATGGAACTGTATTTTTTATTTTTTTATCACATTCTGCTCTTGAACTGAATTTTCTGTATAATAGATACTCTGTTTTATTACTTTAAAGAAAAAGTTGAAAAAACCCGTGGAGGTTGAGTGGCAATCTAAAAACCATAAAGACATAAATAGATAAGGAAAGTCTGGCCATCCTTAGAAATGCAAGAACACTAGACAATCTTTAATTACTCATTGTTACCTTTCATTTATTTTTTATTGTAATATGGAATAAAAAATGCGCCAAATCAACATTATTTTAACAATCTCTGTCTTTTACTTTAATTTCAAGACTTCAGTAAGCTTGAAAGGCACAAGTAAAGTAATTTCTTTTTATGTGTTATTAAATTATTTGAATTATCTAATATAGCTGACAAATAAAAATTTTGCATGCAAATACTATACATAGCAAAAATACGTAACAATTGTTTCTTGTAGAAAATATAATGTTTTCACAATTTAAAGTATTTGTTTACAAAGTTCACCACTCAACATCTGTATCTTGGTGCATTTTACTGCTGTGTAATTTTGTTGCCATCAACAAGCTTTATGACTAGATCTAACAATATATTATGTTTTGTGTTATACTTAAAGAAATATCCAATTTATTAGTTCCATATAAAAAATGATTAAGAGCAAAAAAAAAAAAAAAGTGTTATGCGATCCAACAAAGAAATATAAGCTCGGAAGCAGGAAGGTATCTTGAAAATAACGCGCAATTATAATAACTGAAACTATACACAAGACAAGGAGAAATTAAAAACAAAAATTTACAGAAAAATAATACTAAGTCAAGGTAAAAGGCTCAAACAATGATGCTAGATAAAACTGAAAACTCTTAACAACTATCTATAAAGAAAAGGATATAAATAAATAAATAAATTCAGTTTAAAAAAACCTGCGCATTAAAACCCTTTCTTTTCATAAAACTCATTTTTTCTTATAGTCAAGAAATGTTTAACACTAGTGGAAATAAGACACATTCCACTTTCGCTAAAATATATTATATTTATTTGAGTAAAAATGCTATTATGAAGTACTATAACCATTAATGAAACTAACATGAGCTCAAATGATTAAAACGATCCAGAACATAGGCATGACTAAAATTATTGTCGTTAGAGTAGTTAATAAAATGATCTTGAATGCCATTGACAATTAATTAATTAAACAGCTTTAAACTGAGAATTTTTTTTCAAAATATGCATATAAGATTTTTTGATTTAAAAGTGAAGTTTATACTAATCTATATCCAGAAAAATTGCATAACACAAGCAAATTTTAAAATGATAATTTATAAAATAAAATCACCAAGATGTAATTCAAAATATTTTTTAAAGAATTATATTATTCACTTACCTTCTCTTCTCATGCCCATCTTCAGACATTTCTTGAGTCTACAGTATTGACACTGATTTCGGTGGTGTTGATCTATTGGACAGTTTCTATTGCCTCGGCATGTATAAGTCAAATTTCGCCGAACACTCCTCTTAAAAAAGCTTTTGCACCCTTCGCATGTGAACTGGCCATAATGTTTACCACTGGACTTGTCCCCGCAGACAACACATTCTATTTGTTGCCCCCCTTTGTCCGAGCTTGAAGGTGTTCCGGGTTGTTGCGGTGGTGCAGGGGCGATGTCCGGTGGTTCTCCAGGCTCCCGCCATGGTGTGGCGACCGAAAGGGCCATCGGAGGGGTGGTCGAGGAGGCGGCGTTCGACGACCTGCGTTCGAAGCCGCCCTGCCAAGGGCCGAGGGCCAGTGGGTGGAAAGCCCCTAACTGCAGGGCCGTTGGAGACGGCCCAGGGGTGGCGGTCCACTCCGGAATCAACAGCTTTTGGCCTTGAAGGGATCGCTTGGCCTAAGATGGCCTCAGCGGTCACCAAAGAAGTCAAAAAGTTGCAAATTTAGAAGTGGCTGCTTATAAAGATGCTTTGTCAAGGTCCTTTTGATTCCAAAAAGCATAAGTTGATTTTTAACTTATTTGACACTTAAGATGCTCTATTCAGAGTCTCACAGAGTTCATTTGAATTTTTCAGTGAGATCGCTTTAATAATTTTATACAATACTATTTGCTGATATGTTTTTAAGTACAGTTAACTCAGTTAGAATAATGAGTTAACAAGTTCATTTTTAATTATGAAAATACATTTTTACAGATGTTTACTATAAAACATTTAGAGTTGACAGTTTAAATGAAATAATTGTTGAAAAGAAATGATCAGCTGTGACTAGAGTACAACACTCAGTAACTCACAATTTCTTCAATTATGTTTCTAAAATTTTCAAAACAATATTATTAATTATTATTCTGAGAGAAAAAAATATGATGATCAGCCGTAAATATATGTCCTGTCAGAGCAAATTTGATACAGCATTATTAAAATACAAAAGTACAGATGAAATCCTACATGGCAAACATTCATTGCCATATTTTATTTGCTGAAACAACCCGAACTCAGTCAAACACAGCTGAGTTGTAACAAGAACTGAAAACGAAAACACGCCGTTCTTCCGAAGTTCTTACGTTACATGCCGGGGTTGCGCTCCCGCGATGATTTTGCGTCGACCCGGCTCCGCAAACGGCGAGCTATCTTCTGCTGACTAGTGGGGTGTCTGAACTATGACACTGGCGCGCACCCCCAGTTGCCTAGGCGACGGACTTACCCCGGGTCATTAAAGTTCAAGCAGACTATTAGCGGCGCGATAATCCCGTAGTTCGTGCCCCTGGGTCCAGCCCTCTATGCTCTGCGATTGGTTGGGGTGGGCGGGAAAGATCGCGCGCGGTCCAATCGACGGAGGTCGCGCTGCGGCTCTAGCACGTGCACCCTTGCTCCCGCCACGCGCAAGGAGCTTGGCGGTGGTCTTGGCGGGGCAAAAGTGTCGCCAAACAGTTCCTGCTTCAATGACAGAAAGAATGGATTCAGGAGGATTAGGTGAGAGCGAAAGGACGGACAACGCCAAGGGTGCGTTGAGCGAAAAGAACAACTTTGAAGAAAGTGCAGGGTGGGTGGAAACTGAGAACTCTGATTCTTTTTTCTGTTTCAGTTCTGTAACGGAGAATTTTCGCTTTACGTGCCTCGCTGGCTTTTGCGCTGAAGGGGATTGCGATGCGATCCACTTGTGGGATATAATAGATACAAATGAGAAAAGTACTAATCCGATCCTTTATACTTGACCAACGTCTTTAAATTTAAACTTTATTTCCTTATTTCATACTTTCAATAAACAAGATCTGTTTCAAGGATTCGTAGACCTTTTACATATTTTTTTCGTAATTATTAAATATAGTTGCTTATTCTGGATTTTTTTTTTTTTTTTTTCAAATGTTGGGTTTTTTTTTATTTAGTTAATATAAAACAATTTCCAAAGTACATTTATATGATAAAAAGAACTCATAAAATGAATCTTTATAAACTTTTTAACTAAGTTTCGTTGTTAGATAAATTATTTTGAGTATCTATAATGTCTGAGAATATCCTATACAGTCGAACCTCTTTAACATGAACTCTGTTAACGGGAGTTACTTTTAAAATGAACTGTTTTCACAATCCCTGTCAAAATGAAGATTAGCTTGATTTTGATTTATACTGATGTTGAGCAAGTTCTAAACTGATAGCTTCTGTTTATAATTTATTTCTAATTATTAGATCTAATGAAAAATTGAATAACTAAAACTTATCTTAGATATTCATTTATCATATATTTACTTATTTACCGTAATTTAGTGTATATAAGCCGCAGTTTATTAAAATGTTGCTGAAAAAAACAATACTCTTAGATAAACCGCACCGGAAGGTAATGCACCGGTCTTATGCAAGCATTGTTACGATGATGTGACACTGACAGATAAATAAGGAAACAAGACAGCTGTCTTCTGGCATTTACGTAAGTTAATAAAAATAATAAATTATTAATTATAAACGAAAATAATAAATTATTTTAAAAAATAATTCTGTATAAAGGAAAAAAATCAAACTATACCATTATGCAGATGTAATGCAACAAATATGAGAAACAAAGAAACAAGATGGCGGAATCCTGGCGTATATGCAATGTCATAAAAATAATTAATAATTAATTATAAATAAAAGTAATAAATTATTTTAAAATGTACTTTAAAAGAAAAAATTAAAACAAAGCCAGTATGCAGATATGACGCAAAAAATTAAAAGCAAGGGAACAAGATGGCGAACTCTAGACGTATATGTAAATTAATCAAAATAAGTGATTATTAGTTATAAATAAAAATAATAAAGTATTTAATAAATAATTCCGCATAAAGGAATAAGGAATATATCAGTATGTAAATATGAATCAGTGCTCGAGAAACTACAAATACTAAACTTCTGGTTTTTTTTGGGGGAGATCGGCTGTTTCAAAAAATATGGCCGAGACAGAATTTGACATTATTATTAGATAGCCCGCACTGGTAGATAAGCCGCATTCTCCCTTTTTTTTTTTTTTTTTTTTTAATAGCCCGCGTCTTATCTTCACTAAAATACGGTATTTGTATTGATATTTTATTTATTTATTATTTACACATATATCCAACTTAAATGCTTGACTCGAAGTCCTCTTATAAGTCTTCGTCGAGAGGAGGAAAACAGATAGCACAGAGGTAGCTTTAGCTAAGATCGTCTAATCTAAGTTCTTTGGCTAATGGGTAATTGGTGGTGATCTTGGATTCACTCCTAGGAATGGTCCGGAAACATGCGGTAACGATTTCGATCCTTTGCGGAGGAGATGTTTCCTTCACGTATGACCCCCTCTAGTAACCCCTAGAGGTATTAATTTTACGGAATATGGAGGATATTGCAGCCACGACTGATTTTACGTGAATTAGCCGATCTTTGGCTAGTTTTGTGATTATGGGCTTGACACTCTGTCAATCGTGTCTCTATACTACGTAAAGATGAAAATAATGGCAATAGCGGGTAGTGGAAATAAAAAGGACTTTTGTTGAATTATATTCAAGTATGAAAAAGGTTTATTAAATTTTCAAGGAACCATACTTAAATTTGAGCTAAAATTCTTCTACAGTCGGCAGCAAAACTATTAAAGAGCTAGCAATAATTCGTATTTAAAAGATGCGCAGCTAATGCTGTTTTGTTAAGTAAATAGTACAGAGGCTGTTCGCACATTTTTTAGACGATTTTATTTCGCAGTAAGAAAAAATCGTTTGCATAGAGAATTTTATTTTCACAACAGTTAGATTTTTGGAAGTTTATTTACCTTCTGATATTTAGAATTTTTGTTTAGATGCAAAAATGTGCTTTTAAAATGGCAGTGGATGGAAGGATAGGTTTCCGCTCTTTCCAAAGATAGTTTTTAGTGAAATCTTTATGAAAAGCATTTATCAGGAGAAAAATGGAAAAATGTTGCAACAACAGATGAATCTTGGGTCTATTTAAGTGGTTGCAATAAAAAAAGGTCAATTTATTATCACAAAAGTGGAGAAAAAAAAAAAAATTGCTACATGGCTCAAAGCATCAAAAGAAAGTTTTTCTAAAGGATTTATGATTGCGACTGGTTTTTCATACAAGCGCAAGATAAAAGCAAAAAAATGTGACAAAAATGTCAAATTCAACTCTAAATACTCTCAAGAATATATTTTAATTCCAATTTTTAAAAATGAAAATCCAGATCTTTATCCACAATGCTATGAATCCGTTGAACTGTATCAAGACAAAACAAGCAGCCACACATCACAATCCGCAATTGCTTTTCTGGAAAAAAATGGAACAAAAAACGGGAATTAAAACCATACCCTTCACTGACATTCCTGTTAAATCTTCTGATGTATCACTGTTGGATTTTTGTGTTTTTCGACTCTTAAAATCAAATCCAAACACCGACCTACAACGCTTTGTGGACTCTGGAAAGCCGTTCAAGAGGAGTAGAAAAATATACCTCTTCCGATATTGTAAAAAGCATTATTATCATAGAAATTATGATGTAGAATGTTAGTTAAGAACAAGGGCTATCAAACTGAACAAATAAAACTCGAAATATGAGTGAAATTGCTTCAGTACACTCCATCAAAATCGTCTAAAAAATGTGCGAACAGCCTCTGTATTTGTCGAATCATAATCTTAGTCTTACGTTGTTTATAAAAAAGTAAGTTGATGACAAAAATTAGCAATCAAACTAATATATATATATATATATATAATGTGGATGTGTGTTTCAATAATTTTGCTAGCGACTGTATATTGACTCCACATCCACCGAAATATATATCGGAAACAAAGAACCTCTTCAATGCATTTCAATATAAGTTTTATTTTTTTTTATTTTTTTTTTTTATTAAGTAATTTTTAGTTTTAATAATATAGTTATAATTTTCAATAGCATTTTTTTTCTAATGCTTATTTATTTGTTACAGTGCACAACTTATCGATCAAAATAAGGTTATATGAAAAAAAAAAAAAAAAAAAAAGCGAAGACAGGGAGAAAAAAAACTGGTTTTAATTTAACATTTGAAGGGCGGTATATCTTCATCTATCTGCAATGCTTTCTTAATACCAGTTCTCATTTAGATTTCTTTTCTAAAATTGTTTCAATTTTTCCTCTGTTCCATAGCCCATAGAATATCAATTTAAAAATTATTAATGACGTTAAAGTTGCATAAAATTCGATTAATTATTTCATAACGAACATACTATAAAAATCGAGAAAACTGGTTTAATTTTGCTTGTTTTAATTTTGCATTTCAATGTCTGTTTATCATGTTGAAATATACTGCATCCAAAAGTTACTGAATGGTTACAAAAATAATACTTTTAATTTAGTTTATTATTATTTGTTAGTAGTATTTAGAGCAATTTTACACAGATGTTTTAAAATAAATGAAGGAATTTTATTTTCATTATAAGAATAGGATTTAAACGATTCAAAAATAAGTAAAATTGTTTTAATATGAGAAATTTTCCTTCAGAGTTAATTATCGGCAGTTTGTAATTACGTTTGGTAAATTTTTTTGTTAGACCAAATTTTAACGTCACGAAATATTACTATATAGTAACAATAATTCATTTTGATTTGGAATGTAAATATATAACCACTAATTGGTCACCATTAATTCTTCATATATGTAACATTCTAAAATTTATCTATTTTGAATTTAAAAAAGTTGTATCATTTAATAATATTTTGAATCCCCAAATAAATTCTGTGCTATTCTATATCTACATATTGTAATAAATATTTTAGGTTTAATCAGATTTTAGCAATTTTGAGTTTTCTGGCAATGGCAACTGAGCTCTTGTATACTTTAGCAGAAACAACTAAATCCTCATTCATGCCGGAAACGCGTGTGTCCGCTTCCTGCTGAGGGAAGAGGTCAGTTTCCGACCACTCCGGTCAAAGGATAGAGCTCAGAACTTTTGTTACAAACTTTAACAATTGTTGAATGGATGGGTATACTGTGGACCCTCTAGTACAAGATTGTTCAAATATAATGCCATAGTACTGTGATAACCTTTTATGCTTTTCAAGATTTTTATCCATAAATGCCGCTATTCCGTTTAACATTAGAAACAGGAATTTATAGGTTTTTGAATTTCTTTCATTTTCTTTTTCTTTTTTGTCATACTTTTGCAAATACATTTCAAGATTTGTATAATTCTATAACTGCAATAAGTTACAGTTTCATATAGTATTATTTGTAGCGGAGAAATACCACGTTAAAATTAACTTTTACTTTTTGCTATTTAAGATATTAATTAGCTTACCAATTAATTGTTAAATTTCAAAACACTTCTTGCGAATTAAGTTTTGATTTAGACTTCCAATTTTTTTTTTTTTTTTTTAAACAGATTGCTTTAGATGATTTTGATAAAAGAAAGTTAATACACACACACACACACACACACACACACACACACACACACACACATATATATATATTTATTTACAGGTAGCTTTAGATGATTTTAATAAAAGTTAGCTGATATCTTTTTTTTAATTTATTTTATTTTATTTTTATTCAGCCTTTTTCGAAAAAAATTCTTCTTCTTCTTCTTTTTTTTTTTTTTTTTTTTTTTTATTCTAAAAATAAAAAGTGGAATGCTAAGATAGATAAAAAAAAGACCACTAAATAAAATTTAATGAAGGTTCAACAAAAAATAAGACAAAAGAAACATTTTAAATTTGACGCAACTTTGTAAAAAAATAATTTTAAGAAAATGATGGTTAAAGTTTTCAGTTTTACAACAAACTTAATGTTTGTTTACAAAATATAAACGCTTTTAATTCAGCATAGGATGACATGAATTGAAAAATTATTTTTGATACACATTAACTACTCTAATGCAGCTTCATATTTTAGTAAAATTGAAATATATCGAATTCTTACCCCAATTTTAGCATTTCGAATGTTCACTGTCGCCTTAAAAAAGAGGAACTATGATTTTTTAAATATTTCAGTAAACTTTGTTTTATTTTCTACTCTCATAAATAATAAAGGAAGTATTTTTTTAAGATTTAATTTTCGAAACTGAATTTTTGCCCTCTAACGACACATATTAGGCCCCGTAAATCCGAAAATCAAGTTTATAGCGGTTGGTTTGTGTGTCTATTATCAACATATACCTCAGAAAGTTCAAATTCCGTATTTTAAACGTATATTAATACAACGATATTACATGAATGTTTTTATTGAGATTGGGAAAATGTTCCATATGTTAAAACAACATAAAACAATTGAGAATGCATTTCTAGCAATTTTCAGTTAACCTTATATCAACATTGTTACGTTTTCCTGTAAATTAATCATGAATTATATAATGATAAGTGTATAATATTCTGTAAAAAACATGATTGTCTGCCTACGAATATTGTATATTAATTTTATTATGCTTTGTACAGTACAAAAATATTGAAATATCCTTTACAGGAATGTCTCTCATAGAACGTAATGCATCGGAAACCTTTTGTGAGTATGATATACGAACCATTTACGCTATTTGCACTATTTTCAGTACACAACATGCCATTGTAAACTTTAATAACAAATATTAATTTTATGACCTAAACGGGGAAATAGAGCTCGGTCAGACGGATATATAGACATATTTATTAATCGAAATACCAATAACATTTAAATTTTTTTTAAAAGTGTTAGAAACGTTTAACACAACTCAAAGGGCAATTTTAGTAATTTCCCATTATATCTCTTAGTGTATCTTAATATTTTTGAGTGGTTCTATAAGCTAAACATGTTTTTGTGCATCTATGCTATTAAAAAAAAAAAAAAAAAAAAAAAAAAATGTTTGTCTATCTATCCGTGTGTGAAGTATAGAAAAATCTATGACACGCACAATTCTGAAAAGTTTTTCCGGATAAAAAATGCGTGTAAATTTGCAACATACATTTAGATTTTTGATATTTCTATTATATTTTTAAATTTTCATGTTTTATGCGATTTTTTTCTCATTTCCTTCTACATTTTTCATTGTGATGTAATTTCAAGATGATGCAATAAAATAAAATGCTTACAACTTTTTATTTCATTTACTGTTTAATATAAAAATGAAACATTTTTTACACGTGAATAATAATAATAATTAAAATTAAGCCTGTATCTTATAAAACTTTCATCATGATAGCTTTAAAATTTTTATTTTTAGGACTGAGGGCCTATTAGTCTCAATCTGGGATTTTTGCGTTGTCGATTTCGATAGTTGGACATTTGTCGAAATCTAAAATTTATCGAAAATATAATTGAATAATTTGAAAGCAATGTTATAATTTGAAAAAAAAAAAAAAAAAAAAAACTAATAGTCCTCCGTCCTAAACTAAATTCTGCTTTTGCCAGAATTTCATCAAAATATTTTATTATTATTATTATTATTGAAAGAAAAAGAAACGAAAATTAATAATAATCAGCATCGTTACAAGCGATATCGAAAAAGTTTTTTTTAATAATTTTGAATTAGGAAATAAAAAGTGCGCGTGAAATAATATGAAATAACAATAAGTAAAAAAATGAATTTAATGTTTTTGTTTTTCGGGGGCTGCTCATGCATATAAAAAATGCGTTTTAAAACGAGTCGATGAAGGAAGCGAAATAAGTATTGAGTTATATTACGATAAATACGATACATATAATATGATACGATATATTAGACCTATCGTCCAGGGTTAGTATGCATTTTCGTTGAAAGAAATAGTTTGTTCGTTCGGTGCAACTTGCACATTAGTCCCGTGAGGTACAACTTTCACTTTAGTCCCGTCAGGTACAACTTGCACATTAGTCGCTTTTAAATATATATTTTTTGTTTTGTTTAAATAACATGTTTTTGGCACGGATGAATCACGCTTGGCATGAAAGCTAATTCATTCATAATCCTGGGTAATATTTTAAAACTTTGATGCTGAAATATATCGGACATTTTTTTTCCTATTCAGCGGGAGACATTATTCAAAATATCCTTTCTTCTTCTTTATTATTTATTTATTTTCAAAATATTAATTTCAATTAAACAAATAGCCTTATATATTTTTCACTGTATTTTATCGTCCGCAAAGTATTTACAGCTTTAATATAGAACCTCCTTGGTGACTTTTAATGTTTTTTCTTTCTTCTATATTCAATAGAAGAAAGTATTGGATTCGTAAAAATTTTCGACCTTGGATTTTTGATGGATTTACACGTTTTGAGAGCTGTAGAACACGATTTGATCATTTTTTTAAAATGTCTGTCTGTGTGTCTGTGTGACAAAATTTTTTGGCAGCTGTATCTGCACAGAATTTCATACAAATTGGTATGTAGTTGCATACTGACATAAATTAGAGCCTATCAACTTTTGGTAAAAAATGTTCAACAGCTTGCGTTGCAATCTCGCTCTTTCTAAATTTTTAGCATGGGGGTATAGGTCAAAATTTTGTATAAATGTGCATAAAGAGAATTATTTTTCAAGAATCATTATGAAATTTAATAGAATTATTTATAATAGAGACAGACAACTGGGGAAAAAAATAGTATACGTAGGAGCCTCGCCTCCCCCCTCGGGGGGGGGGGTCCTCCCACGAGGGTAGTGAATTTCCATGATGGGTATCTTTCATAAGAGCTCGTCAATACTTTTAAAGCGAATGGTTGAACCATCAATCTGCGATAATTTAAAATAAAGTTATCGATTTTTTTTTTCATTTTTAACAAAAGAAAAAAATAAAATAAAAAAAATATTGAGAATAAAATTGCCTTTTCTTTCTTTCTTTCTTTCTTTTTTTTTTTATGTATTTAGTGTTATACTACTTCTCTAATATGGAAATCGTCTGCATTGTCATAGAAGATAATTTTTTTTAATAATAATTTTAATAAATTATTTTTACTGGGTGATTTGTATAAGAAAATATAGAAGAAAGTGATGTGGTGGCCACAACATACTAGTTTTTTTTTTTTTTTTTTTTTTTTTTTTTGTATTTTGTATTTTGGCGATAAACTAAAATGGCTATCGCAGTCTTGTAAGCAAAGACTTGGCGAGAAAAGTCCTTCGGCGAGAAACATCCGAACTACTTCGGTGTCAAATTTCCAATTTCACAAAGAAAGTCTCATACTAAAGCTGTTCCCTAATGGAACTGCTTATTTAGTTTATTTTGTATTAAATGTGTTTCTAATCGATATAATGAAATTGAAATAATGAAATGTCATTTACATTTCATCAACAGCTGTGTGTCATGGTACTTGGCCATGATTTTGATTTGCTGAAAATAGTTGCCAATCAAAATATATTTATTTAAACGTTTCAATTATTCAATTTAAAAAAAAAATTATTTAAATATAGTTATTATAAATGTGAGCAATACCTATAGGTATACTAATCTTGTTAGTATGAATAATAAATGCTAATTTCTTCATCAATAGTGCAGTACAAAAATATTAGAATATATGCTTTAGAGAAATACGTTTTATAAAATGAAAAACATTGGAATTCTTATGGTTGTCCCTGTACACAATCATTCATGTTATTCATACTATTTAATCGATCAACCATAAAATGACAGCAATTTCAAGCCAAATATAATATTACAATAATATGCTATGATCGGCTACGTCTATCACATGAGACAATTATTATTATTATTATTATTATTATTATTATTATTTGTGGTTATATATATTTCATGCTTGGTTAATACTAGGTGGTATATAGAAAAATTAATTAATTAATTAATGTGTAAACCTGATCATGGTACAACTTTAATATAGCTCCCCTTGGTAACTTTTGAATTTTTGTCGTCGTTTTAGACCAAAATATAATTTATGTGATTATTGTTTCTATTTCTTTTTATCTCTTTCTTTTTTTCAATATTTTATAATTTATAGTTATATTTTTGATGCGCTACTTGGCTTTAAGTGACTGTCCTTGACGAAAAATGTCCATCTAATTCAGCACCAAAATTTAAAAATTTGTCCAGAATTATCAATAAGTTTATAAATAATTTTACATTATAAATACCTTTAATATAATGCTGAATTAGCTTTTATGTCAAGCGTGATTCATCTGTGTAATATATATATATACATAAAGTTGAGGTATATCGTTGAAAAATGCTATGAAATTAAATAAAATTCACAAGAAACATGCTAGATTTGTATACGCAAGTGAAGTGTGACGTCACTGAACGTCCGTGAATGCAAGAAAAAGACTTCCTATGTTAATGACCCATTAGATTTTTTATAAAAAATTATTAAAAATCCAGGAAAGTTATTTCCCGAATTTAATCCCCGTATTCGAGTATAGATATGCATTAGTTATCGTATGCATATGTTAGATTGAGTTATTTTGGTGTCAAATTGACAAAATTTTAATTTTAAATTCAAAACTCTGTCATCCTTGGCGTTTTTTGTATTTGACGGTGAAAAACGTAATACGAAAATATACATGCCAGATGTATATTTTTGCAATATGTATTGTACGAAATATCGTTTCATATTATTCATTACTCTCTTAATATAAGTTGTTAAAATAACCATGATTTTTGAAAGGAATTAAATATGTTCGCCAGGTAATTTGGCGATAATGCTTTTTTTTTTTTTTTCCCGCAGATATTGGATATTTATTGTGTAAATATCATCCTTTGAAATGAAATGTTTATGTTTTCAATCGAATATGCGGAAGTTCGTATTTTTTTTTTTTTTTCTTCTAGAGTTTTGTAATTTAAAATTAATGAAATTAACCATTATTTTAATCAATCGCTTTTGAAAAAACTAGTATGTTGTGGCCACCACAAGACTTTCTTCTATATTTTGCTATACATATTCAATCAGTAACAATATTTAAAAAAAAAAAAAAAAAAAAAAAGATTTTTTTTTTTTTTTTTTGTAAAAATTAATACATATTCAATCACTAACAATATTAAAAAAAAAAAAAAAAAAAAAAAAATCGAATTTTTTTTTTTTTTTTTTTTTTTTTTTTTTTGGTTAAAAGTAAAAAAAAATCGATAACTTTGTTTTAAATTATCACAGATTTATAGTTCAACCATTCGTTTTAAAGGTATTGACGAGATCTTTCGAATGATACCCATCTTCAAGATTTACCCCCCGAAGCGATGCCCCCCCATGCACAAAATTGTTTTCCTAGTTACGTACTACTATTATCAATAATTCATATTAATTTTACAATCACAAATGTAAAATAACTCTTATTATGCACATTTATACGAATTTTTGTCCAATACTGCCATGTTAAAAATTTAGATAAAATGCTATCACAGCGCCTCCTGTTCAGCTATTGATCCCCAAATATAATCAGCACCAGTTTATGTCGGGGACCAACTAAATACCAAGTTTGGTAAAATTTCGTTAAAAAAAAATAAAAATAAAAATAAAAAAATAAGATTTTTTTTTCTAAGTTTTTTTTTTTTTTTTTTGTTAAAAGTAAAAAAAAATCGATAACTTTGTTTTAAATTATCACAGATTTATGGTTCAACCATTCGTTTTAAAGGTATTGACGAGATCTTTCGAATGATACCCATCTTCAAAATTTAACCCTCCCGGGGGGTACTTACCCCCCAGGGGGGAACCGATGCCCCCCATGCACAATTTTTTTTTCCTAGTTAACTACTACTATTATCAATAATTCATATTAATTTTACAATCACAAGTTTAAAATAACTCTCATTATGCCCATTTATACGGAATTTTGTCCTATGCTGCCATGTTAAAAATTTGCATAAAATGCGATCACAGCGCCACCTGTTGAGCTATTGATCCCCAAATCTAATGGGCACCAGTTCATGTCAGGGTGCAACTAAATACCAAGTTTGGTTAAATTTCATTCATGGGTTCGTGAGATACAGCGTCCACAAAAAAATGATACAGACACACAGACAGACAGACAGACAGACAGACATTTTCTAAAAACTATCAATTCGTGTTCAGGACATCCCAAAACGTGTAGATCCGTCAAAAAACGGAGGTCGAAAATTTTCGCGAATCCAATACTTTCTCTATATTACATATAGAAGAAAGTAATAATGATCGCAGAAATTGGTAATTTCTCATTTATAGTATATACGACAAATTTTATATACATCATAGTCAGCAAAAGTGCGAGTTTTCATTCACAAAAGCTGAATTATTCTACAATGACTATGTGAAGTGAAGTCACTTTCATTGATTTTTACTTTTTAGATTATTAAAATAAAATCGCGTGCCATTTAAAGTTGTTATTTTATCAACTGGATTTGTTCACGTTATCTGCAGAATTCCAATTTCAATGAATTAGAAATTTAAAAATGCAAACCAAAGCACGTACAATAGTAAGCAGCTCAACTCCTATGGAGATAGATGTCCTCCCAATGTCGGCCATTACGGGCGGCAAATGTAAACAAACGATGTCATACTTTATGGTTACCGGAAAAATCTTGGCCCAGCGACTTGGCGTATTCGGTTAATATACAAGTTTACGTTTACATTGTTTTGATTCGTTCGCTTTGATTAGAAGTATAATTATTTACTTTTTCTTGCAATATTTTGGTATCATTTTAGAACAACTTAAAAAATATAATTAGTTTTGCATATGTTAAATAATAATCATATTTTTATCATTAAAATGTGTTGAATATTAATCAATTACATTCACATCTAAAATAAAATACTAATGTGATTTTAGATTGTTGTTCTTTCATGATTGAATTGAGTGCTTTTAAATATTTGTGTTTAAATATGTAACTTTATTTAGTCCTTTAACAAGTTTGTCTCCAAAGATGTTAAAGTTATTATTATTATCATCTTAACGCCATTTTTTTTTTTTTTTAACTTCTTTTTAATGATGAAAATGAAAGTACTTAATATTTAAAATTGTTGAGCGAAGAAAAAAAAATATAATCTACACATTACAGTAGGCTACACAATAAATTGTAAAATGTTACTTTGACTCATTGTTTTTAACATTTTATTTAGGATTCTCAGTTCGATTTTAAAAGACAAAAGCACATTTGTGGCGATAAATATTTCCCTGGTGTCTTTACCTTATAACACTTTTACAGATAAATGAACTACATTTAATGCTTTTTAAAATTACCTAAACACTAAGTATGTGTTATTTTTAAAAATATTCCATTTGAAAACGGAACCTCATCTAAAACTGATTCATTCTTATTAAATCTACTAAAAGTTTTCATGTATCTCAAATATTCTAATATGTTTTTAAATGGTGTTAATTCATAATTTTGCATTTAAAAACCATCATACTAAACAATCTTTCTATCAAAGCAAGCTTTTTATCATTTGTTTACGTTTTCCTAAAATTAAACTTTGTTGTAAAAATTCAACTTTATTCCAGAATTTTTTCTACGGCGTATACATCAAATTTGTACGCTTGAACAGACTCTTCTTCCGTCTCACACACCAAGCAACAAGAAACCGAGGTCCGAGAAAAACAACAAAGAGAATTGGCGATTAAATCTTGGCGATTTAAGAAAAAGCTAACTTGCCAAATGTAGTACATGTTTTGGCTGAATCGCAATCCTTTCCAACGATTGTTTTTATTTGCCGCCCGACCGCTAATAGCAATTGGCGCTGCAGTAAGCGGACATTATTTTGTATTATGCTGTGCCGCTTAATATTGTACTCGCTTTGATGCAAACATATTTTACAATATACAAGTAAAGAACTTTGACAAAAAATCTGCTTCAATTTGAATATCTGTTCCAAGTAGAAGCAACCATGATTTTTGAGAAATTTCTTTCTATAAATCACAAACTGGTTCCTATACGGAAGTGTCTTTTAACTTCTCAAAAAGCATTTAAGACTGCTTCGATAGCATCAGCAAAACTGAAAACTTTTTCTGTTTATCGATTTGATCCTTCTAAGCCTAACGCTAAACCCATAATGCAAGATTATGAAGTTGATCTTACAACTTGCGGATATACAGTTCTTGAAGCACTAATTAAAATAAAAGATGAAATTGATTCTACTCTTACATTTCGACGGTCGTGTAGGGAAGGCATTTGTGGATCCTGTGCGATGAATATTGGCGGAGTTAATACTTTAGCCTGCATGTGCCAAATAAACACTGATTTGTCCAAGCCATTAAAGATTTATCCTTTACCTCATATGTACGTGATGAAAGATCTTGTAGTAGACATGAGTCACTTTCACCAGCAATACAAGTCCATCAAACCTTGGTTACAAAGGAAGAATGGTCTTGAAATGAAAAAGCAGAATTTGCAAAGCATTGAGGACAGAGCAAAGCTTGATGGATTGTACGAGTGTATATTATGTGCTTGTTGTTCAACTTCATGTCCTAGTTATTGGTGGAGTGGCGAACGCTTCTTAGGTCCAGCTGCTCTGCTAGCTGCTTACAGATGGATTATTGATTCTCGTGATGAAGCTACCAGTGAAAGGCTTGCCAGTTTAAATAATCCGGATTCTGTATTCAAATGTCATACAATCATGAATTGTACTATAGCATGTCCTAAAAAATTAAATCCTGGTCTTGCTATTGCAGAACTGAAGAAGCTTCTTGCTGGTTTCACAAAGAAGAGCCTTCCTCAAATGTCCGGCAAATCATAGTTATCCTTCATGTGATCTTTTGGTTTAAAAAAGTACTGTTCGTATGCGTTTCTTAAATTTGTGTAAACAGAATATTGGTTATTTTCAGCGTTTTGCACAATTTAGTAAACTGTTTTATTAAAAACTAAAGTGAAAAATGTCTGTTGAATTTCCTGATAATAAATAAACTTAAACCAGACCAAATTTTGAATGTAGTTTTATTGAATTTTTTATTTATTATTATTGCTTTTATTTACTTAGGTACAACTTCAGTATACACCCACAGCTGAATTTGGCGATCTTTCTTTGGCGCCGTTTTGAACGATAACGATGTCGTTCTGGACTGTTTGCAATATACTATGGCAGCCTATATGTTGTTTATTTTAGATTTGTGATTTTATGTTTTATGATTTTATCATTTATGATTTATAGATTTATGATTTAGACATAATCGCCAACAAAAAATCGCCAAATATCGTTGCGGGTGTTTGCTGAAGTTGTTCCGAAAAGTTTTTGGAATAAAAAAAAAAAAAAAAAAAAAAATTGCGTTCTGATTTATATAATCGTATTTTCCCGGCAACTGCAGAATATTTTAATAGTGTAAATGTACGGAAATCTATATATTTATGCATACTGATGATCCTTGCAAAATAGAACTTAATGCAGTTATTTTTTATGGAGAATGAGATAAGTTAATTTTAAATATATTTGTTTTATTAATATTAAAAAAAGGCTTAATTTATTTAGGTACATTACAAAATAGACGCCATTTTAAAAAACGCGTTTTCGCTTTGTTTACGTTTAAAATCCATGGCAACCATTTCCGAAAATCTCATTTCGATGTAATCACCAACAGAAAATCGCCGAATAGGGTTGTGGACCAACTTGCAAGTTGTTCCAGAGAAAGTATTGTACTGTAAAAAATTCGACTTTAAGATTTTGGTGCATATATATCTCTGCATGGAACAACTACAGTATTTCCCCTCAGCTAGATTTGGCGATTTTTCGTTGGCCATTATGGCTAAATCATAAATCTAAAAATCATAAATCATATAGCATAAAGGATAAAATCGTAAGCTAAATTATAAATCATAAATCATAAAATCATAAATCCAAAATAAATAGCATGCAGGCTGCCATATTATATCGCAAACAATCCAGAACGACATCGTTATCATTCAAATCGGCGCCAAAGAAAAATCGCCAAATTCAGCTGAGGAGAAATACTATAAATAATCTCTAAAAAATAAAGAGTTAAGTTATACTAAGTTATACTATAGTTGTACCACGGTACCTGTTTGAATTCTTGCCGCACGTTAAAAAGGTAATAAAAACACTGCAAATAAAACAAAAAACAATAATCACGTTTATTATTCATTTTCAATGTGTCTGACTAAATCATTTTACAGAAAAAAGGCACTTTTACTTCTATAAGCCATCATTATAAACCTGGATGTACGTTAGAAATACAAATAAAATATGAAATATTTTGCCCCAAATTTACACAAATGTACACTAATAAAAAAGTATAATTAATGTATATACTAAAAGTTTTTCAACAAAACATTATATCGAAAAATTTCTTCGCCAAAATGATGACAAGGTACAAATGGCAGGTTGGTTCAAAACTGGATTTGGCAATTTTTTTTTGGCGCCGTTTTGAACGATAACGATATCGTTCTGGATTTTTTGCAATATGATATGGCAACCAGCGTTCTCCTTATATTTTATTACCATGGCAACCAGCATTGCAATTAATTTTTAAGATAACTTTAATGGGCTCTTCCCACCTGACGTCAGAGGTCACATGATAGAGGAAAAACAAATAGCAGACAAAGTCTTGTTTATCAATAGCGGTTGCTGAAATAACATATTTTCTATTCTTATTTTTGATCAATCGTATTTAAACTGTGTTATTTTTTATAAATCATCCTTTTAAATCCATTTTATATCATTATTCATCATCTTTTGTTTGCCGTATGCATTTACAATCATCATTTAGTTTATGTTTGTTATTGATGTTCATGAAGAACATGTTTAATACTCTGATTTTTGGTACTTAAATCACAGACTGTGCAATATCGTACTGCGTAAATCCATTTAGACCCTTAACTAAGTTAATTAACTTGTTGTAACACCTTTGTGCAATTAAATTAAATGAAAACATTTTAAAATTTCAAATTATAATCCATAAACATTCCACAGGAAGCTATTATATATTTATTGCTAGATCAGTTAATGTTACAGTTACACTACAGTATACAAAAATCGATTCTTATAGGTAAAAATAAATAAACACATAAAATGTTTTTTAAAAATTATTAAATTTACAAATACAATTATTCCACTGTTTACAAATGCACAATATTACTTTTATTTTATTTTATACTAAATATTAACATTTTTGTTCTTAAGAATTATATTAAATTGAATTCGATTCTCAGAATTCGATTATTCGTTTTCCTCTATCACGTGATTGAGCAGACGACGGTGGGAAGAGCCCACTATTCATTATTCTATTCTATTTCAGCTAGTGAAGCTTAATTTTATAAAACGGTTATATTTTTACTCTTTATTATTAATTTATTTTGTTTATTTAATTTATTATTATTTAATTTTGTTTAAGTATGGCTTCTAGTAGCAGTGAATCAGTGAAAAGAATTGTTGAAGATTATAAAGATTTGTTGACAGATAATGTTAGAATGGTTGTGACCATCGAGCAGATAGGACTATTTTTGGAAAAGAAGGTGAACCTAGTAGGATTTTTTTGAGCGAATTATTTAGAGAGAGAGAGAGGGTATAACTTTAGTATATCCCCACAGCTGAATTTGGCGATTTTTCTTTGGCGCCGTTTTGAATGATAACGATGTCGTTCTGGACTGTTTGCGATATAATATGGCAGCCTATATGCTGTTTATTTTGGATTTTATGGTTTATGTTTTATGATTTATGATTTAGATTATGATTTTATCATTTATGATTTTTAGATTTATGATTTAGCCATGATCGCCAACAAAAAGTCGCAAAATATCGTTGTGGGGATATACTAAAGTTGTTCCAGTGAGGTAAAATAATTTAAAATATTGGTTTAATTAATATTAAAAGTAGGCTTGATTAATTTTGTACATTACAAAAGACGCCATTTTGAAAAACCCTATAATCACCAAAGAAAAATGGCCAAATTCAGTTGTGAACCAAAATGCGACGCCATGGGGATCTTATACTGTCGCGTGATTGCAACTTACCAACTGAATCCCTCGTTATCGCAAATACTGCGATCACTGATGTAATGACTACGACTACTACTGTGTGTTCGATGTTTAGTTTTGAGTTGGTTCTAAATGTTTTCTCCGGTCTTGTACGAATCGTCAAGTAAATGTTCTGTTAGTGTTCTATAGATTTGTAGTTCTCTCTTAAACTACTTTACATAACACGACATGGTGTCAGGTAGTGTTTTCGGTAAAAAATTCTTAAATATTTTCTGCTTTAGAACTCTTCGTACGTAAATCAAAAGCGGACCAAAAAAAAAAAAGGCTCTGTTGCTGTTAAAAATTGGAATCTTCTCTCAAACAGCTTTATTATGGCTGCAGATTCTACTCAAATACCTTTAAAGGTCCCTTCACCATTTAATTTTAAAACTCAGCGGATTGGCCCGAATGGATACAAGAACTCGAAGATTTTCGATATGCTTCCGGACTCAATGAAAAACCTGAAATAACACAGGTACGAACTCTTCTCTATACTATGGGACGCGAAGCTAGAAAAATACTGGCCTCTTTTGAACTATCAACAGATGACGAAGACAAATATGATGTTGTAAAGTCAAAGTTCGATTCTCATTTTGTCATCCGGCACAATGAAGTATACGAGTCAGCGAAATTCAATCTCCGTAAACAGCAAGTCGGCGAAACTGTGGACCAATTTGCGACTTCTCTTTTTAATCTGGCAGAATACTGCAACTTCGGAGCTATCCGCGATTGTAATGATCGATAGATGGCGCTTTCTCAGCACTGCAGTTGTTTGTAAACATTATAGACACGTGTGTTCCATTAGTGTTCTTTGTTATTCTACTTAATATTCGTACTATAATTTCTCCGCCATTACATCATGGAAAATTGATTGCTTTTGGAAAAAATACTTCAGTTTATTCAAAGTTCGATCGGAAGTAGATTTTTAACTGAAGTTGAACAAATATTAGTTTCAAATCATCTGATTAATTCTTTACTTCCGTTAGCCGAAGCAACTGAAATTTTAAATTTGTCATTTGGAAATAAATGGAAGCTCAATTCTGGATTTCTTGATCCTATGGAGTTAGATTGTAGCACACAACAGTATGTGTTATCTTTTTTACCGTATTTATTCATTTTTATTCAATAAATATATGTGAAACTAAATATCGGCAAGCAATGGCGGACGTATGGAATTCGAATTAAACCACGTTTATTGTAATTTCACCTTAGCCCACCAGAGGGCGAGCATTTCATTACAATCGCGAATTAAAACTCGTTAAATACGTGATAGATTCGTCGTCGGACTAAGTGATAAATCACTTTCAGAAACTCTGCAGTTAGATTCAAAATTAACTCTGGAAACAGCCATTGAAAAGGCACGACAAAAAGAAGCTGTGCAACAACAACAACGAGACCTCCTGGATCTGGATGGATATTCTGAAAGTGCTGTCAGCTCTTTTTCTGTGAAACAGCAAAACCTGCAACTGGACCTGAAGGTAAAGTGTAAAGCAACTACTCATAACTCTACAAAGGTATCTCATAATTCCAAAGGTAAGGGAAATTGTCATTTTTGTGGCGGTAATTCACATTTTCGAACTCGATGTCCGGCAAAAAAAATGCTTTTTGTAGAGGCTGTAATAAGCGTGGCTATATTGTTAAGGTGTGCTTATAAAAGAAAAAATTCGTTTCTTCAGTGCATGACGAAAATTCGTCCTCAGTGTACATTGTTGGTGGCGTTACCACGGCGTCAAAAAACTCTCTGCATGTAAACATTGAATTTAACTACTCTTGTGTGAAATTTAAAGTTGACTCTGATGCGGCCGTGTCCGTCGTTCATCCCGAAACACCAGGTGTTCCCAGGACTCTGTTGTCGAAACCTAATGAAATTCTTAAAGGACCAGATGGTTCGAGATTAAAAGTGCGTGGTAAATTCGAAACCATATTGAAGTATAAGGATAATACTTCAAAACAAACTCTCTTTGTTGTTGAAAATGTGTGCGAACCTCTCCTAGGCTACTCGGCACTCACCGAACTTAACGTCATTAATATAGTCAATTCTGTTGGGGAAAACGACAGGAATCAACAAATTGTAAAAAAAATACCCTCCTTATTCACTGGTCTGGGAAGAATGAAGGAAGAATACAAAATTGTTTTGGAACCTGATGCCGTTCCATATAGCGTAAGCGTTGCCAGGCGTGTTCCTATTCCCCTGCGTGGGCATGTAAAAGCTGAATTGCATCGCATGGAACAGATGGGCGTAATCAGAAGTATCGACCAGCCTACCAAGGGGTGTGCAGGACTCGTTCCGGTAGAAAAGCCAAATGGTGATATCAGAATTTGCGTTAACTTCACAAAGTTAAACAAATTTGTTGTTCGTGAAGAAACTGTCATGCCAGCCGTCGAAGAATCTCTCGGTTTGCTCGGTGAAGCAAGCGTGTTCTCCAAACTAGACGCTAACATGGGATTCTTTCAGATTCCCTTGACAAAGGATTCACAGGAAATAACCACATTCGTCACTCCCTTTGGCCGCTACTGCTTTACGAGGCTTCCGTTTGGAATCACCTCTGCTCCAGAACATTTTCAGCAAAGGATGACTGAGATTTTGGAAGGATTACCAGGTGTCGTCAATCAAACAGATGGCACGCTTGTATTTGGTAAAAACCAAGAAAAATATGACAAAAGGCTAACTTTAGTACTGGAAAAGCTCACTAAATCAGGTGTCACTCTTAATTTCGAAAAATGTATATTCTCTGTTCCTCAAGTGAAATTTCTTGGTCATGTCATTGACAAAGACGGCATTAGACCGTATCCTGCCAAAGTCAGTGCCATCAAAAATCTCTCTCCTCCAAATGATGTCTCTGGTGTTAGACGCATACTTGGTATGGTGAATCATGTAGCAAGATTTCTCCCAAATCTCTCTTCCAAAACAGAACCGCTGAAAGCTCTTTTAAACAAAAATGTTGTGTTTCAGTGGACTAGTGTACATGATGCAGTCTTAAAAGAAATAAAGGACATATTTTGTTCTGACATTTGTCTAGCTAAGTACAATGCCAAGTGTGATACTGTTTTGTCTGTAGATGCTTCTTCATTCGGATTAGGGGCTGTTCTGATGCAAAAACAGCCAACAGGTGAAATCCGTGCTGTAGCCTATGCTTCCCGATCACTTACTCCAACAGAAACTCGTTACTCACAAATTGAAAAAGGAGCTCTTGCAGCGACTTGCGCTTCTGAAAGATTCCAACAATATTTGCTTGGGTTGAAATTCGTGCTTGAAACAGATCATAAACCTCTAGAACCACTACTTGGGAAAATGAGCTTTGAAGATCGTCCTCCTCGGATCCAAAGATTCAGAATCAGACTGGTACGATTTAATTATGAAATCTTGTATGTTCCTGGAGATAAAATAGCTACTGCTGGTGCTGATACTCTCTCAAGATGTCCTGAAGACGAAATATCTGATCGCAAAGATATACTGACTGAACAAGACCTTGAAGCCTATGTCTCATATGTGATTAAGACCATTCCCTCCTCAAAGGAACGACTTCAAGAGATTAAAGCTGAACTCCTGAAAGCTGCCTCTTGCTCGCTGGTCATGGAATACTGCAAAACCGGTTGGCCAATCTACGTAAATCTTCCATCAAATGCATGTCCGTACTGGAAGTTTAAGGACGAACTTACCATCTCTAATGGTCTCTTGTTAAGAGGCTCAAATTAGTCATTCCAAATGTCTTGCAAAAGGATATTATGTCTAGAATTCATGATGGACACCTCGGCATTCACAAGTGTCGAGAACGCGCCAAACAATCTGTTTGGTGGCCTGGAATTTCTTGCCAGATCAAAGAAATAGTGAACTCCTGCTCCCAGTGAGTATAGACTAAAATCAACCATTGTGAACCGTTAATTCCCTCCACTCCACCCACACTTCCCTGGGAAAGAGTAGCCACAGATTTATTTGAACTAAGTGGAAAGAAATATCTTTTGGCACCTGACTATTACTCGAGATATCCTGAAATATGCTCGCTAACCAGTCTTACATCAGCAGAGGTCATTGAACAAATGAAGACTATATTTGCCCGTCACGGCATTCCCAACGTTGTCGTCAGTGATAATGGGTCCCAATACAGCTCCAAGGAATTCAAAATGTTTGCTCGTGACTACGGATTTGAGCATGTTACAAGCAGTCCCTGATTTCCACAGTCTAATGGAGAAGCTGAACGAATGGTACAGACCATAAAAAGCATCATGCAAAAATCAGATGATCCCCATCTTGGTCTTCTGACATATAGAGACACTCCGAGACCAACAGGAAGTAGTCCAGCCCAACTATGCATGGGTAGGAGGCTTAAAACTCGTTTTCCTGTTTATCCTCCCCTACTGAAGCCAAAGTGGCCGAACCTAAAAGAGCACGTCGAAAACGACGAAAGAGGTAAAGTGAAAGACAAGTGTAATTTTGCATCAGATCTCTCTCCTATCTAACCAGCAGTTCAACGTTTGATCACATTTCTTTCGGCAATTTTAGATCTTCGAATTTCATTAGAAATTCGGCAGATTGAAATTATCCTTCCTCTTAAAAAACACATTTATCATACTTCACTACATGAACGTTCTTTTTTTTTCGAGGAATTAGTCCGTCCAAGAAAAATTGAAGGCTTATAGATGAATTATTCTAACCCGGTAGTTAACAAATTCGCATGTCAACTGCAATTTATCCGCCAGTAAGTTAAATAAAACGAAAAAATCTTGATTGTCCCTATAATTATGAACATCTAAAAACGTGGAGAAAAAAATACTTTGCATTATTTTTTATTAATTTTGTTTCATATTTAAAAAATTATAGCAGTTTTGGTTTTTAGAATACTAGATATATTAAGTGCATTTAGTATAATCTTGTTCACAATTATTTTTACATTAGTTATTTCAAAACATAAAGTGTCCTTATAAATATGAGAAGAAGTGTACAACTTTA
This sequence comes from Salticus scenicus, assembly GCA_963930645.1. NCBI lineage: Eukaryota > Metazoa > Arthropoda > Arachnida > Araneae > Salticidae > Salticus > Salticus scenicus. The sequence goes on from OZ005653.1 coordinate 251,723,282, forward strand.
AATTAAATTCTTTGAATTAAATTAGGAAAATAAAAACTCTTTTATAACAATCGCGATTTGTATGAATGTACAAATAAACTCTCTCAACCAATAAAACTACAATTGTATTTTCAGTTTGAAATACGAAGTGATTCTTATATGACGTCACTGAGAAGCTAACAATTTAAATTTGAATAATTTGACTGTAAAAATGTAGTTTGATAAAAGATTTGAGTGAATTACATAGATTAACGGCTTTTGACCTTTAAAAAATGCCAGTATTCTAAAATTGTAGAGGGTATAGTCCAAAAAATATCATAGAAAGTATTTTTAGTTCCTGATTTCAAACGTATTGATATAAGTATATTCTTCCATATTGTAATAGCAAATATAATTGACATTTCAGGTGAATGCTTGATTACCGGAAATAAAGAATAAGCAATATGGAATCACTAACCTTGGAAGAACGATTATTTATCGTAATAAAATTTTATGAGAATAACCGAAGTAATGTCACCGTTTTACGGGCATGTCGTTCAGAGTTCGGAAAGAAAAGGACACCTAGTGAAGTGGTAATCGCGCGGTAAGTTATAGCACTCGAATGTCGCAATTATTTTGAAGCCATCAGATGGCTGATGTTCTGGTTTTAATCTCGCATTGATTTTCATTGTTTACAGGTTGATTGACAGGTTTGAATCTACCGGGAGTGTTTGGGATGCTAGAAGCAAGGCGTCTGGACGAAAATCTACAGTTGTTACTGATGACAACAGGGGGCGTGTACGCGCATTCTTTGAGGATCAGCCAACACTTCCACTCGATAGGCGGCCCAATAATTAAGTATTAGGTCGTTTCAAAGTTCACGCGGACGCAGATCATTTTATTGCCTCCAAAGACGAGAGCTTCTATCGCCGTGGTATGCATTTGTTACCCGAAAAATGGGCAAAGGTTGTAGAAAGTAATGGAGAGTATTTTGATTAAAAACTGTCATTTGATTTGATGTATTTTTATGAAATGAAGCAATAAAAAACCGCACGAATTTATGCAAAGACCTAATATATCCAAATCATCACTACAAATGCTCGCAAAAACAGCGGTGTTGTGTCCATACAAGATCCAAATGTAAAAGCCACTAAAGGAGAAGGAGGGATACATTGTGCGGCGGAGAGGTTTCGCAAACAACATGACCGAGAAACTTGAAAATGGTTCCATCAGTGAACACATGATCTGGTTCAGTGATGAGACTTATTTTCAGTTGAATGGTTACGTGAACAAGCAAAACTGGTGCCATTGGGGTACGGAAAATCCTCACCTCAGTGTCGTCTCGCCCCTGCATCCACAAAGGGTCACGGTGTGGTGTGCCATATCATCAAAGCGGATAATTGGTCCAATATTCATTGACGGTATGGTCACAGGAGTGAAGTATTGAGAGTTGCTAGAGCGTCACTTTGGCCCTGAAGCGAGCCGTCTCATCATAACACGTCGGTACAGGTTCATGCACGATGGGGCTCGTCCTTGCAAAACTGCTGACGTCTCCACCTGGCTGGAAACGAAGTTTGGTGGGCGTTTGATTGCAATGGATGTAGAAATTCACGGGCGCGGTATAGAGTGGCCCCATACAGTCCGGATTTAAATCCGTGCGACTTCTTCTTATAGGGTTACATCAAGGACAGAATTTGTAGGAATCCCACTGATTCACTGGAGGACCTGAAATCGCTCATCAGAAGTGAAATTGATGCACTTGATTCCGACACACTCCAGCGCGTTATGCTTTATGACAGAGTTTCGGAATTGGTTTTATAACACTATAGTCGCGGACGGTAGACGTTTCGAGCATCTTGTATATCAAATGTCATTCATATCTTTATTCAATAAAATAGGTATGTTCTTGCATGTTGTCTTTTTTCCACAACGATCGCTTACTTTCTATTATGTTTCTTGGGCCACCCTGTATTTTCATGACACCAATTAAGAACTTTAACTGTTTAACTAGCAAAACTATCATTTCCCGTAAAATTATAAAGTCAAATCCCGTAGTTATAGTTTTTTTTTTTTTTTTTTTTTTTTTTTTTTACAGCTTGATATTTAATGCTTACACGGTATTTCTTCATATTTCTTTAATAATTCTTTTATTTATAGCTGTATTTTGGTGTTATTTATTGGCTTTCTAAAATGAAGATTCAGGATTTTTCAGTGAATGAGAGGGATTCTGTATCTTTTTTTTTAATTAAGAAATAATTTGAGGTTAATAGGACCGCATCTGTGTGAAAAGTAATAAAATTAATTCTGTATTATAAGATACAAGGTTAAATAGTTTTAATATTTGTAAGAGACAGTAAAAGAAAAAAAAAAGGGTCACAACACAGTGAAAGAAATACTGAGCACTTCAGTCATTTACTTCAGTCATTTCTGTATTGTAACATACAAGATTAAATAGTTTTAATTAAATAATATTTGTAAGAGAAAGAAAAGGGAAAAAAATAATAAGGTCGTAACACAAGGAAAGGAATATTGAGCACTGCAATCATTTACGCAAGAATGTATAAAAGTTTGATAATTGTAAATTAGAAGTAATGAAATGTCGCAAAATTTTATCTCACCTAAGGTGATCCATTTACGAAACAAAATTGAGTGTTTTTTACTTTCTCTTGCCCATATATATGGTAGAGAAAGTATTGTTTTTGGGTCAAATTTTCGAAAGTGAGTTTTTGTTATATTTACACGCTTTGAGGTCCCCTGAATCCTAAAATCATGTTTTCAGCGGTTGGTCTGTGTGTCCGTCTGTGTGTCTGTGTGTTTGTGTGTCTGTCTGTTATCAACATATCTCAAGAACAGATAATAGCAGAAAGTCCAAACTTGGTATGCTAAATGTGCATCATATAAGAATGCTACACTAATTTTTTCGTTGAGATGAAACAGATGATTCGTGTACAGGGACACCCAAGAGGATTCATAAGCATTACATCTATGGGAGAAATTGCAGGTAAGTAAAGTTTAACATCTATAGACTGCACTAAACCAAATGAAATTAATATATATTTTTTATATGCGTAAAAACATGTCTCATGCCGAATATGATAAGGATATAATTCACTGTTTTTTTACAAGGCTACACAAAAGAACTAGATTATAGTGTGACAATAGTTGAAAATTGGTGGAAGTGTATTTCAGGTTGTGCCGTGTATTATTATTATAGGATTATGTTTAGGTGCACCATGCGGTTTGTACATAATCTTCAAAAGATATACAGGGCTGCAAATATTTAAGCGATAACATTCTTTTTATTGTTAGTGGAAGTGCTTTACTTTAATATTTTACCATGTCCAGGAAAGCTGCAGAGGAATTGAAATGACATATGATAAATAATTATGCTTTAAGCTAAACATTCATCTCTTGTTTTTTGCATATTTACACGTTTTGAGGCTTTCTGATTACTGAAGTCAAACTTTTTAACGTTTGATTTTTGTCTATGTGTCTTAGAGTAACATAAAAACGAATAATTTCAGGAGATCCAAAAGTTGTATTTTCAAATTAATGTAAGTTTGTTGCTGGAAAAGTTTGATCAAAACTAATACGTTCCAAGGAATGCTGCGTGTGAAACTTGTCTGAATAATTGTAAGAGAACTTTTAATTTTAATAACAGATTTAAATTCTATATAAATGTAGGTGCAGTAAGGAAACGGGAGTCTGAGGGGTGCGGTAGCCCCCCCTCATACAGAACTAATTATCATATAAAACTATTCTGAAGCCTAATTTAAATTGTTTTAACATAGGTTTACATAACTGTACTCGTTATTTTACCTCTTAATCTCAAACCTGTATTTATAGTATTAAATTTCACGATAAGAGAAAGTCGTATGAGTGGCACACCAGATTATTTAATGATAATTTTCATTATGCTTTTGTTCATGTGTGTTTTTGTTGTGTAATATACAGTTTGAAACATCATACCAGTGGCTTTAAAGAGATATATTTTTTAAAAAGACAATTATTGTCACGCAACAACCAGTGCTGCAAAATAATAATAATAATAATAATAATAATAATAATAAATAAATAAATAATATAATATAATATAAAATAAAATAATATAAAATAAAATAAAACAATTTCTGTAATCGACGTTCATGCATAGAAAGTGAAATGCTTTCTTTTTTCCTACCCAAAACACACGTTTATTGCCAGAAATAAAGAATACTTTTTAGATTGCAACAAAATAGAATAACTACTATCGTTACATTAGTTTAAAATTTCCTTATGATAAGATCATTTATCTTAAAAATTACTGAAAGAATTTATGAAGAAGCATATTTTAAAATATTCTACAGTAACTAAAATGAACGTTTTAATTTTGCTCTTGCATTTTTTAAATGTTTATCAAGTTATATATTTTAATTAGGAAGTTGTATATTTTAATTATGAAGTTGTATATATTTTTTAATTAATGGGTTAAAAATTATGATGTAGTATAGCTGTTTAAATTAATTTAAATAACAGTATATTTGTTTACATTTGTTTAAATATTCTAGTACGATAGAATAAACGTTTCCCTTTAATTCTGGATTTTTAAAATACTTAAAACGAATCATTTTCGTTTCTCTGGCCTTTCCATTCCCAATTTTTTCAATTTTTAAAAGTAATCATTTACGCATTCTCTGATTTTTGTTAGAGAACAAAAAGAGATACTTGTATTTGAGGCTATATTTCGATATGTATCAGTTGCTTCATTGCGCATAAATAATCTGCTTACAAATTTTCATAAAGTTATATATTAATCAAAACAGTTCTAAGCTTTAAAACATTGGGGTAAACATGGAAATATCCCATTAACATAACACATTTTATCTCATAAATAAGTTTAAAATAATTATGAAATAGTATGTTTGCTTAAATTTGTTTAAACTATTAAGATGAAAAATATGATGTAGTATAGTTGTTTATATTTATTTAATTTGCTTAAATTAATTTGAATAGTAGTATATTTGTTTTTATTTGTTTAAATTATCATGGAAATATACATTTCCATCTTATTGTTAAATTTGAAAACATTTAAAACTAATCATTTATCAGTTCTCCTATGTTTGTATGTGAAAAATAAGTGATTCTTGTATTTCGGATCACGTTTTGATACGCATCAGTAGCCACATTACATATAAATGATTAGCTTAAAATTTTCCATAAAGCTAGAGACTAATCAAAATAATATTGAACTTTCTTCCCATTGTGGAACATGGAAGTATCCAACTAGTATAAAACATTTTACCTCATAAATCACTTAAGGAAATTATGAAGTAGCATGTTTGTGTAAGTAATACAGTTATTTAAATGTTTGTTAATAGATTCTTAGATAATTGAACAATTGTTCGTTTTGGGCAACATGGAAATGTCATCTTAATATAAGATTCTTCATCTTAGAAATCAATTAAGTAAATTATAAAGTAGTATATATTTTTTTTAATTAAAAAACTAAGAATTATGAAATAATATAGTTGTTTTAATTAATTTAATTTGCTTAAATTAATTTAAATAGTAATATATTTGTTTACAATTGTTTAAATATTTTATTATGATAAAAATATACGTTTTTATTTTGTTCCTCATTTTTAAAACATTTAAAACTAATCATTTACGAGTTCTATGATTTTTGTTAGACAACAATAAGAGATTCTTGTATTTCAGGTCACGTTTCGATATGCATCAGTGGTCAAATTACGCATAAATGATTAGCTTACAAATTGCTATAAATTTAGAGACTAATCAAAATAGTATTGAGCTTTGTTCCCGTTGGGGAACATGAAAATATCCCATTTATAAAATACATTTAACCTTATAAGTCACTTAAGGAAATTATGAAATAGCATATTTGTTTAAAAAAGTATTATATTTGTGTGTCAGTAATATATTTGTTTAAGTATTTGTTAAAAAATTCTTATTTAATTAAACAAGTGTTCTTTTTTGGCAACATGGAAGTATCCTTTTAATATAAGACATATCTTAGAGTAGAAATTTCAATAGGTATAGAAATTTCATAATTTACTATTTTATAAGTAAATTATGAAAAAGTATATTTGTTTAAATTTGCTTAAATTAATAAGTTAAAAAATATGATGCAGTATAGTTGTTTAAATTAATTCAATTTGCTTAAATTAATTTAAATTGTAGTACATTTGTTTGTATTTTTTTAAACATTCTCTTTTGCTGGAAATGTACGTTTCCATTTTATTCTTAATTTTTTAAACATTTAAAACTAATCAAGTTTTTTTTACAAGTTTTCTGATATTTGTTAGAAAACAATAAGTGGTTATATTATTTCAGGTCATATTTCGATATGCAGTAGTGGCCACATTACGTATAAATGATTAACTTACAAATTTCTATGAAGCTAGAGACTAATCTAAACAGTATTGAACTTTGTTCCCATTGCTGAACATAAAAATATTCCACTAATATAAAGCATTTTGTCCTATAAATTATTTAAGGAAATTATAAAGCAGTATATTTGTTTAAAAAAAGGAGTATGTTTGTGTAAGTACTAATATACATGTTTAAATGTTGTTAATAAATTCTTATTTAATTAAAGTATTGTTCTTTTTGGGCAACATGGAAATTTCCTGCTAATATAAGACTTTTTATTTTAGAAATCAATTAAGTAAATTATGAAGTAGTATAATTGTTTAAATTTGTTTTAATTAAAAAATTATAAATTATAAAGCAGTGTATTTGTTTAAATTAATTTAATTTTCTTAAATTAATCTAAATAATAGTATATTTGTTTAAACATTTTATTATTAAAATGAAAATATACGTTTTTATTTTATTCCTGATTTTTAAAACATTTAAAACTAATCATTTATGAGTTCTATGATTTTTGTTAAAGAACAGTAAGAGATTCTTGCATTTCAGGTCACGTTTCGATATGCATCAGTGACCTCATTACGCATAAATGATTAGCTTACAAATTTCCATAAAGTTAGAGACTAATCAAAACAGTATTAAGCTTTGTTCCCATTGGGGAACATGGTAAAAAATTCCCTCTGAGATTCCATTTGCGGTCGTGGCAGATGGCCTTGTTATGACACTATACCTTCTTCTCTTGCCATTATTCCACGTATGTGCTCTTCGCCATCCTTTCCACCTCGTTACATAAGAAGGGGGTCGACAGCAAAAAAAGTTCGATCTGTAATCGGATTCTTTTCGGTGTGACGCCCCTCTGAGAGGTCTCCAGGGGCTGCATAAATTTACAAAAAGTGAGGGAGGTGTATTAGATACACAAAACGATGGTTGGGTTAGTAAAATCATTGCTATAATATAATATGATTTTCGATCATTTGATGAGGCATTCGTGTTTTGATATACACAGAGAAATGTTCTATGAAAATAATACTTTTTAATGCGATTCAATTTTTTTATGAAAATAATCCGTTTTTAATGCTCTTTTTAATGCGAAAATATGTAAAGGTTTGAGTTAACAGAGTAAATGTTAAAAAAAAAAAAAAAAGTTGAAGGACATCAGTTTGTTAATACAAAGGTTTGTAATTGTCCAGATTAATAATTTTATAAAATAAGCATTATAATTAAGATAAATAAATAAATAAATAGGTGAAAACGTATAAAGAACACATTTAGCGCATCGTTTGATATTTGAATAATAATTTTCTCTCGCCCTGCACTTATAATTAACTTTGTAACATTTATGTAACATACGTTTCATCTTGGCGTTTAAAAAAAAAAAAGAAAAAAAAAGAAAAAGAAAAAAAAAAGTTTATCTTTGTTTTGTTTTTCAGAACAAAAAGTTTAATAACGTCACTTTGTAAATGCAATATTTTGTAATTGTTAAAATGACCAATTCTATAAAATGAACGTTCTATTAAAATTAAATAATCTGGTGTGTCACTCACACGACTTTCTCTTACCCTGAAATTTAATACTATAAATCCAGGTTGCAGATTAAGAGGTAAGATAACGAGAACTGTCATGTAAACCTGTGCTAAAGAATTCAAAGTAGGCTTCAAAAGAGTATTATACCATAATTAGTTCTGTGTGAAGGGGGCTGCAGCCCCCCTCCCCCCCCCCCCCGTTTAATTAATGCACCTACATTTATATAGAATTTAATTCGGTTATTAAAAAAATAATTCTGTTTTTAAAAAAATCTTTATTAAAATTATTATTTAAAAAAATTATCTTTTATGCAGACTATTTCCATATTAGAGAAGTAGTGTAACACTAAATATCCAAAAAAAGTCCATTTTACTCTCAATATAAAAAAAAAAAAAAAAAAAAAAAAAAAAAGTTTTTTTTTTTCTGAGTTTTTTTTTTTTTTTTTTTTGTTAAAAGTAAAAAAAATCTATAACTTTGTTTTAAATTATCACAGATTTATAGTTCAACCATTCGTTTTAAAGGTATTGGCGAGCTGTTTTGAATGATACCCATCATGAAAATTTACTCCCCTCGAGGGGGGACTTCCCCCCAGGGGGGGGGGAGGCGTGGCTCCTACATACACAAAATTTTTTTCCCAGTTAACTATCTCTATTACAAAAAATATATATTCGTTTCATTTGGTTTAGTGCAGTCTATACACGTTAAAGTCTACTTACCTGCAATTTCCCCCATAGACGTAATGTATTAGAATTCTCTTGATTGTTCCTGTACACGAACCATTTGCTTGATCTTAACGAAAAGCTTACTGTAGCATCCCTATATGATACACATTTAGAATACTAAGTTTGAACTTTCTGCCATAATTTGTTTTTGAGATATGCTGATAACAGACAGACACACAAACAGACACACAGACACACACACAGACATACACACAGACCATTTGCTAAAAACATGATTTTCGTATTCAGGGGACCTCAAAACGTGTAAATATAACAAAATCTCGAGCTCGAAAATTTGACCCAAAAACAATACTTTCTCTACATACATTATGGGTAAGAGAAAGTAAAAAAGATTAAAATATAAAAGAAAGACTTTATTATTACAGAGTTTATATTTTATTACAGATTTTAATATTTTTTTTTATTTCATACGCTGCACACACAATTAACTTTGTTAGATTCACGTAACATTTTGCACACTTAGTAACATTTATCAAACAATTTATAGCGTATGTAACATTTAGATGTATTTTTAAAAAAGTAATTAACTTAACTAAGGGTTTCATAAAATAAATAAATAAATAAATAAATAAAAGTGTCCGTCAATTTTTAAATACAATACATTTTATTGCAAAAACGAATAAATTCACAACATAAACATATGTAAAAAAAATATAAAAATATGAAATGTTCCATTATTACAGCCTTTCGTAATTTTACCAATAAATTCCCTTTTATGCTGCTGCAAACTAACAACATTTTGCTTGTACACTTTGTCCATTTTACAACTTCTATATACCACAATATATTTTATACATTTTTTTGATCTTCTGAAAGAGTATTTATCTTAGTCAAGTGTTTAAAAACACTTTGAGGAAATCACTTTATGAATAAATGATTATCTATTTGTTATGATTAGCAATTCGATAAAATAAGAAGCTTTTTAAATTTCTGACATTTAATTAATTTGTACACTACACACATAATTATTTTGCTACATTTTGTACACATGGTACAATTTGGAACAAACATTTATGTAATACTTTATGCAGCAATTTGATACTATTTTAAATATTACATATATGTAACTTTTGCACACTTTATAATATTTATATAACTATTAATCACTTTATAACATTTATGTACCCCTTTGTGCATTTTGTAACATATATGTAAGTTTTTGTATACTTTGCAATATTTACATAACACTTAGTAACTATCTAAAATTTCAATGTTTCATAAAAGCATTTTATTTAATTATGTGCATGTTTAACGACATCTTTTTAAAAGTACAATAATTTTAATTATGAAAATCAGAATATTTTAAAAATAAACATTCTAATTTACAAAAAACAGATAAATAAATAAATATATATAAATTTAAGAATTCAGTATCGTTATAAAATTTAGCAATTAGTAGATACACGATAATACCAACAATACAAATATAAAATTGATTGTAGTACATTTTAAAAGCTAGTACAGACATTTTATGATTCCTTTTTAGTTCCAATTAAAAGATAAAATCAATTTAAATTACTTACGCCTACATGAATGAAAAGGACCATAAAACAATGACGGAGAAAGAAAAAAAAAATGTTGTTTGCGAAATTGATGAAATTTCTCAATAACAAATTTTTATATAAAAGCCACCGTCTTAAATGATAACGTTTTTATTGCTTTTGCTATTTTTTAACAATGTATTTTCTTTTACAGTATACGCATAATTAACTGTGTAACATTTATGTAACATTTATGCATTTTTAGGCATATATAATTTTTGTACACTTTATAACATTTAACTAACATTTTGTACAGTTTGCGATTTTTGTGTAACACTTAGTAACTTATGTAACATATTGCTGTATTATAAAAGCATTGAACTTAATTAAGTGTTTAAAAAAAATGTTTAATCATATTAGTTTGTAAGTACAATATTCTGTGATTTTGCAAAAAAATCTTATTTAAAAAGAACACATAAAAGTATTTAAATAAAAAAAAAAGCCGCGTTCAATACTAAAAGCTTTATTACTGCATTTTTTTTTTTTTTTTTTTTTTTTTTTTACACTGCCTGCATGATTATTTAACAATATAACATTTATGTAACTTTTGTACACTTTTTTACATTTGGGTAACATTTTGTACTTGTTCAATATTTGTATAACGGTAACTAATGTAACATTTTAATGTTTCACTAAAGCATTCAATTAAATGAAGTGTTTGAGAAAAATATTTAACAACATTACTTTGTTAGTACAATATTTTGTAATTGTGCAAATGGTATTTATTTTGTATTTCTACAAAATAAATATTCTAATTTACAAAAAAAGAGATAAAAACGTAAAGGAATCAGTGTTTAGTACTAACAGCATCTTTACTGCATTTTTAACAATAAATTATCTTTTACACAGCATGCATGATTATCTGTGTAAATATTATGTAACTTTTGTGCATTTTGTAACGTTCGTGTATCATTTTGTATACTTTGTAATTTTTTTGCAGGAGTTAGTAATTATGAAACATTTTGGAGTCTTAAAAAAGCATCTTACTTAATTTGTGCTACAAGACCAAAAAGAATAACGACATTTTAAAAATAGAATAGTTTTTTATTTACAATATAAATAATTCTACAAAATTATAATTATAATTTAAGGAGACCAGGTAAAATTAGGAAGGGAAGGCGCGTTTGTACTGAGAGAAATTTTACAGCATTAGTATTATATATATATATATATATATATACATATATATATATATATATATATATATATATATATATATATATATATATATATATATATATATATATATATATATATATATATATATGAATATATATATATAACATATATATTAGGCTGCTCACATAATTACTCATTCATCACTTTGGAGATAAAATATTTTGTAACTGTCAAGACTAATAGTAATTTTACCTAATATATAGTATGGTTATCCTACAAAAACACTTCTAAGAGGAATCTTTTATGACAGTCTTTTGCATTTTTAACAGTACAATTCTTTTTACTCTGGACAAATAGTTAACTTAGTAACCTTTATGTGACATTTTGTTCCCTTTGTATATTTTGTGTCATTTATATAACATTTTACGTAACATTTTGTAACATATTTTATGTAACATTTTGTACAATTTGTATATTATGAAGCACTTTATGCATTTATTTCACTTTTTAATAAAGCATATGGAAACAAGTTTAACGACATCATTTTGCAAATAGAATAATTTTTAATCATTAAGATAAATGATTCTAACTAAACATTCTAGGGAAATAATCAAACCTATTAAAGAGAGGGATTATTAAATCTATTGTATTTTTTTTAACAATAAGTTTTATTTTTCATTCTTTTCACACAATTAACTTCGCAACATTTACCTAACTTTTACACACTTGTAAATATGTGTATCATGCTGTACACATTGTAGCATTTATAACACTTTTTGCATGTATACATTGTTATTTATGTAACATTTTGACGTTTTTAAAAAGTGTTTCAAAAGAAAAGTTAAATGAGGTCGTTTTTTAAAAACGACGTTTTGTAATTCTTAAGATGAATAATCCTATAAAACGATGATTCTAATTTAATAAATGAAAAGTAAAGTATGAAAGGAAATTTTTATTACGGTGTTTAAAATTTCTTACAATAAATTTCTGATACTGCTCATTTAAACAGCTTTGTAACATTTATGTAACATTTTGTATATTTAGTAACGTTTATTTAACACTTTGTAACTTATGTAGCATTTTAACGTGTTTTTTTTTTTAAATCAAACAATTAAATATTTCCTAACGATTATTTAGATGAATAATTCTTTAATAAGAAAATTCTATGAAAAAGGGATTAAAAAAACATATAAAAAGAATCTTCTGTTTCAGTTTTTCGTAATTTTAATTATAGTTTTCTATTTACACTGCACAAACTTTGTAACATTTATGCAATATTTTGCACATTTTGTATAGTTTTTATCATGTACACATAATTCTTATTTGATGCAACATTTTATATACTTTGTGTAATTTGTAGCATTTTTATAACATTTTAAATGGCGTTTTAAAATAAAAAGCTTTCAACTGAGCGAAGTGTTTCAAAGCGAAAAGTTTAACGCCATCAGTTAATGAATAAACTGTTTTATAATCGTTAAGATTAATAATACTATTAAGCGGATATTTTTAAATATATAAAGATAACAATATGAAAGGAAGGCCTTGTTACAGCTACTGATAATATTAACTATAAATTTAATTTTAACTACACGTGTAATTAACTTTGTGAAATTTATATAACATTTTAAGCATTTTGTACACTTTATAATCGTGAAGATGAATCATTTTATGAAATATAAGTTCTCATAAAAAATCTAAAACTATGAAAATCGACGTTTCTTTTTAAGCAATTTCTATTTTTAACAATAAATTTAGTTTTACACTGCGGATATAAGTCACTCTGTGAAATTTATGTAACTTTTATGCTTTTTGTAACACTTATCTATCATTTTGTACATTTTTAACGTTTATGTAACAGATAACATTTTAAATTTATTTAACATTTATTAACATTTATGTAACATTTTATTATTATGAAACGTTTTATTTATATTATCATTTTATTCATATTATGATTTTAACATTTATTTAACGTTTATGTAAAATTTTTTAACATTTGCAGTATATGTGTAACACTTAGCAATCTGTGTAACACGTAAAAAGCTCTCAACTTAGGTTTTTCAGAACAAATGTGTTTCAATTTATAAGTAATAATTTTGTAATGCTGTAGATGAATAATTCTATGAAATAAGTATTCAAATTTATCAAGAGCAGATAAAAAGTATGAGGAGAAGCCGACGTTTAATACTGACAGCTTTTTAATACATTTACTGTTTTTATCAATAGATTTTCTTTTACAATGTACACAAAATTTGTAAAATATATGTAACATTTTATATAGTACACTTTGTAACATTTATGTAACAGTCTTTTAATTTATGTAACATTTTCATGTGTTAAAAAAACCCATTTAACTTAGTGTTTCAAAATCAAGAGTTTAAGAAAATCATTTTTAAACACAATATTCCGTAATTTTTGAAATGAATAATACTATAAAAAAACTCTTTTATGTAAAATAAACAAATAAAGTTTCTAAAAAAAGCTAACGTTTCACTCTAACAGCGTTTTTACAGCGTTTGATATTTTTTAATAATAGATTTTCTTGTAAATTGCAAACATATTTAACATTTATGTAACATTTTACGCTTTCTAGATATTGTAATATTTATGGAATTCGTTGTGGCATTAGCACATTTTAAAAAAAGTGTTACACTTCGCTGAGTGTTTTAGAATACGATGCTTCAGAAGTATGAACTTTTAAATTTAATATTTTAGAACTGCTATGATGAATACTATTTAAAAAAAAAAGATTCTAATTATAAAAGATATATAAAAGAAAGTCTTACGTGTATTTGCTGTTTTTCACAGTAAATATCTTTCACGTTGTACATCTAGGTAACTCTGAAAAGTTTCAAAATAAATAAATAAAGAAAAAAGAAAAAAAGAAAGAAAATGAATAAATAAAATAAATGAACAAATGAATAAAATAAATGAATAAATAAATAAAATAAATAATACGATTTTTCTATTTTATTACATAGTTTTAAAAATTTCAAATTATTTTCAAATCTTATTGACCTTATTCGACTGAATATCTTACTTAGTGTACCATCACTATTCATCATCGAAACATTTTATTCGATGTTGAATCAAACATAAAAAAAAAAAAAAATAACAAATAAGAACTTGTATGTTACTAAAGAAGGTTGTTAAATTAAATTAAAGTATCAGGAGTGAAAATAAAACAGCTTATTACAAAAGTTTTTCGATATAGGGTACAATATACTGAATTAAACCATAAGATCATTGTTTCAGGCGTAAATCACTCACGTGAAACGCATAATTTAATTTTGGAATGATACAGTTTCATTACCAAGGAAATTTGAAATCAATTAATTTATTATTCAACAATGCATCCATTATTAATCTGAATCAGAGATAAAAAAATAAATTCATCTTTCAGGGGGCAAGAAATGAAGAAAAGAATCAAAATCGATAAAATTAAAAATATTTATGAAAACCTTTTCAAATCATATAAACAGGAAGTTCACAGATAAAATATAGTTATGATAGTAAATATTATTATAATATAGATATGTATACTTATTATAAGATGTTCAAAACTATATCATTATATTTATATATCGCCATTTCTAAAGTTCTTTAAATAATATTTACAAGTTTAAAAAAATTATTTTTCTTTTATATTAAATTTCAGTTATAACCAATGACTTATAATTTTCCTTTCTCAGTTATTTTCTTCTTCTTCTTCTTCTTTTTTATTTTTATTTTTTATTTTGTTTGAATGTTACAAAAATGGGCATTTATTTTGAAAATAAAAAACTACTACCTTTATTAAGAACACTAAATTCAGTAGAATGTCAAAAAAAGTAAAAAATCATGAGAATTTGCATATTTTAATTTTTTTTTTCCTTTAACAGATGTAATTGGGAATAAAAATTAAATGCACTGTGAAATTCAGCTGCATATACAAAATAAGTGAAGACTTGAAACAAGACACATTTTAAATCGAACTTTATTTTGTATTATCCCCTTACCCTTCCATAAATGAGGTCTTTTTTAGCTCTAAAATTACTTTATATAAATTTAAACAAGCTATCTATGTAAAATATTTTTCATGTCAGTAAATGCTTTAATAAGCAAATAAAAGAAAAGTAAAATAACTAATCTCAACGTTTCTGATTCTCTTAAAAAGAAATGTCTATGATGAATTCATAATTTAATTTAGAAAATATGAATGCATTCATTATATAAGGGCATTGTATAAATGTATGAATGACTAATAACGGTCTCAAATTTTTCACGTTTGTGTCTGAATTTCGGCATTATAATAACAAGAAAATTTATTTCTTCAGCTCTTTATACGTCCAACACATTATACAGACTTAAAACAAGATAACAAAATGTATTTACCTATTATAAAAATGTATATCAATTACAAAGGATTGATTATCGTCTACAAATGGAGAAATATGCACATTTTAAAAAACCTTACGTATTGTAAAATTTAATTTTAAAATTATTCATCATAATTTTATAACATGTTAAGTTAATTGATTTCTTTCCTGACATGGATATAAATGAGCCATTACAAGTGGCATATACACATCCTCATTTTACTATAATCATCATCTTATCGAAGTTGTGAATCATACGGGAAGTTGAGACAGGAAGTTGGTAGCAACGACTATGTTCCACGGTCATCATGTCCCCTTTTCTAAGTACCGCCGGTATTCAAAGAGTGGGGGTACATTCTCTTTTTCGGGGCAATTGCCGCGTAGCCCTACCGAAAGGTATCAAAGGTCAGAAGTAATTGTATCCAAAGGTTGCTAAAACTCCACAAACAAGAATCCTGGTGGAAACCAGGACTATATATAAGAGATCTCTCTCTATAGTCCTGGGTAGAAACTAGAGATGAGACGGGCTCAGCCCGAGCCCGTAAGCCCGAGCCCGAGCCCGATCGGGTTCAAATCTTACGCAAGTCTTCGGGCTCCGGGCGGGCTCGGATTCAAGCTAAAAGTTCTGTTTATTTTATTCTTCACTAACTGGAAAATGTGAAAGAAAAAAAAAAAGAAATTTTATTCATTTTGAGAGCACTTTTAGTAATGCCATAATGGTCATGATAGGTTATAAATCACAAAATAATCTTGCAAACCTTAATAGCTTTGACTTTCCTTTTTCTAAATAGAACTTTTTTCAACGGGATGCATATATGTCATAGTGTTATACTCATTCGGATAAATTTTTTATTCCCCGACAGGCGCGTTATAAACAATGAGCTGCACTATAAATATATATTATATAAATATGTACATGTACTTAATATACAGAGACACAGACATTATAAATTGTTATGAGAACATTTATAGTTATTTAAATTGAGGATTGATAATAAGAAAAATAATTTGAAAAGGAAAACGGTATTTAATTTTACTATTGTGTATGCGTTGCATAGCGTACCACTTTCAATATCGGGCTCGGGCTCTGATCACACAAAATTTTTCGGGCTCGGGCGAGCTCAGTTCAAAAATGTTTCGGGCCCGGGCGGGCTCGGATTGCCAAAATAGAGCCCGAACTCACCTCTAGTAGAAACATGGAATTCGGACTGGTAAAGTTTATTATTTCCAAAAATGCTGACAGTATACCAAATGAATTATATTAAATTAAACTAGAACCTATTTCTCAGTTGTGAAATATTGCAGGTTATCATCTTAATATACCGCCAGGTGCGCTGCTGTTCTCGATTTCTGAGGGGTTTTTTTCCCCCTTTTCTTTTTATGAAATTTTAGTTAAATATTAGGCGTATGTTTAAAAGTAATACCTGTTGCTTGTTTTGAGATACTAGTAATGAACTGTAGAAACGCTTAATTTTTTATGGTTTTTATAACTGATATTGATTAAATCATATATAAAAGGGTTGATTCTTCAAATACAATCAGATAATTTTCTGACCTTTTTTTTTTTTTTTTTTTTTTTGAGTTAAAATCGGATTTTGGGTAGAGGCACTTTTGTAGAGGCCTTTTTGAAGTTTTTTGGCGGATATTATGTATTCTCGTTAAAGGGAAAATAAGCCAGTATTAAAAAATGTTGTGTAGTACTAGACGGATTTTTTTCTAACGTTGAGTTAGAAATGAAAGATTATAGAATATCAAGACATTTACTGAACTTAATAATAGTCTTTCATTCTTTTTTTCCCCAACGTAAGTTTATACTCGTACATTCCTTTTCTAAAACTCCACAATACAATAATTGAGATCTTAAATTATTTATTATTTTTTATTATCATATTAAAAAGAAGTGTGCACGAAAAATACTTACATAAATGAACTTTCTCCTTATTCTTAATCCTTCATTTATTTACTTTTTTTAATACTAGAAATCGAGGATTTAAAATTTCCCTTGAACATTAACACTTTTTGAAAACCTGTTGCATGTAAAATATTTTATTTAATATATATATTTTTTTTAAATCTAGAAATTTATGTAAAATTTAGTCGTTACTCTTTAATATATCTTTCGTAAATTTAGATTTTGATTCTTAAGATATTTTTATTTAAAAATTTTTAATGACTATCTACAGCTACTCTTCAGTTATATGGATTATTATTATTTTTTTTTTTTTTTTCCTTAATCAAATACAACTTTTGTGCCTGGCAAATTATTGATTGAATGTAATTATTCAATTCGTGAAAACGTATTGAGCTATTTTTGAATTCAAACGTGCAGCTATTCTGCTTGTTTTAATTACATGAAAATCATAATTATATTTATCCAAGTTTTAAAGAATAAGGCAGACTTTTATTTTTACTTCCGAACTAAAATCGAAAATTTCTTAAAAATTAAAGCTTAGTAAGGTTTCTGTTTTTAATTTAACAAACCAAGATAGATAAATTCTAATCTAACTATTCTTAACTGTGATTTGAATATAGATAGTTTCAATTTCAATTCTAGAATAGTTTTGGTTGAGAAATCCTTTTATTGAACCGGCATTAAATGCATTTCTCAAAATCTTACATAGCTTCTTTCTTTTAGAAGCATAAAAATTAAGATACGTTAATGCAGATTTCTAGATAGAAATCTACTTGTTTTTCTTTATTAATTTCAAGAGGAATTGCTAGAAATTTTACCCATCAACATTAGGAATTTCCTTCTAGGTATGCGGCGGTTACATTTTTACAATGGATTAAGAGCACTAAATAGCCAGAGCAGAGCCCATCTTTTGTCTGTGGTAAAATTTTTTTCCAGACTTGCCTACTACCTAATGTATTTTTTTTAATACCGTTTTCGCAATCGGAAATTTCACAATCTTTAATTCAGTACTCGTTTTCGAAAAATTGATTTATTATGTTTTAAATATTTTTTTCTAGCTAACACGTTGCGAAATATGAACTTATTTATCACTTTCTCTTACCCATAAGTTAGAGAAAGTAATTGCTTTTGGGTCAAATTTTCGAAAGAGAGATTTTGTTATATTTACACCTTTTGAGGTGCCCTGAATCCGAAAATCATGTTTTTAGCGGTTGGTCTGAGTGTGTGTCTGTCTGTCTGTGTGTGTGGCTGTGTGGCTGTCTGTCTGTGTGTCTATCTGTTATCAGCATATCTCAAAAACCAATGGTAGCAGAAAGTCCAAACTTGGTATTCTAAATGTGTATGATATAGGGATGTTACACCAACCTTTTCGTTGAGATGAAGCAAATCGTTCGTGTACAGGGACACCCAAAAGAATTCAAATACATTACTTCTAAGGGGGGAAATTGCAGGTAAGTAGAGTTTAACATCTATAAACTGCACTAAACCAAATGAAATTAATATATATTTTTTATATGCGTAAAAGCGTGTCTTATGCATAATATGGTAGGGATATCGTTCACTGTTCATTTATAGGACTACACAAAAGAACTAGATTATAGTGCGACAATAGTTGCAAATCGATGGAAGTATATTTCAGGTTGTGTCGTGTGTTATTACTATAGGATTATATTTCGGTGCACCACGTGGTTTGTACATAATCTTCGAAAGATATACAAGGCTGAAAATATTCAAGCATATAACATTCTTTTTCATTGTTAGTGGAAGTGCTTTACTATAATATATTACTATGTCCAAGAAAGCTGCTCAGGAATTGAAATGAATTCCTTATAGACATGATAAATAATGTATGTTTTTAAGCTAAATATTCATCGCTTGTTTTATGCATATTTACATGTTTTGAGGGTTTCTGATTACCGAAGACAAGTTTTTTAACGTTTGATCTTTGTGTGTGTGTCTTAGAGTAACTTAAAAGCGAATAATTTCAGGAGATCCAAAAATTGTATTTTCAAATTAATGTAAGTTTGTTGTTGGAAAAGTTCGATCAAAACTAATATGTTCCAAGGAATGTTGCGTGTGAAAGTCGTCTGAATAATTTTAAGTTAACTTTTAATTTTAATAACAGATTTAAATTCTATATAAATGTAGGTGCAGTAATGAAACGGGTGGTTGAGGGGGCCGCTAGCCCGCCTCACACAGAACTATTTATCATATACAACTCTTCCGAAGCCTAATTTGAAATGTTTTAACATAGGTTTATATAATAGTACTTGTTATCTTAGCTCTTAATATAAAACCTGTATTTATAGTATTAAATTTCAGGGTAAGAGAAAGTCGTGTGAGTGACACACCAGATTATTTTTTTAACTCAAAAAAAAAAAAAAAAAAAAAAAAAAAAAAAAAAAATTAAAGATTAAAAGAATGAAGGTACCACACGGTTAAAAATTTCAACAGAAAACTCTGTGTAATCTATTATATTAAGTCTTATGTAAAATTACAGAGAAAAATAAACAGAGATGTTAAAAAAATATTTTATACATTCATGTTAATGACTAATATTAATTTAATTAATTATTGGAGAGAATATATTTCGGACTTGGAATGTTTTTTTCTAAAGTAGAAACAGTCATTTTTAATTTTAATTAAAAAATTAAATAATAAAATTAGGTAAAAATACAGAATAGAGATTGAGAATCTCGATTATTCACTTTTACCTAAGAATTACTGTAAATTTACAAAGACCCTGGATAAATATTTACATTAAATTTACAGAAATTTTTAACAGTGCATGAATATATGGAAACCTTTCGGTGGTAGAAAGTAACATCATGCTTCCGTCACATTTTAAACTAAATTTAAAGTTGTAATCATGCGGTATTCTGGTATAAAATTACGATAGTAAACATTAAAAAAAAAAAAAAGAAGTAAAAATATTAAAAAATTAGTAAAATTGTATCAAATTAGAGTAGGTCACATACTCAAAATAACTCCGAAGCACAAACACACACAAATATATTGGAATTTAAAAGTACCATGTACTTATTATTGAGTTAGAATTTTAAACATTGAGTAAGAATATAACACATATAACATACTCAAAATTTTGCATCGACCATCGTGAATACCAATATCCCAAACATAGATATTCATTGATGTATTCTTCCGCGAATCAGGATGGAACTGCCACGAAATACAGTTCTGAAGATTTAAGAGAATAAACGTTGTGTTTGAACTCTTTCTTTTTAAATTTGTTGAAAGTCTATAAAAGAACTTCTTTTAGTTCAGCATATTTAAAATAACTTACGAAGTGCACAGATATTAATTTGAAAACATGCGATATTTCATATAGAGACAACAATGTTTTCATTTTTGAACAAACTCATATTTCCTCATTTTTGAGCACTTCATGTTTAACAATGAACATATCAAACAATTTATAAGAATTCGCAAGCAAATCAAACGCTATCTTTGACTTTATAATCTCTTAAAACGTATTTCTATGTCACTATTCGACGATCGAAACGTTTCGTTTTTTTCGTAATAGCAGTACTAGATACATAGTAGCATAGTAGAAACATACTTAATCATAACTATAAACATTATCACTTTGTGCTTCTAAAATGTTAAAATGAAACCAACTTTTAAAAAAAATGTCATCTAAGGTGTCTTTTTAACTTTTTGCGGCGCAATGCAATTGGAATCATTTAAATTACACTATCACCGAAATTCACGAACAAAATTAAAAGAAAAGAAACTGACGACCTTTTCTGCTATGTTATAAAAGTAAAATTTTGCTTAAAAATTTCCGGGATGAGTTTTTGCAGTTTGAATTTAATAATTGCATCCTCGCAGCGAAGACAGTGCGCCACAAAGGGTTAAGCAAATTTTTGAGCAAAAAATAATCTATAATTAATGTGCTACTTTGTAAGAAGAAAAGAACAATGTTCTATTTCTCAGTCTCTGCTAGAAATTCGTTATAAAATGTCATGTCACACAGGTAGAAATGAAAATATATTTGTAATTATGCGAGAAAAGTTACCGTAATAAAATAAACAGGTCTACGAAACCTTGTTAATTTTTCACTATTTGCTTATTGTTGTGAATTTATGAGATGTACAAATTACTCTAAATATTACATATTGTTTTTTATCCGTCAACTTTTAAAACATAATCCTATCACAACATTTGAAAGTGTTTATGTAAATAAAATCCATTTCGCTAAATCATTGCTACTTTCGGGCAGCAATTGGGAAAATTCTGAATTGAAAACCTTACGCTTGACTAAC
Source organism: Salticus scenicus (assembly GCA_963930645.1). Lineage (NCBI taxonomy): Eukaryota > Metazoa > Arthropoda > Arachnida > Araneae > Salticidae > Salticus > Salticus scenicus. The sequence continues at coordinate 251,745,095 of OZ005653.1, forward strand.
TGACCCTTTGGTGCTGACCACAGGATTTCAATCGTTACAAAAGGGTGAGGAGGGTTGAGCTCACCCAGAGCACTCTTTGGGACCCTGTACCTCACAAAAGACTAAATGAATAGAGGGAGACTCGCTTTGTAGCATCAAACATGACTTCCAGATAGAAACAGATGCTATTCGACGTCAGTTGGCTTGGGAGACCTTTCGGTCAATAAGCAAAAGCAGCTGAGGGGGTGATGTTGAGGTAGTATGGACATTTGAATACCGGTGTGCACGTGGCTTGCAACTTATTCAAATCTTACACACGAAATCATATCTAAATCTGCCTAGAAATATATTTTAAAGTTACAAATATTATAAAAGGTACCTATATTATACATAAAGCAGAATTGTATTACACAATTGTAATGTATTACAGTTTACACTATATTAATAATTAAAAAAAAAAAAGAATAATTTTTCAGACATTAAAATTAATATATTACAAGATGAGTTTTCTTTTTTTTTTTTCCTTTCTCTTACTCATACGTGATAGAGAAAGGAAGGGCTGTTTTGCGGCAAATTTTTTGAAATTGAGATTTTTCTAAATTTACCCTAATAGCACAGCCAGTAGATGTGACGTCACTATGACGTCACAAATGGTCACAAGTGTCACAGTCACAACAGTGACCAAAATTAGACTCTATTAATTAGTTATATTGTGACTTTTACATGACAGTCACCAAAGTGACCAAAATGTGACTCCTTTAATGCGTCACATTGTGACTCTTAAATAAGTTACTGTTGTGACAAAAAGACGCCTCCTTTAATTCGTCACATTGTGACTCTTTGATGACAGTCACCACGGTGATCAAAATTTGACTTATTTAATGCGTCACATTGTGACTCTTACATGACAGTCATTACAGTGGACAAATATGATTCCTTTAATGCGTCACATAGCGACTCTTAGATAACTCACTACGGTGACTAATGTGTGACTCCTTTAATGAGTCGCATTGTGACTCTTAGAAGACCGTCCCTTCGGTGAACAAAATATGGCTTCTTTAATATGCCACATTGTGACTCCTAGATGTAGTCACTAATGTGACTAAAACGTGAGTACTTTAATTTCTTTTCATTGTGATTATTATCTGACAGTCACTTGGCGGTTTCATTATAATGTCCCTTTGACGGTACCCGTTGACTTAAATAAAATCGTTATATATTAATATCGTATATTTTAAATATATATAAATACTATTTAGTTATGTTGTAAGTAGTTATAAAGACATAAAAATACACTGTAAAAAATCGTAAAACTACAGTACAAGTACAGTAAATTATACGGTGTTTGTATCATTTTTATTGTTTACGGTATAAACACATTATTTCTATAGTACATACAGTACATATAGTGTATACAGTCGGTAACAAAAGTATCCGAACACTAGCAAAAATTCCTATATAAAAAAAGTAGAGTTAATACTGTTTAGTTAAATAAATCCTTGTCGAATGCTGTTCTTAGTCAGTCTAAGAACATGATTCGACAAGGATTTATTTAACAAAACAGTATTAACTCTAATTATTTTTATATAGGAATTTTTGCGAGTGTTCGGATGCTTTTGTTACCGACTGTACGTGTTTTGTGGTTCCCTTAATCCAAAAATCAGGTTTTTAGCGGATAGTGTTTTTGTGTCGTCTATGTGTGAATCTGACATCGCCACAACTCAAGAAAAATTATAAGCAGGAAGTGCGCACTCGATATTCTAAATCTGTATTATACGTCGATGCTATTTAAAAATTTTATTGAAATCGAACAAATGATTCAGACAATATATGTCAGATCTACAGAAATATATGATCTTATAGAGATATATGTCAAATGAAATTGTTTCTAAAACTATTTGCAGCTGTTATTAAAGTACGTTAATATACAGTACTTGTTATCTTAGACCTTTATCTGCTATCTGTCATTATTTAAATACAGAATAAGAGAAAATCTTATGTGAGTGTTAAACAAAATTAATGTGTTTATATTCTAAATATTTGAACTTTTCCCCTAAAAAGTTGAGAAGTTGTGACTGAAAATCAAAATATATTGTAAATTTAATTTTTAAAGATTTTTCAAAATTTATGTTTGAGTTTTTTTACCTTAAAGTATCACTTAAATTCTTAAATTTTAAACGACGTTTCTGTGTGTTTATCATGCGGTAATTTAGAAAAATATTTATATAGTAATCTCTGTAAAATCTCTGTATAATAATCTATTGTAAATATTTGTATTCTTTAAATTAAGCATCGAGACTGTTTTCACTTAATTATATTGAATCATTTAGCCTTTACAGTTTACTTTTTATGATTTAGAATCGTTATTCATTATTTTACACATTTAAAAACTCAAAATCTTAAGTATGCAAAGCTTTCTATGTTAAAAAAAAAAAAAAAAAAAAAAAAGTTTTACAAGTTACTCCTGTATTTTGTTATTAAAAAAAAAAAAAAAAAAAAAAAAAAAAAATCCCAGTACATTTTCAGTATATTCGAAGCTTTTTTTCAATTGCATTTATTGGAGCTTACATTAGGTTCTTCATACATAAAATAAGTCTGGAATTAGTAACTAGAAAATTTCACCCGAAGAATTAAATTATAATAAAATTTATAGTTTTTAATTTTATTATTACGCACCTTTTCCCAAAAGATGTGCATTTTGAAACGTTCAGTTTGCCTTCCGATTAGTTTCAAAAACGTAGAAATGTCTGCGATAGTAACAAAAAATCGGATACGTAACAGTAACCTTTCAATCGCTTAACAGATAGAACATCGAAATATGGATGAATGTTTCAGAAAGGTATCAGAGAGCATGCTTAAATGTGTTACGTTTTTGAAAGATTGTAAGCTTCTTAGAACATAACTGAAACATTTTTTTTTTCCATCTGAGTGAAAATAATGTCCGGACCGGGAGTCGAGCCCCGGATCTTTGACATACAAGGTCAAAGATCTTGTAAGTCAAAGATCCGGGGTTCGACTCCCGGTACGAGCATTATTTTCACTCAGTTGGAAAAAAAATTTAAATATACATGATTTTCTTCCTAGTCTGCTGATTGTGTGATATTAATAAAAATATAAATGAAACATTCTGGGCTGTATGGGGGCCGTCTGTCTTTTTCTGTTTGACCCCACTCCAACTGCCGTAAATATTCATGGAATTTCTTGAAATTTATATATGTTATTCAAGTTTACTATGGATGTTCCCTATTGAAAAGGGAGTAAATATCATTACTGGTTTGTGTACAAGGACACCCAAAAAAGTCTAAAGCATTGCGTTCTATGAGAGGTATTTCTATAAACCATATTTTAATACGTTTATTATGCACAGACCATAATGAAAGTTACATTTGTTATTCATATGGACACACTTTTCTGTAGGATATGGTATGATGGGTATTACGATTTATAGGGCCATACAAAAATATTCAGATGAATTAAGAGACAAAATTGGAAATTGCTGAAACTGCATTTCCGTTTATTAATGTTTTCATTTTCTAACTTTCATTTTCTAACTTTCATTTTCTAATGTTTTCATTTTCATTTTAATCGTTTTTAACATTTTCTAACAAAATTTAAGAGTGCTTATAATTTGAATTATATTTGTCTGTCTTCCTGTCCGTCTGTCAATCCGTCGGTCTATCTGCCCGTCCAGCATTCGTAAAGATTTTTAGAATATCTTTAAAATTATATGTGCTTTTCAAGTTCCCTGTCGAATGTTCGGTATTGAAAATGGTATAAATAGTACAACTGGTTTGCACACAGGAGAGACATCCCTATTAATCATATTTAAATACCTTTATACTGCTAAAATCATAACGAAACTGATATTTAGTATTCATATGTCTTTTTTTTTTATATATATATAGAATATGGTATGTTTAGCATTAAGATTTATGGGGCTGCACTACAGTATTCAGATACATTAAGTGCTACAATTGTAAATTGCTGAAATTACATTTCCATTTGTGCTAAACGTTTTTAATACTTTCCATAACGTATAAAAGTGATTATGAACTACATTAGCATAGTTCTATCATTATATTTGTCCGTAGTGTTATCACGCTCGCAGAGTGTATTAAAGATTAAAGAATGCAAGGAATACGTACAGCGGGAAAGTATCAATAACCTATGCAAACAGCGTGATTTTTCGTTCTTGTTTTAACATTTTGCTTAGTGCCTTGAAACTACAAGTGAGTGAAAGTTCCTTGGTGAATTAAAGCATGTTAGAAGTTCAAAAACAATACATCTACTAATTTTCCAGATATCTATGAAGCTTTTTAAACAGAAAGTTTCTGGAATTTTTTGTTTATACTCTACTCTTTTCTAGAAAATAACATTTTAATTATAGTTAACGTTTATGAACATGAAAGTTTTAGTGAATAAATGTATTTAAAACAAACTGATTAAAATTTTACAGAAGATTGAATGAAAATTTAAGTTGTGAACAAATTATGCAGTACTTACGATATATTGCAGATATTTGAATATTAATAGAAATTTTGAAAATTAAAAAATATATCCACTTTTGCATATATATATATATATATATATATATATACAGTAACCGCCGCTTAATAAATTCACTGGTTAATAAAATCAGCCGCTTAATCAGATCAAATTGCCAGGACCGGAAACAAATCAATACAAACAACCTTAAAACCGCCGCTCAATAAAATCAGCATCGCCGGTTAATAAACTCAAAAATATCTCCTCAGCAGCCAAAAATATCATTTATGCACGCTAATTTTTTTTTTTTTTTTTTAACATTGATTTTTTTCTTTTTTCTTTTTTGAAATAGAAAAAGAAATTAAAACACAACAAACCCTCCGTTATCAGTCATTGTCGAAGATTTTACACTTGCAGCACAGTTACAAATTAAACACATCCCATTACTTATCTCCGTAACAATTTCAAAGAACGTATTCTTCAAAACGCAGTAATAAGTTACAAATTTGATTTGAAAAGATATATATATATATATAATTTCTAATTATTAAAGGGCAATTTCTAGTTCTTATTTTGAAATAACTATAATTCATGAGGTTTAAACGGAAAGATTTTAAATTTATAAGAACAGCATGAACTTTTGGTAAAGTAATGATGATTTTCCTCATACAAAAGTGCATAGGAACTTAGAATGCATTTAATTTACTCATATCGAAGAAACAATTAATTAATTATCTACCAAAAATTAATTAATATTGTTTATTAATTCCATTATTCGCTACCTCTTGAAGTTTCTTATCAAATTCAGGGAAGTAATACCTTTTCATAAGTGCAGGAACGTTCGCCGGATATAAAAATCAGCCGCTTAATAAAATCACTTTGGCTCAGAACGAATGTGATTTTATTAAGCGGCGTGAACTGTATAATCTTTTTCGGGGATGCATCCGGAGAAAAAATATCTCTCCGGATTTATTATCATTATTAATATTACTTTAATTGAAATTTGCATTTTTGGCAGTGTTGTACGCGAAGATTGACAATTTTCGGTACATTTTACCCAATGTATAACACAGTAAAATGAGTTGTGATCTAAAAAAAAGGAAAATTCTTCGTTGAAACACTAGTCAATACTATTTTGAAATAATCTGGTGTGTTACTCACACGACTTTCTCTTGCCCTCAAATTTAATACTATAAATACAGATTGGAGATTAAGGGGTAAGATAACGAATACTGCTGTGCAAACCTACGTTAAGACAATTCAAATTAGGCTTCGGAGCAGCTTTATTTGACAACCGATTCTGTGTGAGGTAGTCTACCGCCCCTCCCCCCCCCACACACACTTCATTACTGTACCTACATTTATATAGAATTCGAATATATTATTAAATTCAAAAGTACATTTAAAATTGTTCACACAACTTTTATAACAACATTCCTTGATCTTATCAACCTTCATCAAACTTTTCCTGTAACAAACACATTAACTTCAAAATACAACATTTGGATCGCCTGAAATTATTTGTTTTACATTTATTCTAACAGACACAGACAAAGGTCAAACGCTAAAAACTTGATTTCGGTATTCAGGAAGACTCAAAACGTCTAAATATACAAAAAACCAAGCGATAAATATTTAGTTTAAAAAGAAATGCATTATTTACCATATGGCTATGAGGAATTCCTTTCAATTCCTGGGCAGCTTTCCTGGATATGGTAAAATATTACAGTAAAGCACTTCCATTAACAATAAAAAAGAACGTTATGGATTAAATATTTGCAGCCCTGTATATCTTCTAAAAGTTATGTACACATTACGTGGAGGACATAAATATAATCCTATATTAATAACATATGGAACAACCTGAAGTGCACTTCCATCAATTTTCAAGTATTGTCGTACTATAATCTAGTTCTTTTTTGTAGCCCTGTAAACGAACAGTGAATGACTGCTATACCATATTCTACATTAAACATGTTTTTACGTATATAAAATATTATATATATTCGCTTCATTTGGTTTAGTGCAGTCTATAGATGTTAAACTCTACTTACCTGCAATTTTCCCCACAGACGTAATGTATTTGAATTCTCTTGGGTGTCCCTGTACACAAACCATTTGCTTAATCTGAACAAAAAGTTTAGTGTAGCATCCCTATATGATACACATTTAGAATACCAAGTTTGGACTTTCTGCTAACATTTGTTTTTGTGATATGCTGATAACAGACAGACACGCAGACACATAGACCAACCGCTAAAAACATGATATTTGGATTCAGGGGACCTCAAAACATGTAAATATAACAAAAAACTCAATTTTGAAAATTTGACCCAAAAACAATACTTTTTCTACCTTATGGTAAGAAAAAGTAAAAATGTGCAAAATGCCAAAATGATCGGTGCTTTTTTTTTTTTTTTTTTTTTTTTTGAGAAATCGTGTCCACCGTTTTTCTGAAGGGTTTCCGGATATCAGGACATACCGGATGAATTTTCCAAATTTGTTAATGAAAATTTAGTAAAATATTGTTTAAATGTGGCTCTTTTATAAGCTCAAAATTTAGAATAAAAATTCATATTTAAAATAAATAAATAAATAATAGCGAAAACATGCTTTACTTTCTTCCTTTCTCTTTCTTTTAAGCCTTAAAAACCCACATAATCCCTTAATTTAATCGCCCTACATCTATTTCAGTAAAAATGAGATAAAGGAGATAAGAGTATAAATCACAATAGTTTAGAAAATGAAGATACGATAAAACGGCATTTCCAAATTTGCACTCATATTAAAATTTGCTAAAAATATTTTTTCTCTATAAATCCTCTTTTCATATCAGTTTTATTTTACTATACTTTTTATAAGTAAAAAGATGTGCCTAATGAAATATCTCACTATTAATTCCGGTAATTTCATGTTGCTAAATTTATGTTAAAACTTTATTTAATAGAAGAAAGCAAGTTTAATTACTAAGTTTAAAGTTGTGCAAACATACTAAAAATAAAATAAAATAAATCAAGCCACAGATTAAAACTAAGAAATAAAGAAAAAACTATTAAAAAAGAATTTTTTTTCTCAATTGCTTCAGCAAGGAAATGCACGATATTGATAGAAACGAAATTTAAGCAACAACATAAATAAGAAACGTTTGTAACAATGAAAATAATGAACATGTTATATGTTTAAAAGCTATTTCATATATTGTTGAACAATTGTTGTTATTCTTAATTATGAAGTATCATTGTTGTGTCTATTGTTGGCATAATAACAACAAATACATTTACATAAATTTAGTTCTAGTAAAAGTCTTTTGCTTGACGTTTGCTAAGAGCTCATAATTTGCTATTTTGTTATTTAAAACGTTTGATAATTACTAATTTGTGACTTTTTCATTTTATGATATTGTGAAAAATGGGTTTCAAAAGTTTCTTTCAGAAATTTGCGTAAGTAGATCAATTTTGCGATGCACTCTAAATTTTCCAATATGTTTCGCTAAGCCTAATGTATTCAACGTTACTTTTAATGCATTATTGTAATATAAACAATGTTTTGCTTTCACAAAAAGTATCAGTGCATTTAATACAAATTGATATCTATATTATATACACCATTGGAAGATTCAATAACAGATGTTTATTTATTATTCCATGTATATATTTATCAGGGATTGGAGCAATCTACATTTTCCATACCATTTTTTAAAACTTAAAAATTTAGTAATTGTTTGCAGTATGTTCCTTCTATTGAATATTATGAATATTTATAGTGAAATTTAAACAGAAACTGCATAGAGCTCTGAATTAGATATATATATATATATACATACATATACTTCTTCTTGTACGTGCGTCTTTTATTGCGTTATTTATTTTGAAGCAATCCATTGTTTGGACAAACTTCTAGGAGAGGTAGAGTGCACCCTGATGATTCGAAGTCATAAGGTTATCCAGCGTGAGAAATGGGTTCCTGATACGCTGGCATATAGAAAATCCTTAGAAATAAAATGTCGCTATAATTATCTATTTTAAGGATGAATGTACATAGACAAAAGGAAGAAGGCTCAAAGATAGTGTATCCGCTAGTCCTCACTAATTTTAAAAATAATGTATATTCATTATTAAAATGAACCATCACTTACGCAACAGAGTCTTTTTATATTTGATGTATCTGTGTGTGCCACATATTTAAACATTATAAGGATCTAAAATACAAAATGAAAAAGTTTCAATTAGCAAGTTATGACTAATGTATAATATACGGAGATTAAAAATCGTTATACAAATTAAGAACTATGGAAAATTTCTATAAATGAAGGAAAAATAGTTTTGACATTTAACCCCCAAAATGCTGCTATATTTTTATCGAGAGCATGTATAGTTTCAGTCTAAAATATAGTCAGCTGTTTCATATATATATATATGGCCCAATGAAATTACCCTTTTAGTATCCGAAAAATTTTATTTTATATTTTGTAACAACAAAGTAAAAAAAATTACTCTGAAAGTAACAATACTGCACCAAAGTACAGCGAATTTTAATAATAAATTTCTTTTAATAACAAAAACATTTAAGGTAATCTATACTGTTTCAGTTCAACAGCAAATGTATAAATAAATATGATGTTTTTTCAGATTGCGTTCTCGTAAGGATTTCGACTATGATCAGGACATTAAGAAATACGAGAAAAGTTTGAAAATTTTGAGGCGAGAGTTAGCAGTAGACATGTAAGTGTATAAAATACTTTTCTATAATTTCATAATTTTTCTTGCAAATTTTTGTGTCCTAAATTACATTTTACAGTCCGTATTTTTACTCTTTCGCCCGTCTTAAAATAATTTGAATTGTAGACGCATGTTAAAGCAGGTAAGTATTTTCTCACATCATTTTGCATAAAAAGGCAAAAAAAAAATCGAAGATGTGTAAAAATTATTTGATTAATTACAAATACTTTTTGCAATGAAAAAGTAGACAGATATGACAGACGAAATGTAGTCATATACACTATTAAATTTCAATCTAAAGTATTAAAAACAATTGGTACAACTATAGTATTTCCCCTCAGCTGAATTTGGCGATTTTTCTTTGGCGCCGATTTGAACGATAACGATGTCGTTCTGGATTGTTTGCGATATAATATGGCAGCCTACATGCTATTTATTTTGGATTTATGATTTTATGATTTATGATTTATAATTTAGCTTACGATTTTATCATTTATGCTATACGATTTATGATTTTTAGATTTATGATTTAGCCATAATCGCCAATGAAAAATCGCCAAATCTAGCTGAGGGGAAATACTATAGTTGTTCCAAACAATTTTTTTTAAACTTTTCTCAAACAATGAAAGTTAAATTACATATACAAATGAAAATAGATTTTTAGAATTACAGCATGCATTACAATAATAATAATAATAATGAAACAAAAATTGAAAATTTTCAATTACTCTAACATGTTTCACCCGTCTGTAATTATATTATCATAGCTGCCAACTTTTACTCTTTTTGTCTACCAGTAATATACAATAGAAATGTTTTATAACTTTTCATTATAGCTTTCACAAATTAAATTAAATACAAACAGTTCTACTCATATGGCGTGGTATTGGAAAAAAGAATAAAAGTTGAAAGCTATGACATCATTATGCATATATATAATACAATTTATTTGTAAATATTTATAATACATTTGTATTGCATGCATTAGAAAAATGTAGTTTAGTTTCAAAACTTCTTAAGTCAACATTACTGTTACCCTTTTTTTAATGCGTGATAGTGTCTAAATGCCTTATTCGAAAGAGCTGAAAATGTATAACCATGTTATAGGACGCGATCGCACGAACTGTATAGACTTTGGTGAATCCAGAACTTACAGTTTTTTTTACAGGAACTTAATGAAAAGTCTTCTATCATTATAGCTTATGGGCTCAAGTTATTTAATGTGCGATAATATCAAAATGCCTTCCGATTTAGCTGAAAAATTATATACATATCATAAAACACCATTGGTGAATCGAGCACTTACTTTACAGGAACACAACGAAAGTTTCTTTATCAATATGGCTTATTGGTTCAAACTTTAACGTGCGATAGTGTTTAAATGCCTTTTTCAATGCTAAAAAAATATATACATGTTATAGGTCACTGTCACAAGAACTGTATGGATTTTGGTGAATATAGAGTTTTATAGAGTTTTACGGGGACACAACAAAATATTATTTAACATTATGATCTATGGGCTCAAATAATGTGAGGTGAAATAGCGTAAACTTAAACAACATGTTATACGGATAAAAATATTCAAACACCCTATTTTAATTTTCTCTTTTGTTTATTTAACGACTTTTCTCCCTTTAATTTGTTTAACCTGTAATTATTTAATGTTCAGAAAGTCAAGTGAAATCACTTCAGATTTTTCAAATTATAAATATTATTTTTAAGTTTCCTTGTATTTTAAGTCTTTTGTGAGATTTCTTTCAAATAAACCAAACTCTTCCAGCTTCATGTATGACAGTGCTTCTTATGATTGTGAAGTCGAAGCAGCTTTCAGGCGAATGAAAAAATCATCTGCAGTCTGTCAAAATGCTATGCTGTGGTTCAAAAGCCAGTTGAAATCAGAAAGGGAAAAGGTATGGACAAAAATTATGACTGAGAAAAATATCGATTTGTCCAATGCAATGATTTATTTGATAAGAATCGACGAAACTGACGCAGTGTGGCTGAGCCTTGAAAGCAGAGCAAAAGATTACATTTTTGAATGGCAGCGCAGAGCTAACTTTACCATTCTTGAAATGTTTATTCTTAGACATAAAATGTAAGTATGAATGTAACTGTGTATGAATATATGGATATTTTGGATTTTCATTTACATTGTAAAACATTTAGATTGATTATATATAAAAGAAAAGGTATAAATATTGGCACCCTTTTTGTTTTTGACTTAAAGTTGCTTTAATTTTGAAATATTCTACATTTTTTTTTCTTCATTAACAACTATAACAAGATTGTTAAATGAGAGGGGGCAAAATTACGATTGATATCAAATATTTCAATTCATAAACGAAGATTTACAAAAAGCATTTAAAAAGACACCAGAAAAAATGGGTTGCAAATAGGGGCCTTTTCTAGATAGGACACAAAAGATAGTTTAAAATGCTTCAAAACAGGATAAAACAATACAAAAAGATATAAAATATACTTATTACCGAAAAGAAAAAAATTACAGCAATCGCTGACATAACTGGCTCTTAGAAACCCGCCACAATCTAAGTGTGCTCACATTCGGAACAAAACTTCACACCACTCTTTTTTGCGAGTGTGTTCAGAGAACATTCCGTTACAAAACATGTAAGTCCCATCTCTCGAATTTGGTTTATCTCCGTCGTTGATATCCAGATTGATATCATCATCGCCGTGGATAAAGGGAGGGTCACAGTAATATAATAAATTTAACAATGAAACCTATTGTTCGTAGATTGAATTTTCTTTCTTTGAAGGCCTTTGGTTTTCTCACTAATGGCCAGTCTTTTACCTTACCGGACCCTGGTGGTATATTATTCAGGGAAATCTTAAAGATGTCTTCTTGTGAGCACTTTTGTCAATCAATGTAATCGATTGTTTCTTGTATGGCCATCAAATGATGAGGTTGGACCTTGCTGATGGACAAAAGTAGCTTTAGATCTCCGCTTTTCAGATATCACTGTGCAATTATTTCAAACGAACCATAAGAGCACGAAAAGAAAACGATTTCAGATACCTGTTAAAAGTTTTTAGTCTATAACAAACACCAATTGGCACTGCATCCATGGAACTTCTTTCCAACTGCTCTCTACTATCTTATATCAACAAGTGGCACCACCTACATTTCTTGCCGCGATCCTTCAGCGTCTCCCATAGGCAATTGTTGAAGGGTGCCCCTATTTCCACCTATTCTCATTTTTGCACCTTCTTCTCATATCGGTTCAATTCATATCTGTAATAATATGTGAACCTAATTAATATTGTTTTACTTCCTCTTTAACTGCTACAATTAAAATAAAATTATGTTAAAATGTGCAGTATATATTAAATATCTTATATGAAGAACTTAAATGAATGCTTTTAAATACTGTATATTCTAAATGAATTATATTTTTATTAATGTAATTTTTTATTGTTTTAGGTTGTCATTCTCTCAAAAAATGAAGCTAACTCTCTTCAAAAGGAAAAAATAATTTTTAACACCACTGATCGTTTTCCGAAATGATGCTTTAACATCTTCAGCATCCAAATCCTGATAGTTATGACTCACTTACCTGGACTTGACTTTTATTTCCCGAAATGTGACTTTTATATACCCGAAATGTGACTTTTATTTACCCGAAATGTGACTTATTTATTGCTATTTAACATCAATGGATATCTCTTGAGCTTCTTCTTCCATGTTGAATCTTTGTCATGTGTATCTCATCCTTCATCTTCGGCCATCTTGAACACCATCTTCTCCAGCTTCGACCTTCTTCTCCACTCAGTGCCATTTTCCCCGCTTTTATAATCAGCAGCTCCATAATATGTACTCACGCATTTTCAAATAAATATTTACACAAGTGAACGACTGTGTTCTTCTGTTTTAGTAGATTTTCTATTGTTTTAGATTTTTTATCAGACAAAAGTTCTGTTTTGTTTTAGCACACCAATTTTGTTTAGCATTCGAAAAAAAGAAGTTTGTTATTGAACCTTATTAAACACGGTGAAAAAAAAAAAAAAACATTTTTAATACTTTGACGTTTACATTTTATTCATTTTATTCTATTTTTTATTTATTTATTTTAATTCTAACTAATTTCAAAAATGGCTATTAGACACATAGCCGACCATAAATATGTAAAAAATAAATAAATAAATAATAATAATAATTTAGCTAGATTCATTGTCGTAGTTCAATCCCTAAAACAACTCCTCTAGATTATTCTGTTAAAGTTTCATAAGGTTTGGATTATAACTTTTGGAGTTATGATGTTTTGCGATAAACCAAAATGTTAAAAATCTCATTCTGAGAAAAAGCAGAAAACGTAATTAAAAATAAATAAAAACCTTCGTTGATTTGATTTCACTACCTTCATTGATTTCACGAATTAAAATGTGGTTTCGTTAACAAACTTTGATCTATTGTCACGCAGACAGCACCAGGCCGAGTTTCGTACATTTCGAGTTTGATTTTGAAATTTTTCCCGCATTCGGAATTCGGCTCGTTCCCGAACCGGGGCTTTGCTAGTATATATATAATAGGATTTTACAAATATTTTAATTTTATCAGTGGTGATATACATTGGCTTCCAAAAGTTAAGGCACAACATGTTTTCTCGTTTTCTTTTTTCGCGCATAATTTTGAAAGAAATGAATACATGAATATAAAATTTTGATGGCATATTCTTTATCAAATCATTAATCGAACTTTACATAACTTCAACATGAGGAATAACATTTAAACTTTTATAACTTTAATTTTTACAAATATAAGCACTGGAAGAACTGAAAAATTTATCGAATTTCATCAAAGAAAACTATAGAAGAACTTATTGAGGATATTTAATTTATCCTTATCCTCGAGATATTTCACTCTTATCCGTATTCCCCCCGTTTCAAAATATGCCAGAAACTTATTTTTTACATGACACATTTATCTCCTTGATCCTTACCCCAAGAAAGTTTGCATTCACCGTTAACATCACTCTGTCCACTGCAAAGTATGATAAAGACCTGGTTTTCGTAAAAATGGATCAAACGATTTTGGTCAAAAATCATAAGATAACAAATTATCAGACTTATTCTCATAGTGAAGAAAGTTAATTTCTATTGTTAATCTCCAATCCAACTGTCTGAAAAAATTGCAGACATGACTTCCTTTTCAGAATGGAACAATGAGTTTTGATTAAAAAAAAATAAATAAATAAAGAGATATAATACTTTGTCGTATATTTTTTGGCATCTTACACGGACGTATATCTAAAGAACAAACTTTCATTAAATTATTTATTTTAATTTATAATGGTTGCCAAAAAAATTAAACATTAAATTTTACATCTACTTTTTAAGATAGCACGCGATCATGTTTTATATAAAAAATAAATTATTAAATTCAGTTTTATTTCATATTGCTCGCGCACTTTTTATTTCCTAATTCAAAATTATTAAAAAAAAAAAAAAAAACTTTTTCGATATCGTTTGTAACGATACTGATTGTTATTAATTTTCTTTTCTTTTTCTTTCAATAATAATAATAATAAGATTTTGATGAAATTCTGGCAAAAGCAGAATTTAGTTTAGGACGGAGGACTATTAGTTTTTTTCTTTCTTTTTTCAAATTATAACATCGCTTTCAAATTATTCAATTAAATTTTAGATAAATTTTAGATTTCGACAAATGTCCAACTATCGAAAACGACAACGCAAATATCCCAGATTGACACTAATAGTCCTTAGTCCTAATATATTCAGTGCAATTTATAGTACACAATGTTTAAAATTAAATTTTGATGTAAAAAATACGAGAACATTATTGCACACGTTTATTGTTAAAATACCCACTGTAGAAAACTTGTAGAATTCTACATGTTGCCATTTGCCAAAAGAAAAAAAAAAGTAGTGAAAGTTTGTGCGCTACTAATAACGTTTATGAGCTTTTCTTTTTTTTTTTTTTTTTTTTTTTTTTGTTATACAATTCTTTGTACTCAACTGTTGATCTGTGCCTTGCGGATTACCAAACCTGTTTAATGCTCTCTAAAAAAGAATAATATCAATGGTTTCATAGCCCATTATTTATAGGGTGTTCTTTCTTTTTCATGCGTCTAACAGTTTTAATGGAAAAAAAGAAAAAAGAGAGTAAGCCTTCAGGAGCAAATTTCCTTTCTTTACCTTTATTGAGATCAAATTTACCTGGAAGGTTAGGGAGTGATGAAGTACTATAAAATCGCTGTAACTTACGCTACAACAAAACTTGACTATCTCGTTAAAACTGGACTCCAAATTTTACTTGGATTGAGGAATTCAGTTCTTTATTGTTATACAATGATTTGTATATGGCGTTTACGGGATGTCAGTGAGTGATCTATAAAGGTTTTTCACAAACTCGTACAGAACAATTCTAGCGTGAATACTATAAAAATCATAAATGAAACACGTGTGTTTGCAGGATTTTTTTTTTTTTTTTTTTTTAATGTGTGTGTGTGTTCCACTGACTTTAGCATCACAAAACGAGAGTCACAAGAGAATCATATTCTTCAAACCACCTGAGATATACTTTTTTTTTTGTATAAAAGAGCTCGCTAGAAAAACCAATTAACTTGGTTATCCCTAAAACTGAGTTAATAATAACTATAAAAGCAGAATTCAACTTTACTTGCCATAAATTTATTATTTTGTTTAAAAAAAAAAAAAAGAATAACTATAAAGGAAGAATTCAATGTTACTTACCTTAAATTTGTAATTTCGTTTAAAAATTATCAATAAATTAATAAATAAATAAATACCGTTTATTTGATGATTTCTCTTTTTAGTTGTGCAATAAACTATTATTAATACTAAGATGTTAAACTACTATTAAGACGTAATAAGATTCATCACTTGATTAAAATATATAAAACAACTTAAATATATTTATATATATATATAATCCTTTTGATAGTAGAAGCAAAGAATGAGAACGAAGAATAGTTAGTCAAACAATTCACCAAAGAGACATACACACGCGAAACAAAGCAACAAGATTTCCCAAATTGATTCAATTATCAAGTTCAATAATAGCACTGAAGCCAATCCACTGTACAACAATACCTGTTACAAATTGAAATAGGACCGTGTAATTAGACTCTGATGAAAAGAAGGTTGACTCTAGGACAATATTTCAAGGTGAAAAAAGAGAACCGTGTAATGAACAATAATGACCCATTAAGCGCAGTAGAAGCCAAGCAACTGACACAAGATCATCAAAACCACAAAGGACAAAGACCAATAAGAATGAACAATTTCTCTATGTAGGAGAAGCTCAGAAAGGTGAATATATATATATATATATATATATATATAAATCGCAAACTCTTATGCAAGAGTTATGTTTAACCACATAAATATTTATGATTACCAAATAATGATTAAATCCGTAAAAGCTATTATAATATATAAAGGTATAGTAATATGAAATATATTTTTACTGTACTAATACAAACTATAAAAATGTCAAATCAGTGAGAAAAGCAAGATGTTAAAATACATTTTTATTATTAAAGTTGTTTGCAAAAATCTATTTTTAAATTAAAAACATATGCAACACAACACCAAATACAAATCCTTTACGTAGTTCTAAAGTAGTGTTTAGAAATATGGAATAAATTATTATGTGTTAAAAAAAAAAAAAAAAGTAAGACCGTTTTAATTAAATATTTCTTTTTATTATTTAGATTTTCTCTTTTTTATGCTTTCCACGTGTTTTCAAAATAGACTTAAAAACAAGAGTGTGTGCAGTACAAAATTTACTTCTGTCAGATGACTTCCGTTTGTGAAATTGAATGAATTTGTCAATAGAAAAGTAAATAGAAAATTTATTGCTAATGATTGTAATACCAGGTGCGCCAAAAGTTCGTGAAAACTTTAAAAATTCATTAAAAAAGAACAAATGGTGATAAAAAAAAAGTGCGGTTTGCACGAATGACATCAGAAAAAGGGCGGAATTTTTTTAACAAAATAAATAAATAAATAAATAAATAAATAAAAAATCGAAAAATCGAAAAATGATCGATAGGTGGCGCTGCAATGCTTATTTATGCAAATTAGGTTGTCAATATAGCACCTGAATGCACATGGACTCTTCTGGGATCCAAACATGCTGCACTCAGCTGTCACATGTATTGTGACTCGCCTTACTTGCTCCGTACAGTGTGGTGGAGGTCATTTTGAACATGGCTCCCTGCGATTCAGTAGAATGATGAAAACATTTTAACAAACATATATGATTCTATATGCATTGATATAATTATTATGCCCATTCAAAAAAAATTTCGACATTTTAATGAGATTCTAGCGTGAACAAATGCATATATAAAATGTTATTCTTATGACCGGACTTTTAAATTAGTGATGAAGAAACGATTCTTTTTATTATATTTTTTGTGGTGAAAACATTCTGACAAACAAGCATATAATTCTACATGCCCTGATATTAATTATTATGCATATTCAAAAAAAAAAATTTCGGCATTTTAATGAGTTTACAGCGTTAATTACAAATGCTTCTGTATAATGTTATTCCTATGGTTAGACCTTTATATCAGGCGAAACCGAGACTTGTATACAGCGCCAATTGCTGGGTGGTGGTAAAGTATGTAAGTTCTGGCTGTACGGGGTTTTCGCCTTGTCTGAACAGCCGCTATTGAATCTCGCAGGGAGCCATGTTTTGAACAACTTCAGCTTAAATAAATTTTTGAAAATGTAGAATTGTGTTGGCATTGGGTTTCTGCCCATTGTATTTTAATGTATGACTCATCTGTATCAATTTGCTTAACGTATTCAACATCAGCGTCACCTAGCGGTCATTTCTTGAATTTATTTATTTATTTATTTTTTTTTTAATCCGCCCTCTTTCTGATGCCATTCGTGCAAACCGTACTTTTTTTATCATCTGTTTTTTTTTTTTTTTAATGAATTTTTAAAGTTTTCACAAACTTTTGGCGCACCCGGTATTTGTTTAAATATACATGTAACAAAATCGACTACGTATACCTATGTAATTTAATGAGTTAAATTTAGAATCTTGCTTCTAATCCTAGCATAGGATTAAAATTTTCTGAACATCCTTTATTTGCAAAAGTTGTTATATTAAAAATATCTTGAAATGTATCAATATTTTAAAATATGTTGATTTATATTCTTAAAGATTGAATATATATTTTCATTTGAAGTTTAAATCTAGAATATATTTTGAGGATCTGTATGTACTTTAAGATATGAGAACTTAACGCATTGTTGTTTATTTATAGATAATTTGTATCATTTAAATAATCTCTATATTAATTAAGTGATTAGCTGGTAGTATGACCCGTTGTGCAGGTATCCACATAAATAGTTTTGAATGTGGATAAAATATACCTAAATATTGATATTTTTCTCTGAAATATTAATATTGAATAAAGAATTAAAGAAGTCTTGCATTACTTACTACTTTAATTTCTCCATGAATATATTATTATTCCAATGAATATTACACAATGACAACTTGTTTGTATCTTATTTTTCTTTTTGTAGAGTGAAAAATGAAATATTATATAAAAAAGTTATTGATTCATTTGTATAAAATTCACACTGTAAAACCTATTTCATAATTTCGTTTTTTACATTACTGCTAATGCAGATAAATATTAACCATACAAAAACAATGATATTTTTAAATAATTGATATTTAAATTGATAAAAAGTAATTTTTTACTATTGCAATTTTGTATGATAACCTCTGTAATAAATATGAACATACACATTTTTTCTTCCAGACATTATAAAAACAAGCCCACTGAAAATTAATTCTAATTTTTTTTTTTTTTTTTTATACATAAATTTTTGTTAACATTCACATTAAAAATTGAAGCACATATTGCAATGTAAAGTTAAACGTTCGTATGACAGATAAAATATCACATGGAAAAATATGCATACGTGTGAACAGCCATTAAACAATGTTCAGAAATTTTATTAATGATATTTTCACAGAAAATGGAAATATATATATACGTTTTTTAGACTTACTTTTTTTTTACTCATTCCTCTGATCATTTTAATTTTATGATATACAAGGAGTGGGTGTCATACATTTAATAAAATTGACCTACAGGTTCTAAATAACTTCTTTAAAGTTTATAAGTAATTAATATTTTACATATAAAAAAAATATCCTCATAATTTATCCACAAGTTGAATCAGAATAAAAGGCAGGACAATACACCAGTAAAACTACGTAAGTTTTTATTTCTCAGTGAACTATAATATAATGTACTGTTTTACCAGCTCTAATACAGATATATAATAAATCACAAGTATGTGACATTTAGAGTGTGATGATAACGCATTGACAATTATCGGTAAAAAACTTCGAAAATAAAAATTTTATTAAAAATAATGCTTAATACAGACAAAATATGAAACAATGATCAAAATTGAAAAATAATTTTGAAAAATAGTTATAACATGATAAAATATTTATTGAGATAAAAAAAAAATTATTTTTAGGTAAGAAGAAGTTGACCGAAAAAAAAAAAAAAAAAAAAAAAAAAAATTAAAAAGAAAAGAATGAAAAGGAAACCCCCTAAGCCTATTTTTGTTTTTTAAGTAACAGATATAAAATTCTACACAAAACAGAATTAAATTTAGCACGACAAGACTTATTTTAATTTATTCTTCCATATAAAGGCATACAGTAACTGTGCTTCATCCCTAACATTGATTACTATATTCATTTCTTAGAATTTCTTTGGTATAGCTTTAGTATAGGACCCTCATGGCGGCATTTTTGTTAAAATTTTGCCGATGAATTAAAATGGCTATCGCAATTGCGTAAGTAAAAGTCTTGGCGAGAAACGTCCGATCGACATCGGTACCAAATTTCGCCTAGAGGTTGTATATTAAAGCTGTTTTGTTACTTCAGCATGACTTTTCTCAATCTTATTTATTTATTTATTTTAAATGATTGCAAGGTCATTTATTTTTAACATAAAAAGAAGTATATTTATTTATTTTTGGCATCAATTTGTTTTTTGATTTTCAATACGGTAAGGTGGGGTAAGTGCCCCCCCCCCCCCTGGCATTTCCCCAGTTATTGACTCAAAAAAAATCTGTTATAATATTTTTATGTACCTACCCCAATAGATGTACAAAACATTATGGCATCGTTTTCATTTATGTGTGTGATAAGTTACAAGCCTTTTTGTGACGATTTTTAAATTTGCAGTTCTATCGTAATTCGCGCCATCGTACTGATTATTTTTTTTCTTCCAAACCGTTCATGATACAAACCAAAACTTTATACATTTTGAAAGTGTATAAAACATAGAATCTTTTTGTAGTATCGTGTACTCATGATGTTAATAAGGTTGAAAAAAAAATGGGGTGGGGGGGGGGGGAACTTGCCCCGTGTTTGGGGTAAGTGGGCCACCACAGTGGCGGGGTAAGTGGGCAACCCACCCCAACTCTTTAATATAGTTAAAAAATAGTCATATGCACTGATTTATAGGGTTTACCTCTGGATGTCTCCACCAGTAGTGATTGAAGTTCCGAAGATGAACTATCAGTTATCACCCAATACCACAGAACTGAAAAATGGGGATTATGCCTTTGTCCAATCTGAAGGAAAAAAAAAAAAAAAAAGAAAGAAAGAAATAGTATGTTGGCTTGGTATTAAATGACAGTCCAAGCGATGAAGATACAGTTGTCAAGTAATACATGCACAAAGACACAACTATGCGTAATAAATTTTTTCCCCTGAAGTTAATGATATTCATGATGTACTCCTACAAGATGTGCTGAAACTAAATGAACCAACACTTTCCAAGAGACTTTCAAAATACATGTTTACCAACGATTTATCAAGATATAATGTTCACTAGCATGTAACACTGACATAGGCTGGTTTAAACTTTGTAGGCCTAACTTTTAGGCTACACTACATGCAAAAGTAAAAAGTTGAAAAATTGACATTTTTTCCTTTTAGCAGGCGTGTGTGCCAGAAAAAGTTGCTATGGGTGAACTAATGGAGATACTTCAGTGATTTGTTTTTCAAAGACTCAGAAAACCATGTTGATTGTCCCACTTGCTCCACCAAACCTCTATCAGTAATGTGTAAAAATATATTCAGGGGGGATCCCACTTACCGCACCTTGCGGGACAAGTGGGCCACCCCGATGACCACCCAAAATAATTTTCTTTTTTAATTCATCATTTGCCAATTTGGTTAGAGGTTGCCATGGGTACAGTAACAACATATGAGAGAATGAACCACAAAAAAAAAAATTAAGTTGTTAGGCCTATTACATCCGGTGCTATGTTGAGCTAAAGTCGAATTATGCCGAAAAGGGGTCCCACTTACCCCACCTTACCCTACTTTTAAAGATAAAATGAGGTTTTTATTTAATACTAGTAAACACGTCCGAAATTTTCACACTTTATTTCTTTTTTTATTTACTTTTAAAATCTTGAAACTCATAGATATTGTAACAATTTCACCACATAATTAAAATTTTAATTTACCAGAAACCAAATTATTATTAGAACCAATTTAATATTGTACAACAATGAAACCAAAATCATTCAAATAAAGGTTTCAAAATAAAATTCATGGTTGACGGCCCAATTTTCATACTACCACAGGTAGTACAATTTTATTATAGGACCCCCCATGACTATTTTTAAATTTTTGTCACCAAATTGGCGATGACATTTTATTTATTTCTTTTGGCATAATTCTTTCTTTAAAAATAAATAAATAAATAAATAAATAAAAAATAATAATAATTCCTATTTTGATTATGCGCGTTTTTTAGTCAATTTATGATAATAATTCAGATTCTGTAAGTTAGATTTTGTAATAATAAGTGTATCAATTTTTGACACAATCTAATAATCCGAACTAAAAATCTGGATAGATACAAAAACAATCTTTCAGCTTTATATTTTTTAAAATAAAAACAAAAATGTTTGCGCTTTCATTCAAACTGATAGATAAAAATTGGTAACGACGCACACTGCCTGAAAGAAATAGTAGGACCTGCCGTACTGATAAAATTTTTGTTAGGAATAATGTGTAATATGTAGAGATAAAAGATGGAATAATGATGAAAGACGGATGTTAATTTTAAAAAATAAAAATAACATGCTAAAATATTTACTGAAATTAAAAATGTATGTTTAAGTAAAAAGAAGTTGGCCGAAAGAAAGAAAATGTGTGCATTCATGAAAATTAAGCCTTAATAAATGTTTTGTATGTAAATGAAAATGAATTAAGACATTCACAGTATACTGCATTTGTCCAGTAAATTACCCATATATTTTCCTTTCATATGCAACTTTCCTGATTAGAATTTATAAAAACGAAATCAGTTTCGAAAAAATATTTGTTTATGCACTAAAATATAATGTATTTGATTCTTAATCAAACCTCAATGCTTGAACCCTTTCTAAATGGATTATATATAATCCATATTTTAATACAGAAAGGGTTATATCTTATATAAAATGACAACAACAAGTTCAATGAACAGAGATGTTAAGCAAAACAATAAAATAAGCATATAAAGGCATGCGTCGTCAGATCCTTCTCGCGGTTCCTTAAAGGAAGCTTGCATCCGAGTTCAGAGTTCACGTATAAACAACGCAAAACGAATCTTTGCAAACACCTGCAAACTTTATTAATTACCGTGTATATGCAGTAACATATTGAACAGTCCGAGTGAAAGGGGGCACCAAACATTAAAGGGTCAAACGTTACCTGAACAGGACGATGCGTGAATGGCAAATTGACTTGGAGACTCTAGCTGAATACCAAATCGGGTATTTACCCCCTTGTAATATTTAACTCGTCCCCCATTCCCTGTCCGAGGAATGATAGGCATAAATGATGAAGTAATGTTTGGATTGTGGTCATAAAACGAAATGGAAAGCAAAAATTCCTTTTCTTTTTTGAGGTGGGTGTATCCTCTTTGAAGAGATGATCATGTTGGAATTAAAGTTTAGGAATGTTTTTGTCGTTGCTCGTGCAACATAAGAAAAAATGCAACACGCGTTTTGACTACTTACTGGTCTACATAATACGAAAATGTCTTTACCGACTGTTTATTTTTTACGTTAACCATCATCCGTCTATCTTGAGACTTGAGACTGAAGGAATCTATTTCAATAAACACTTATTGCCTATTTACTCTCTGTGTTCATCTCATTTTCTGTTATTATTTTCTTCTATATACATGGAAGAAGGTGATTTGTGAAAAAATTTCGACCTCCAGTTTTTAATATATTTATACGTTTTCAGATGTCCTGAACACGATTTGACCCTTTTTCGAAAAGCGTCTGTCTGTGTGTCTGATAGTCTGTGAGTATCCAAAATTTTATGGAGGCAGTATCTCACGAATGAATGGACTGAATTCGTGATAAGTTTCGACCTTGACTTATATCGGTACTGATTGCCTTTTGGTGCATATCGTTTGACAGGTGGCGCTGTCGTGCCGTTAAAATATTTTTATATTTTAGCATCGGCAAAAGTAATTAAATGTACACAATGAGGATTATTTTTAAACGTTTCAAATTTTAAAAAAAAAGTGAAAAAATGTATTTTCTTTTAGATATCGCCTGTAGGGTAAAAATTAACTTTCTTACGAAATTCAGTATTATACTTTTCTGATATGAAAATTATCTTTTTTCACAGTGGAAAATAATTTTGATAAACAATAATTTTAATAAATCATTTGTACTGCCGAAATTTGGACAGGGAAATATACAAGAAAGTTTTCTGATGACCACATAATGCTAGTTTTTCTTCAGTTGTACAATAAAAATTGAAGAAAAGTTAAACGAACATAAGCTCTGTTTCGGTTGTATATCACCACCTTCGAATCTCTTTAGCATTATTTATTAAATTGCATTGTACACTGTCAAAAAAAAGTCCTGTTTGCTGCAGTTTGCTGCCAGAAATTTTCTGTAATTCAGAAAAATACGTTCTATCAATGTAATTTTTCCGTTGATAGAACTTATTTTTCTGAATTACAGGAAATTTCTGGCAGCAAACAGGACTTTTTTTTTTTTGATAATGTATCAATTAAAACGATTCCCGTAAAATGTTTTAACTTGTTTTATATTATTTTTCAAGAAATCCAAGACGTTCATAAAGAAGAAGTGCTCTTAATAAGAAAATTAATTTTAAATTACAAAAAGAAAGTCTTGAAATTTAGTGTAATGTAATAAGAACAATAAGTTTATTACAGTATATTTTTATCCAATACGTTTAGAAAGGCTATATATTTCTTCATATCATGATGAAAAAGTGCTACTTCGACGAAAGTAAAAGTATATATATATATATATATAAATGATAGATATTTTAACCTAAATTATTTAGCATTTAATAGATACATGTTAAAACCAACACAACAAAAATAAAACTGATTGTAGCACATTGCTAAAACTAGTACAATAATGTTGCGAGATACATGTTAGGATCCAATAAGAGACAAAAACAATATAAATTATTTACGCCCACTTGAGTATAAAACGACCATTAAACATAATGACGGAGAAAATAAATAAAGGACCACAGAAATAATAATTGGAATAAAAAATGGATTCATAATTGGAAAAAAAAAAAAATGCTTAAAAATAGAAGTATTATCGCATCAGGAAGCATGTACTTCATAAAGCTGTGAAAGCTGCTACGATTTCGTAAAATAATATAGCTAACAATAGCAAATATATATCGTTCATGCCTCGATCGAGCAGCAAAACTATTTTGAATGAGAAATGAAGTAAAATATTAAATCAAATCATCAAGGAAACCAGAAAGAAAAATAGAAAAAAACAGAGTATGTAAAACTTTGATATGTACCACATGTGAAACTTTCAGACAACATGGAGAATAGGAAGTTGCCATCATATTAATGAAATTAAAAATAAATGCTAAGCAAACATCGATTAATCGATAAATAATTAACATCTGAGCATTTTCATAAACGATAAAATTCTCTGTGTAATTATTTAATAAGTTAATTAAAATTAAATTTTTTCATAAATCTATGAACTTTAAAACCTTTATGGAAAGGAAATAATGACAGCAAAAATTAATACAGCAGTGAGTCAGCGCCATCTATCGTGTAGCTAGATAAACAATAATAAGTCAGTTCAATTAGTTCAGGTTTAAAAAAACAAATGCGATTAGGATTATTAGTTATAGAAGAAGTTTTAACTAATGAATTAAGTGAATTTGTGACACCATTTAATTAATTAGTTTTATTTTTATTTAGTTGATCTTAATAATGTTAAACCTAAATTAAGTAATCTTAATCTTAAAGTATTAACAAGAATATGTATGTATATATATATATATAATTTTTTAATTCAGCGATCAATTATTTAATTTAATTTATTTATTATTAATATTAATTAATATTTTTTATTTAATTTAATTCAGCGATTAATTTTTTTTTTCCAGGACTGTTTTTAAGAATTTCTGATATAGTATTTATTGTTTAAACTTATATACGTTACTATATGTCTCGACGTTTTCTCGCTATAACACTAAACGTCAATAAATGAGGATATTTAAACTTAAAACTTTCAGAAGAATTGTTTAAGTTATATATATAATAATTTAGAAGTGAAATAATCCGCTAATAATTTTTTTCAAAATTAATTCGGGCGTAAACGGGTTAAGTGTACTTTTTTTACATAGGAATTATTGCTAGCGCTCGAATAATTTTGCTGCCGACAGTACAACAAAAACAAGAAACGTAGGTGTTTAGTTCTTATATATTGCACCTTGTCGAGAAAAATGACACAAGTCAAAAAATGGCAATTACTATCTGGAAAATTATCCATCTGAATGGCGGTTTTGTCGATTTTATGTAAATGCGAATCAATGCTTTATCGTTGTAATTTGGTTTCTCTCAAATCCGGAATTTTGACTTGGGGCCACTCTTCTTGGCAGTGTGCGATTTGGACTTCTCAAAATAATAAAAGCAACATTATCCACATATTTTTGGCAATTGTTTTCATGTTCTATGGAAAATGGTTTTCTTTTTAACCTTAGAAAAAAAAAAAAAGAATTTCGAGTAGTTTTATTTAATCCAGACTTATCCATAGTACTGATGCTTAAAGCAACTCCCTGTTAAAATAAGACGTTTCTTTCTTTCTTTATATTTTTACTTTTACAATAATTAGGAACCAAAAATTTTGCACTTAGATTCCTTTTTTAAAAAAGGGGGGACTTATTCTTTTTCGCGGCATTCTTTGAGAATTATACAGATCTGTTTATATTGCAGTTTTTTATATTCTATTGTACATCCTATAAAATACAACTTGTAATGAAGGAACATCATAATGCACCAATTTTCATTTGAAATATAGAATATTAGAGAATTACCTTATTGGTAAATTAATTTAAAATGGTTAAACCAATAAATATATATATATATATATATATATATATATATATATATATATATATACATATCCCTAGAAGAGTTATTGCGCCTTGCACCTAATGAAACATTTGTTGAATCTGAAAAGGAAATATACTCTCAGGCATATTTAAAATGTTTAACTATAGCTCTTCAAGAGCTGACAGCATATTCATTTTGATATGATAGGGATACTGTAATCATAAAATCAATGCCATACTTATGGTAATTGGAAACAAGAGATATCCTGTTGCTAAGAGTATTAAAAGAAAAAGGAAGTAAATTAATGGTGTAAAAAAAGGAATGAATAAGGGTTCTGTTATATATCGTTGTGTACGTATGCCTACCCATGTGTAATATATCCTAATCCTATACTATCATCAGAAACATCTTTTCAAGCAACGAAAATAAAATGTACTCTATTAAATAATAATAATAATAATAATAATATTTTGATTTGGCGTCTGAAGGACATAAGAATTTCGCCATTTCAATAAAGCGTAAGATTTCATAAAAATCGATCC
This sequence comes from Salticus scenicus, assembly GCA_963930645.1. Lineage (NCBI taxonomy): Eukaryota > Metazoa > Arthropoda > Arachnida > Araneae > Salticidae > Salticus > Salticus scenicus. The sequence continues at coordinate 251,772,257 of OZ005653.1, forward strand.
TTTGATTTTGCATTTAAAAAATTAAAGAATGAATATCACAAGAATTATGAAACAACATCAAAAAATATCAGACAAAATGCATCACTCTATTGTTAAAAATTAATTAAAAAAATTAACATGAGTAATTAATTTAAGAGACAAGTTCATTGTTAGTTCACATTCTGTTCTGTGGTGAACGTAGACATCTGCTTATCTACGAACTACCATGAATTAACACAAACTTCACAAATAACACACATGAATGCCGACAACGAGAGTCATTTTCTCTATGCAAGAGAACACTAATTAAATCAAGTACAGTCATCATCAAACGATATTCATTTGACCGTTTCAACAGTTAGTTGACAACGTTGCCGTCAACGGATTCACCCAACTTCAACCATTATATAGACGTTTTCTAGAGGCAAGTGGCAGAGGGAAAGGGAAGGAGAGGTAGTGTAGGTAACCTCTCATGCTGTTCCGCCCGATAAGTCGAGATAAAATGAACAGCAGCATTTAATGACCTATTAATGAAGACAAATATGGGATGAGAAGCGATTAATGGACATAAAAAATACATGGGAAAAAAGAAAATAAGAGAAAGTCAACTGAAATTATTTGTGTTTTGTGTTACTAAAGAGAGATGAAAAGGGTGTAAAGATCAGTATCACATGTTAGTGTGATAGTGATGTGTTAAATTATCTTTTGTTTTGTGTACATATTATTATTATTATTATTTTATTTTAATAATTGTAGAATTTTCCATCATTGTATCAATTCTACATTAAAAAAAAAAAGTATTTTAATATTTATGTAGAACAGGAACACATATGCATTTTACTTCAATTTTATTCCGCCACTGATGCATGGAATAATTAGCTTTTCAAACACTTAACCGTACTATGAAAGTTTTATGTGAAGAATATAGAATTATTACAGTATTCATAATATACTGTTACCTGTAATAGTTACAAGTTATAGTTCAACGTTAGGAAGAAAAAAAAAAAAAAAAAAAAGACGTTAATTCAGCAATTTTAACTAGAACCAATATTTTAGTGCTATGTTTAACCCTTATAGTGAAACTGCGTACTACTAAAAGATATCATCTGCTATTACTATACTATCTGCTTCCTAACAACACACGTATCCATAGTACAGCCACAGGTAAACCAAAGTATAACAAGGTATATTGACTGTTTACAAGGTATTATCCACTACTAAAAATGGAAAATAATTTCTTTGTGAGATGTTATTTGGCTGTGGTAAAATAACCTCCACAGGTTTGTGAGACGTTATTTTATCCATAGTATATCCTAAGGATGTCATATGGAGAAGATGTGCTGTTAAGGTTACTACTAAAATAGTGAAACACATCGTATCAAGTTCTAAAAACACAGGTTTTAGCTGAATTAGAATCATCTTTACAGTGAAACGTAGGATTTCCTTTTTAATAGTGTACAGATGTCGAATTAATTTTTAGACTTATCTATTCTTTCTCTGAAGCTTTAGAATTTAAAAGAGGGAGAATTGCAATGAGAAGATGGACCTATAATCTATCAACCATATATATATATAGTGGTAAATACTCTGAATATTCATTATAGTCTTAAACTGCATCGAGTTAGAGTGGACAATATCTAATCCCGCCGACACCCGAATTCCACGTTATTCTACGGGGAAATTTGTTTCCAAAAATATTCATTACCTTATGTATTTTTTTTTTTTCCTTTTCGTTTTCGCATTCAAAAAAAAAAATCACAACATTTATATTAGTACTCGTTTTCGAAAAACTCATTTCTTCCCATTTTTAATATTTTATTTTCTAGCTAAAATAGGCAAGAAATGCACTTACTTTTTTTTTTTTTTTTTTTTTTTTTTTTTTTAAGATCAAAAAGGGAATTAAAAAAAATAATAATAAAATTTAAAAACGAGTAATAATTTAGAAGTTGCAAATTTTTTGAATGTGAAAACTGAATTTTAAAAATACATTAAATAACGATTGGTTATGGGATTTTTTTTTTTTATATATATAAGGAACTCGCAGTCAAGCAGTAGTTTTATAAGGAACTCGTCACTCGCAGTCAAATTCTCGCAGTAAAGTGGCAAAACATTGGTATTTACATCAATAGACGTTGATCTTTTGCCACTCGAGAGTGGCAAATATTGATTAACGGAGTGTTTGTTTGTAAACATGCCCTTTCAATACTGTCTGCAAGGTTAGGTATTGTGCAATACTAAAAATGGAAAATAATTTCTTTCAGATAATAGGAGGCTCAGATTTGAAAAGCCCTTTATCCAAGCTATTCATATTAAAATTGAACTATTGGTTAATCAATAAATAAAATCCAATTCACAGAATTGTAATTACATTTACTTTTACGCTGAGGTAAATTTTGTCGTCAAACAATTAAATTAACCAAGTAAAAGATGTTTAGACTTATTTTCTCTGTAAATCTGTAAGGTCATAGACCTGGAGGTTTCAGATCACCGGAAAAGGGGACGTTCTCTCTCCAATAACTCCGAGTCCTGACGACCCCTTCTGTTGGTTTCCTATGATGTACCCTGTTGTCTCGACAGTCCCATCGGTTACTGGAAGTCGTATGTTATTTAGCTTTCTCGTCTTGACATTTGGCGAAGATGCTTGAGGATTGTGTTACTTCACTTCTCTAGAAATAACATGGAAATTGATGCGATAGAGGTTTCCGTTACTGCTAATTAAGCTATTCCTTTTTTTCCTGCAGAAAATAGTTTATTTATACCAAAATATTGCTAGTTTTAAAGGCGAATAGCATAACTTCATAAACTTATTGCAACAAACAATCTTTACATGTCAAAGAGGATGGTTGTGAAAAAGGCAAAGATTTTTTGATAAGATATGATATTAATATCAACTGTCCACTCTGTTGAAAATATGCCTGTAATAATTTCTAAACTCAATGAAATTTACAATAACGACTAAAAAGAAAAAAAGATAAAGAAAGATAAAGAAAGATAAAGAAAAAAAAATCCACTAATTGCATCATCATTAACAGCTGAAATTTAAGATAGTTATCAAATAGAGTAATTTAATCTTTTATTTAATATTTTTAATTTTTTCTTGGAGACTTTCTTTTTTAAATGAAAATTATCTTTGATATATTTAATATATACTCGAATTTTGAGACCATTACATTAATTTTTTTTTTTTTTTTTAAGTTACATAAGCACAAATTTACAAAATGTTTTTTACGTAACTAGCATTATAAAAAAAAACGCTTTTTTTTTTTTTTTTTTTCAAAATTAATGTTTCGAGTAATGAAATTGCCTCATAGTAGCAGTTATTCTTTCTATACCATCCCTATCAGTCATCACGTATTACAATTATGGTTCCATAAAGCGTAATTGAAAAGTTTCATAGATAAAAAAGGTTATATTTTTCTTATATGCATAGAAAGAAAGGCACTTAAGATTGGCATTCTTAACAATGTGTAATTCATAATGCTTTCAAGCAGTAATTTCATAATTAGCAGTTCATATTATAGTTCATAATTAGTAGTTCATAATTTCATATATTATAAAAATTATCGTAAGTAAAGAGCTAACAAATTAATATTTCCAACACTAAGCAATATGTTCATACAAATTTATACCATTTAAAACATTTTAATTTAACTTTTTCAGGTCGGTTGGTTGGTTGTTCGGTTTACGTCGCATTAGTTCTGCGCAATTGGTAACTGGCGACAGTTTGGGACTCACCCCTAGAGATTGTCCCTTACTTTTTCAGGAAATGTAAACAATAATTAATTTTAAACTAATTTATCTATTATCCACTGACGGTACTTTTAAGTACCATTAGTTTTAAAAAGTCGAATTTAGGGATGAAATGTCAAAGGTTTTTTTAAAAATAGAACGTATATACCTCACTTTAATCTTACTACATGACACTAGATGCTAAACGTAGCTGTTATTGTTCAGGAAAACATTTTATCGAATGGTCTCACTGTTTTTGCCTAGCCTTTTTCACGTTCTTCCCGTGGGTTATAACTAATTCCTGTATTATTTCAAGAATCTACTGTCAATCTTAGAAAAATTAAAGAACATGGTTGGTTGGTTGGGTTTTACATCGCACTAGTGTTGCGCAATGGGCAATTGGCAACGGTCTGGGACTCACCGCTAGAGATGGTCCGGAGACATGCCATCACAATTTTGTTCCTCCACGGAAGGGATGGCTCTCCCGCTTCGATGACCCCCAGAGGTATAATTTTGATGGTAACGTGGAAGACATTACGGCCACGACAGACTTTACGTGTACCAGCCACCATCAGTGTACACGACGGTCTTTGGCCGGCTCGAGTACTGAACCCGCAATCTTCCAATTACGAGCCCGGCGCTCTACCGACTGGGCTACCGCATTAAAGAACATCAAAAGTAAATGCATTTTTTCAATTTTTAAAATCCTCATATTTTTTCCTACCTCTATGTACCAGCAATATACTAAAATACCACCTCATAAGATCCTCATTAATTTCAATGATGAGGTAATATGCATAATTTGTATTGCATATATATTTTTAAAAAGTACTCTTAAATAATTAATATATATATATATATGTTTTAATATTTTTTCTCCGTTTTCTTTTCTTTTTTTTTTCTGTTTTACGATGCAATAGATAAAGTGTTAAAGTTTAAGGTACATAAGTACATAAATGTGAATAATTATAATTTAAAAAATAACTGTCTTAACGATATGAATTACGATTTATACGAGTATACTTAATTTTGTGCATAAAAAATAATCATTTTAAGAAAATTGGGCGTACTTTTTAAAATTTAATATTACCTCAAAATTTTTTTACGTAGACAGTTTCCAAAAATTTCTTTTATGAACGACATTAATTTATAATTCATTTGATAATTAGTCGAAATAAACACATGTCTTTCCCATTCGAATGTACACAGTTTCAATTTAAGGAACAAAGTTTCGCAAGAAAGGTAAAGTAAAAAAAAAAAAAAAAAGGAAATTGAAAACTTTTTGTAAAGTTTCACATAATGTTTAAACTTAAGAATTTCAGTTTATTCAGCATAACACAAATATGTATTACTTAAATAGTTAAGACAAAAAGAAATAATATAATGTATAACTAAAGTTAAAATTGTAGTAAAGACTAAGGTGTTCATATTATATATAATATTATTGTTATTACTTATGTATTATCAAAATACTTCTTTTCTTTTATATTTCCTATTTAACAGACACCCCCCCCCCCAAGCAAATTATTTTATTATTTTATTCGATTATATGCTCTCAGTATCATATATTTGATTAAAATTATTTACACTAGAATTATAGATGCATGAATAAAATACCCCTGAAAATCGAAAATTTCTCACGCTTCCTTCATGCATTTGTATACAAGATGTTTTCCGTATCTTTTATTTAGATAAAACTGTTGAATGTTTTCTTTCTTTCATGAAAAAAATAAGCGAAGCATAAACAGTAGTTTTTGCTCACAAGCTGCAAAAACTGCAAGGTATTTTATGAGCAGTAAAAATTCTAGTTACTTAGGGTTAATCATACTGCAGAATAGAGAAGACGTCTTCTGGGAACTCATAAGAAACATCCTGTTTAGGATATTGTTTGACATGCAATATACCAGTATTTTTACGATCGTAAAGTCCTTTAGGTCAAATGTCCGTTTAGCTCGTAATTTTGAGGGGATGTCTACAGCTTTCACAAGGGGGGGATGGGACGGTGTAGTTTTCGAATTTATTTGTTGAATATTGTATTTTGTATTCATAAAGTGATCCTTTTCATCGAACGTGATACCACATTTTTATCACATAAAATCAGACAATATATAGGTACATATGTTGTGTGCGTATGCAATTGTAAGCTGGTGCGTTCGTTTCTTGATACGCGATACATCTAAACATGCTGATGTGTAAAAGTGAGCATGGGCTCAGAAAACTAAAATAAATACTGGAAATAATCAGTCAAGAATTAAAAGAAGTAATTTTGTAGGATGATGAATGTGCGAAATTTTTTTACAGTCTGTTTATCGTTATTTAGTTGTAATATCGCCGATTTCTGTGCGTGTGCATTCATGCAGGGTCTAATTTCTCACGGGGAAAATGAGACAAGTGCCGGGGCCCCACTTTTAAGAGGGCAATCTAAATCAGTTTTCTTTTGAAATTAAAGACATTTTATATGTATACAAAATTCAATTAGTGCAATTTATGTTTAAAAGGGCGGGAAGGGGGGAGAATTAATGATTTTGCACTGTTTCCCCCTTCTGCAAATCAGTCTTTAAGTGCATATATATTTTTTTTTTTTCATTTTTATTAAATACACAGAATTTATCGTCAATGTTTGCCAATTTTTAAGACTTTTGGAAGATGTATTTTCCCTCTTTCAGATTTCTCAGTGATAATACTCTACTTTTGCTGGGCCTTTCTACAAACAATATGTGGGAAATTCAAGTTGTTTTATTCGATAAGTACACTGAAAGTTTTTACACTTTTTATTTAATATTGAATAAAAAAAAATTACGAATTTTAATCAGCTAGATTCAGAAATTTATTGTTACACATCTTATATCAAAGAAAGACATAAGTGTCGAGAAAGCAATATGAAATGTTGTTCTCATAAACATACACACACATTTTTTTTTTCTTTTTTTTTTATATTAAAATTACATATGCATGTATTTTAATTTAACAAAATTTTATATTTTCATTTCGTAAAATATACACAAATGTATTAGAAAAAAAATGTATTAAAGGAAAAAGTAAATTAAATAAAAATTTATTTTTCGTTTATTTTTCTCTGACTGAATAAGCGTATCGCTTTAATTGTACAGTGGCCTAGGCACTGGTCTAAGAGTCACCAGTAAGATTTTCTGAAGCTAAAGAGTAAAATCAAAGAATGATCGAATGAATATGAATATCGAATGAATTTAAACTTATCAATAAAACGTCAGTAAATCAGCATAGGAACACTGCAAATATAAGGGTCTTAAATTAAGACATAAAAACAACTGAAACGGCATTTAAGACACGTAAATGTCTTAAAATGTACCTTAGACGTTACAGATATTTTAATTTAAGACAGAAATATGTCTGAAATATCAATTCAGACACAAAAATGTCTGAAACACGTAAATACGCGAATTTTCAGACAGCAAGACGCGTTTGAATTTTCAGACACTTTAGAAATTCAGACACTTGCATTACTTAGAAATTTTTTCATATAGAATCTACTTTAAGAAAATATGCTTATCCTACTTCTTTCCACATTCAATAAATATATTATTATTTTATATAATAAGCAGTTAAACTACTTAAATTATGGTAGCTTTATGAAATTATATTTTTATGGAATAATACTCTAGGGATGTGAATGATATTTGCATGCTATTATCTTTAACACAATTCATAAACAACATATTTAGACACAAAGCTTATTTTGTTCCAAAAAAAAAAAAAAAAAAAAAAAAAAAAAAATCATTGTTTTTAAAGCTTTCTTATATTAAAAGAAAAAGTGTGAAGACGGATGTAGCAAGTAATTTGTAGAGAAGAAAGCGAATTTATAAGTGAACAAGCATGAATAATTTGTGCATATTATTTTTTCTTTCTTTCTTCTTCTTATTATTCATTTAAAAACTTTTTTTCTTTCACAAATTCACATGCATCTAAATGTAAAACTAAAATTTTTCCTGTATTCATGATTACAGTTCGTTTTTATTTAAATATCACTTTAAGGAAAGAAATCGTTATCATCGAGGGATGAAACCATCACATACTTGTTATGCATTATTAAAAAAATTCTGGTCCTCTAAATATGAAATATAAGATAACAAAATTTATTAAGTTTAAGATACCATACTATCAATAGTTTTATGGCAAAAAATTAGAAATAAAACATAACACTTTTATTAGTTTCATGAATACTGCAGTATATTATATCATAAAAACATGTCTTGTTGATTCGACGGTAGCGTGATTGGTAAATGCTTCACTCCGGCGAGGCTTGTATCAAAGTTTCGGTTTCCTTAGACAGTGGAGTTCGAATCCCAACGCCGGAAAATGGGACTTTTTTTTTTCTTTTTTTATATAAATATTTCATTAATACTCTAAACAATTCTAAAATATATTTTTAACAGAAAAACATAATCGCACGCATATTTATTTATTTATTTATTTAATAAAAAGCTTTAAAAACGGTAGTATTTTAAAGCCTAACATGGCGGTGTTTTTAAGCCTAAAACATGGCGGCGTTTTAAGACACTTGCAATATTTTAATTTCTGATGCAAAAAGATGTCTTAAAAAGTAAGACATTTTTTTCGCTTAAAAAATGACCATTCATTTAAGACACATTTTAAACTGAATTTAAGACATTTACGTTTACAGTGAAGATTTAGCAATAAACAATATTATGACATCCAATATTTCATTAGAAAAAGGGCATTGGTTCATACAAAACAAAGCGCTTTCTTATATTTATTTGACGTACTTTGCTCGATTTAAATGCATACAAATTAAACTTTGGCACATCAGTTTTATTCTAAAAGATAAAAAAATAATTTATTTTTATAATTAATGCATTTGGCTATCTAAGTCGAAATCTTAACAGAATGACTTAAATCTGTTTTCATTTGGAAATGTAATCAGTCACTATAGAATTTTCCTCTGTATTCTTCATTTAAGAAACTTACATTTATCGTATATGTATTATTTTTTTACTTATGCGTAATTTAAGTAGCATCTATCTCTTTTTCTCACTATTTCAAAGTTTTCTCACAGTATTAAAGCTTCACTGAATAACATTCAGTTGGTCAATCTTTTGAAGGTGTTATTATTATTATTATTATTATTATTATTATTATTATTATTATTATAATTATTTGGTAAATTGTAATTCGATTTATAATGTCTCATAAACGTCTTGCTCATCATAACTCAAATCACTTGAATATCAGTCTTTTTGTATTTTTATCATTCTCTCAGTATTTCACTATTATGTGAATGTTATCATGGAAGTAAAACAAAATCTATTTTTACGTTTACTTATTAAGAAATTCTCTTCTAGAAGTTATTTAAGCAAAATGTTTAACTGTAAGTGAAATAATTTATTTCTTTATGGTTTTCATTCAACTTAGGTAATTTAAATTAAACAATTATAAAATAAATTTTATTAAACTTTTTTAAATTTTATTTAAAATAATTTTAAGTCTAATGTAAATAGTCATAAGTAGGGAATAAGGAGAGTTCACCGATTTAAATTGTGATTTAAACTAATCTATTTTTTTTTTTGTAACAATTTGTTTTAAATAGTGTTAGTTTACGGTAATTAATTATGAAATGATTACTAATGAATTACTAATTATTTTAAATTGTTGTTTGAATTAATCGAATACATTTTATAGGACTGAAAATGGTTTAAAACAATTCATGTTAAGTTTAAAGTTAGATTTCGTTAATTAATTCTGAAATGGATACTTACGAATTTTTACAATCTTATGAACTATAAAAATCTTAGGTTTTTGTCGTTAAAGTATTTTTAGATTTGTTTTAAAAAGTTTAAGAAACAACTTTTATTCTGTAAAAATAAAAATAAAAATATCAACCTTTTATGAAAATAAGTTTAAGTTTATATACACACTATCCAAAAAGTATTTGGACACTTTCGAATTTAGACGTTTTATCAAATATCTAGAAAAGTTTTTTAGGAATCAACTTGAAACTTTGGTATGTAAAAAACATGATACACTTCATGTATTTCAGCAAAAGTTGTGTCCAGAGGAAGAAATGGTGACTAGTAAAAAATTAAGCAAAAATCAAAATGTTTTGAATCACCCTATAAAATGTATTGCTTGAGATGCGTTTTGGCTGTAGCATGTGATTACGAGGATTTTTCCCATTATCTGTATATATTTTTATGAGGCTACCACATATATCATAGAAATATAAGAGTTTTTAAAATATTGAAAAAAAAAAAAAAATCCACTTTTTAAATTATAACACGTAGGGTATTACAGGGATGGAACACGGACGCAGAATTCACACCACTATCAAAATAAGAAAATTGTCTACCTCTTAAATCAACGATATTACAGGTAGAGAAATTTCTTAAACGGATTCCGGTATGAATTCTGCGCCCGTGTTCCATCCCTGGTATTAGGTCCAGTGCAAAGCCATTTTTAGGAAATTTGGCTAATTACGCTTGCGCTGGCTTAAAAAAAAATTTGTTTGCATAATTTAATAACTAAAAGTATTGAGGAATTTATATGAAAACTCCAAACAAATATCATGTAAATTCAAAAAGTTATGAGAGATAAAATGAACAGAATTTCATGTCTTCTCAAAAGAAAAGGAAGATGATAGGGGGTTTTATCTGTATTTATTTACAATTAGCGAACACTGTATTACCATTGGGCATTGATTGAATCAAAATAAAAATCTGAGTGTACCCCCTTATAGTTTTTTTTTTTTTTTTTTTTTTTTTTTTTTGAGAGAGAACCAAAATTCTGTTCATTCGATCTCTCATAACTTTTTGAATTTACACGATATTTGTTTAGGGTTTTCATATGAGTCGCTCCATACTTTTGGCTATTAAATTATGAGAATGACATTTTTTAAAAGCTAGCATTATGCATATTAAAAAATTATTTAGTAAAAATGCTCATATTTCGTAGGATATTTAACATTTTTGCATTATGATTGCGGTATGTTGTGTCTAATGTTAATGTAGTACGCCAAATTTTCTAAAAATGTCTTTGCACTGGGTCTAATACCCTACGCGTTATAATTTAAGAAATGGAAATTTGTTTTGAAAAAAAAAAGTTATATCTCCATGAACATATGGGGTAGCTTCATGAAAATTTAGACAGATGATGAAAAAAGAACCTCATAATCACATGCTACAACCAAAACACATTTCAAGCATTACTTTTTACAGGGTAATCCAAAGCATTTTGGTTTTTGTTTAATTTTTTATTAGTCTCCTTTTCCTTTTCAGGACATAACTTTTACTGAAATATATGACGTATAACATGTTCTTTGTACTACCAAAGTTTCAAGATGATTCCTAAAGAACTTTTCTAAATATTTCACCAAACGTCTAAATTTGAAAGTGTCCAAATACTTTTTGGTAGTTAGTGTATATATATTTTGTTTAGGAAGAACCCTTAGTAAAAGTTAAAATGTTAATCTGACGTTTGTGAAAATTAATAAAAATAAAAAAATATTTAAAGTAAAATAAAAAAATATATAGATATAGAGTGTTTATGAAGAAAACGTTAAAAAAATTTCTACTTTGTAACATAAAAAAGATCTATTGTTGAGAAAAAGCATTTTGTAAAATTTAAAATGTTATTGTAATAATATTATTGTTGTCTTGTTCAGTGAATATTTCATCAACATATCTTATCTGAATATATATGTGCTGATTGGAGTGAAACCTTTAAACGCAAGTATGAACTAGTTAAATGTAAGATAACATTTCATCACGAGATCCCTCTTGAATATCAATGTGTTTAACGCAGTGAACGTTTTAAATGTAAACATGAATTAGTAAAACATAATAAGAAAAATCCTACAAGAAATTCTATGAGATGAATGTACCGAAAATTTCATATATAATTATGAATTATTACAACACAGGTAAAAAAATATCGAAAAGACTCTTCTGTTTATGTACGTTGAAATGCAACGAATAAAATGCTCTTATAATGATTTTCCAACCAGCAGCTTTGAGGATGGAAATATGGATTTGTGAAATTTTTTGAATAATTTTACTGTTGAATTCATCAATCAAATTAAATTATAACGATGGAGTACAACAATAAACTTTGGTAATGAAAATAAGGATACAGACGTGTTAAATGTTATATAATAATTTTTACTAGCATTTCAAATAAAATATAGAAGCGTATAGGTATGTGTTTATACTGAAATATACTGATTAAAATCTAAAATAAAAATAATTTGATGAAAATTAAATATTTTAATTTAATTTAATATTAATTTTTAATATAATTATATTACATAAAGATTTCGAGTATTACATAGTCAACATTAGTTAATTATTTAATGGTAATTGTAGATTCTGATTTAATGAGTGTTAATGTATAAAAAATGACCATAGAGTACCTGTCCAAACGGCTTATAAATATGCATAGTGACAACACTTTACTCTGCATAAAAAAGTAGACGGACACTTACTAGTAATACTTTAAAGCCGTTTATTTCTTTAATTAGAGATATGAGGTTCATTTCTCTAATATAATTATATTCTTGAGACATCATTTATTATTATTTTTTGGATATAGATTCAATCCTTTTGAATTATGTAGTGGAAAAATTCAGGAAAAAAAAATGGTGCATATTTGCACTGTAATTTTTCTTAAAAAAAGTAGGCGGACACATCTTGTATCTCTAAAATAAAACGTTTTTAGTAAGGGTTTCGTCTCCCATTTGCTTTAATAAGTTCGTATACTCCGTTAGGCATCGAATCAATGAGATTCTGAATCTTTTTTTGACAGAAAATTTCCCAAATGTTTTTCCCAAATGTTTTTCCAATTTTCCCAAAGAGCTTCTTTGAGCTGGTGAAATGATTCATACTGGCGTCCACCCTCATAAATTTTATGAACAAGTATAGCCCAAATGTTTTCTACATGATTAATATCCGGACTCTTGGCTGGCCAGGGTAAAAAAATGAAGTGTTCTCATGAAATCATTTTTTAACGTTGTTAGCGGTGTGTATTGGCGCTCCATCTTGTTGGAAAATCCAGTTTTCTCCTCCAATATTACACGCAAATGGCAAAAGCTCACTGCTTAGGGTTTCAATATAATCTTTGTGAGTCTGCTTCTTACTTAGGAGCACTAAATTTGTCCTTCCACCATAGCCAACAGCTAGCCACACCATCACGCCACCACCACCAACTTGTCGAGTAGAGTACACTTCGTCTTCTTTCTCCAAACTGTGCCAATAATATTGATATCCATCTGGGCAGTCTAAATTAAATTTTTTCTCATCTGAAAAAAACTACAGATATCCATTCTGTAGTCCAAGACATATGGTTTTGAGCCCACTGTAGGCGTTCTGTCACGTGGTGATCCTTCCAGCATGGACGATGTTTTCTTTTCTTATATTGAAAGAGCTCTGAGTGCTTCATGTAGTTATAAATTCTCTGAAAAGTTACGTTAGTAATTCCTGTGCTTATTCGAACTCTGGGAATTGATGCTCCAGTTTTTTTCAGCTCAGTAAAAATTTTTCTTTGGTCTCTAAGTGAAAGTTTCTTTGGCCGGCCACTCTTTTTCTTTACGCCATGGGCTTCAGGAGCACGTAGAAAATCGCTGATGCTACTTTTGCTTATTAGAAGTAACCTACTAATTTCTCTGACTCCTTTATTAACATTTTTCAGCACTATAATCTGTCCTTTCTGATAATCAGTTAGAGGAATTCCTCGTGGCATGGAGCATTCATCTCCAAGAAATTTAACTACGTAAAACCATCTTGCCAAGCACGTTAGCAATTGGCAAAATGGCAAATGTACATGTCCATGCAAAAATGGTATTCCACAAGAAACATCCACTTAGATAATTGCAGTTTTTGACCAGTGTCCGTCTACTTTTTTAAAAATATATATATTGTGAAAATGTATATCTTTTCTCTTTTCTGCATTTCCCTACATTAAAATTATAAATAATTAAATATTTTTATTTGTCTGTCAAAAATATGAAGATTGATAAGTATAAAAATGTTAAAGAATTTTAATTGACATTTCCTATTAAACAAAGACGAGGTTTCAAAAAATTGTAAAGAAGTGTCCGTCTACATTTTTATGCAGTGTATGCGTATATGCAATAAAAAATGCAATTAGAATTTTATTATTATCTTTTATTTTTTATATAGAAAAAATAATTTTATTTAATATATATGATAATTATTTTTAAAACAAAATTTATGTTGTAAAGGCATGTTAATATTTATTATAGAACATTTTTAACAAGGTTTACCAATAGAAACTTTATATTTTCTGTAAATTAAGATATAAATTAAAATTAAAGAGTAATTTTGTTAGATTTCTATAAGCTTACACCATACATGCCAACCTAATCCGGAAGGTTGTTAGTCCCGCCCCTTTCCGCCTATTTCTGGACACCAGTCTTTTTTTAGAGTACTTTCCTTCTTATTTAATCGTAAATATATTTGAAGATAATTACTCTAAAATTTAAGTGGTGTACAAAAAGGGGCGGGAGCTAACAATCTTCCCGGGTTAGGTTGGCAGTATGGCTAACACAAAGATGGCCATGCAAGCATATACAAACATGTTTAAACAAAACTTTTTTTGTAGTTATTTTTAAAACATTATAAATAATTTAGCCATACTAATTTTTACACATGTTTTTATAAAGAAGCTAACACGCAGTAATTTCTGAAGTTGAAACATCAAAAAATCAGTTCACATACATATAATAGTATACATATTGATTCTTTTAGTAGTACAAATAAGTTATAATCATGTAATTTACACAATCATCCTTGAATTAAACATTCCTATAAAATTACATCCTTAAACTTTATTATGTAGTGAATAATTATAAAACCTATGTTAACCAATATTATGTACTAAAATATCATTAAAGTTTCTTATAAATTTATTAATTTTTTATAACCGAAATCATATTAATATAATAAGTTAAAAAATTTTATATAACTAAATCAATACTACAGAAAAAGACTTACTTCAAATTCCTCACGATTCTTAACGTGAACATTGTAAAGAATAATTGCCGCGAAAACTATAATGTTTGCCGCACCTATTTAAGTGTTTTTATATTAAAAATCTTTCCTTTTTTTTTTTTTTTTTAAATGCCTAAAATATTGAAAAAGAATGAACAGATAGGCTGTTTTTATACGTTTTTCTAAAAGATTGTGGCATCGTTCACATGAATTTTAGCTGTTTTACATCACGTCCTAAGTGGAGAAGCTGCAAATACGTGGTATATTGGATTTAAGCAAACAAAATTCGAAGATTCCGTAAAGTATATGATTTTAAATTTTTATGTGCATCTGCAAATTAATCATTAATGTTAATTATATAACATACTAATTAAAAACGTGTTTTTAGGCATCTAAATAGTAATGTTAATTCCGATACGATTTGCGTCGTCATGAAAAGATACATTTGAATGAAAAGCTATTCAAGTGTGATGTATGCCAAAAGACTTTTGGAGTGAACTCAAACTTAATGCGACATATGATGATTCATGATCGTTTAAATCAGTCTTCATCTTCAGAACTGAATGAGAAGACAGCATCAGAAAGTTTTGTTCTACCTCTTGCGAAAAGATAATCACTAGGAAGTGGGACTTGAATCGACACATGTCGGTTCATAAAAGTAAAGATGAAGTATCTTCACTAAAGTGTTAGCAATGTGAACAAGTATTTACTCGTCTGGATAACTTACAGAGACATTTAAAATTTCACTAAGGTTATCGATACTCATGCAGTGACTGTGATAAAGTATTTAATCTCAAATCTGAATTAATATACACAAGCGTCAAGAACATGTTTATCATGAACTTGTTACGGGAAACATAAATTAGTTGCAAATCAGTTACCTTTTATGTAAAAACTAAAAGAGTTGAAAAACAAGTTAAAACTTCTAATGTGTTTAACACAATTATGCTTTATCCTAATGAAAACAATGAGTGACATGTAGAAGTATTTCAAACATATATACAGGGTGCATTACATGAAAAAGTTCAGAATGAGATTAGAGAAAAAATGCATTGAAATAGTATATGGTCATGAAAGTATCACTAGAACGTAAAAGAACTAATGAGGAAATGGAGGAGATACAAACTTTTTTAGAAGTTCCTGTTTCGCTGAACTTAGAGAAGATATATTTGAACACCATATTCGTGAAGGATATGTAAAGATTAATAAATCACTCGATGAATTCATCCAGAGGGGTTCTGGATGGGTGTTTAAAAAAATTTATTATTTGGAACTAAAATAGGCAAAATACTATCCTCTTGTAGCTATTTAATCTACCCTCGAAACTTGCTTCTAAAAAAGCCTAGTTAAATATTAAAAAAGAAGGCAATAAATGTCTTATATGGTGTTTAATCGCTTATAAACTGAATTTACATTTTAGTGAACATCCTGAACACGTATCTCATTACACACCTTAAAAAGATACAATTAAATTAGTAAATGTAACATATTCTGTACCTTTGACAAAGATACCCATCATTGAAAAATTGAATGATTTACGGATTAACTTGTAAAAACCTTTGTCCATCGCAGTTTACTATTTTAAAAGAGAACGTTTAAACTGATACGTCCTTAGATTTACTAACACGAAAAGATGTATATCCATTTGACTACTTTACCTGTTTTAGAAAATTTGAGGAAACTCAATTACCTCCTTTTTCTACCTTTTTAATACTTTAACTGAAGAGCTTATTTCTGATGATGATAATGAACACGTCAAAACTATCTGGAGCAAGTTTAATATGTAGACACTGACACTGGGCGATTATCACGATTTGTATGTCAACACTGACGTTTTATTACTCGCCGACTTATTTCAAAATTTTCGCTCTTTGCGTCAACAATACTATAAAATTAATTGTGCACATCTTTTTTACTACTCCGGGACTTGCATCACAAGCTTGTTTAAAAATGAATGAGACTCCTTTGGAATTGGTAACAGATTTCGATATGCAACTGTTAATAAAAAAGGGATACGGGTTGGAATTAGTATGATTAGTAGAAGATTGGCTAGAGGAAACAACCCTTACATGAGTGACTATAACCCAAATGACACAAATAGTTTTACTTGTACTGGGATGCTATTAACCTTTATGTTTGGGCCATGTCACTGTACTTGCCTTGTGGGAAGTTCAAATGGATCGATACAGATAATATAAATGAAGAGTGGATTCTATCCCTTCGAAATGATTCCGATATTGGTTTCATATTTGAAGTTAATCTCGATTACCCTCAACATCTTCATAATATACACAACGATTACCCACAAGCACCCGAAAGATTAATCATAACCGAAGAAATTTTGTCACCCTATGCAATACATGCTTCGAAACACAAAATATGTTGGAACACCAAAATTAATACCTAATTTGAATAGTAAGAAAAATTATGTCGTATACTATCGAAACTTAAAACTATACCTTCAATTAAAACTGAAATTTATAACAGTGCATAAAGCCCTTCAATTCAATCAACCTCCTTGGCTAGAAAAAAAAATATTTTTTAATACAAATAAAAGAAAACAAGCTATACATCTTACTTTGAAAAGGACTTTTTTAAACTTTTGAACGGTTGTGTGCATAGCAAAACGGTGGAAAACTTTAAAAAAAGACGAAATATAGAACTTTCCAGCAGCACTTCTAAAAGAGCAATAAAATTAGTAGCGTCTCCTACTTTTCAATCTTTTAAAACATACGATGAAGATCTAACTGCCGTAGAAAGACTTGAAACGAACATTTTAATGAACCGCCCTATTTATATTGGTTTTACAATTCTGAACTTTCCAAATTATTAACGTATAATTTTCATTATAATTACATAAAGCCAATATTGAAATATGATAAAATGAAAAAAAAGAAGAAGAAGAAGAAGGAAATGAAAGAAGGAAAAAAAGAAAAAATGAATACATAAATTTTATTGAAAGGTGAAAAAGAAGAAAAAAATTATTATATAAATTTTATTAAAAAGGTAGAAATGTAAAAAATAATGAAAATTGTTTTACAAAATTAAAAAAGAAGAAGGGGGAAAAAAAGAAAAAAAAAAAAAGAAAAGAAAATTGTTTTACAAAAATTCTTTTTAAAAGAAAAATATATTTTATATTAGAACTATGAAAAGTAATTTCATGATTCAGTTTAAACAATTCTAACTTTATATAATTGATTATAAGTTTTAAAAATTATTATTTCACACAGCAATGTTTAAAACACTAAAATATGGTGCAATACTTAAATCTCTAATATTTTTAAGCTTATATCTTTCGAAAAGGTAGTAGTAATTGAGGATTATGCGTTCGATTTACGCATCCTCTAACGCAAAGCACATCGATGCAACACGCCTCTTACGCCTCTGGCGGTGAATGAACATTATATCACTACTGTTAATTATATAACATACTCTATCGAAAACGTGTTTTTAGCCATCTTAATAATAATGTTAATTTCGATACGCTTTATGCAGTATAAAGATATTAAAATGTTATATAAAGCATTATCTCTCATACATTGTAATGCATCCGCATTCTTTTGTACGTACTTATATACATCATCGTTGTGATTTATATCAGTCTGAATTCATTTTCGAAGTATTTACGAAATCGCAGCGCAGACTGTTCCAAACAGACAGACTGTACCAAATTATTAATCAAATTTCAACTTTGTTTAAATGTATCTAAAATAAAACTACTAATGGAATTATTCTTTATTTGGCAACAAAATGTAGGTTTTTAATGATGTCTTTTTGATAATTAATTGTTAATATTTTGCAAAAATATACTATTTAAAAATTTAAGACAGTATCGTTGATGTTATCTGCCAATTATTTACAGATAGCGATGGAGGTACCGATTTATTGTAAATGTTCTGCCTCACTATATATAAATAAACTCATACAGATAGAAAATGTGCTTCCAATTTCCAATCTCGTTTTGGCCAACTTGTAAGTACTATTAAAAGGATTATGATGACATTCATTTTACTTTAACGTATTTTGCTTTTTTAATACTTTTCAACAAAGTTGAAAAATTGATAAGCTTTATGACTTCGGGTGTTTATTTGTCTGATTATTTGCATTCTAACACGCGAAAATATTTCACGAATGCCTTGAAACTTATACATATTATTCGAAGTTCACATTACCTAAAGAAAATGGTATAAATATGATGACTGATTTGTGTATTGGATTGGGATACTCAGAATAATTCCAACTAAGTTACATTCTAAAAGAAGTTTTCTATGAAACATACAGTGCGTCTGAAAAATGTAGAGACCAATTTCTTTCTTTTTCTTTTTTATCTTTTTTTTTTTTTTTTTTTTTTTTTTTTAATAACAGTTTAAAAAATGAACCATAGCTTGATTCTGCATAAACCAAGATTTTGTTGAATAGGAGGTGTGAATCCACATATCGTGCTGTTGGAATTTCCAGTTCTTCACCCCCCCCCCCCCTCCCCGTTAATATATTTTCCAATTGGAAGTAGGCTGCTTTTAAGGACATTTTAATATTTCCTAGAGCAATGTTGATAATTAAGAAAAGAAATATCAGCCATATCCGTCCTTTCGTTGAAACAGAACGCGGCCTGTGAGGTTGAGACTGTAGAAGGTCACCGCAGTTGGTTTGAAATTAAGCTGGATCCAGCAAAGTATTAATTTGGGATAGTTAAATCGCTTCGACGCCAGTGACTCGGCGAAAGTTTAGGTCGGATTAGTTTTGTGTCGACATGGTGTTGCAACGAAGGAATTACGTTGTGAGAGGTAGATGGATTGGAAGCGATTTTAAAAGTTTGATTGAAATGAAGAGAAAGGTTGGTTGGTTGGTTGGGTTTTTACGTCACACTAGTGCTGCGCAGATGGGCAATTGGCGACGGTCTCGGACACACCCCTAGAAGTGGTCCGGAGACATGCCATCACAATTTTGATCCTCCACGGAAGGGATGGGTCTCCCGCTTCGGTGACCCCCAGAGGTATAATTTTGGATGAGAACATGGAGGACATTGCGGCCACGACAGATTTTACGTGCACCAACCACCCTTAGTGTACACGACGGTCTTTGGCCGGCTCGTGTACCGAACCCGCAATCTTCCAATTGCGAGGCCGGCGCTCTACCGACTGGGCTACCGCGGCCCAATAGAGAAAGGAAGTTGGTAGAAAGTAGTATGAGATGGAGATGGTTTTCGTAAAAGGTGTGGTGTAGATTGTGGAGATTCTTAATTTGGCGACTGGTGGAGTAGTGGAGTTTTCTCCGAGGTCTGTCTACGCTAAAGTTTTAGACTTAGCGCTCGGATGAAGTTATATTTCGTAGCGGAGATTTAGTTGTGTTAAGATTAAGTAGTTTGATGAGTGTTGGTGTAGCTAGCATTCGTGAATGTAAAGTTGGATCAGCCGGGAATCCGCTGATCCACAGTGAAGTCACAACACTTGGGTAAAAGAGTGCACCCGTCTCTACACCTTCGACTGTTTGCTGGGGTGAGATATTTCAAATTTTGTAATTTAATTCTTATACTTAACTTCTTCAATTTGGTTAGCTCTAATGATTGGGCATACTTTTTTCATGATCTATGACGAGAACCACATGAGTTCTTTTGTCGACAAAAAGGAGGTATTGTCTCGTGTTGTGGTGCGCGTTCTGCTTCAACGGTACAACGGATATTAATGATATTCCTTTTCTTAATGGCCAACTTTGTTCTGAGGATTATTAAAATTTCCTCAAAAGCAGCCTACTTCCAGTTGTAAAATAGCTTAAAGGGAAAAACTGGAAATTCCAACAGGACGAGGCGACGATGCACACATCCTATTCAGCAAAAGCTTGGTTTATGGAGAATCAACTGTTATAGACTGGCGAGCCATTAATCCATACCTAATACAGTTGACAACCTTTTCGGGAGTACTTTCACGAGAAGTGAAATGACCATAGTCTTCAGTGTTCAACTATTCAGAAATTAAAGCAAGAAGTGGAGCAGAATTGGTACTCATTACAATCACACATTTTCGAAACTGTAGTTCTAAGCATGCCTGATAGGATTCTTTAAATTATTCAAAGAAATAGATCCAAAATTTGATTTTAAATACCAATACTCGAAAAGACTTTATATTTTTGAGCTAGCATATTTTGTCTTTTATTTATTTATTTATTTATTTATTTATTTTTTACAAAAATTCTGCAAAACTTATACTAAATTAATTTTTGTAATACACTTATATTCTGATTCCATGGGTTATTATATTTTTCGTGAGTATTGCCTCATTTCTTGAACTATTATTTCAAAAAATCACCTTTCTCTATAATTTTGATGCGTAATGTATTTTAATATATTTCTATTTTATTTCGCAAAACAAAGTTAAATTGGCATTTATATATATTTTAAATACTTTCACTTTAGAAGAAAAAAAAAAAGATATAAAGATGCTTCTGTGAAATACCTTCCTAGTTAAAAACAAAAGGTATAAACCTAGTTAAAAACAAAAGTTTTGTAGCTTTGATGTTTTTAAACAATGTACAGGATTTGATGTATTTGATGTTTTTAAACAATTCACAGAAGCGAGTTTGTACGAGTTTTTCTTTATATTGTACGATTTTTTCTGTAAAAATGAAGAAATATGTATACAAAGGTAATATTAAGAATTTTCTTCCTCCATAATTAAAAACAAAATGTGTTTTAATGCGTCATTAGTACAGAGTTAATATATATTTGTAGATTAAACGGTGCAAGTGAAAAGCGCAGTTAGAGAATATTTATAATCCATTCAAACAGCATAATTTTTCATTTGTGTTTTTCTTTGTTTTTGTTTTTGTTATTTTCGAAATTCATAGCCAATATATTTGCTAAATAAATGGATGCATAGTTTACATAACCTTTCCTGAAAAATTCATTTTATTCAATACAAAGTAATGAAATATTATCTTAAGAGAATTTAGAAATTTAAGCGCACGTGCCTGTCTAATTTATTTATTTGTTCGACCTTAATGCATATCTGTTTTGCTTAATCTATGGTCACGCTTTTTCTGTAACGCAATTAACCACCTTTTCGCACCTGTAGGAAATAGAAAATACATAGAAAAGGACATTAGAAAGTTTCTATATATAAATTCATAACTAAAAACACCTGCCAAGGTGCGCCTTCTAAGATAAAAATGAGCATTTTTAATTTTGATTTAAATTAATGATGAGTCGCATGACCAGTGAGATATGATGATACTTTGAACGATTATGCACTATACAAGACACTATAGCACTGAATCCTGACTGACGTTTAATGAAGACGGATTTCTTGTGTAATAGCAAACATTCATTTTTAAAACTTCCAACAATGTTGAAGATGTTTATGACTTCGGTTTGTCTTTACTCCCCTGCATCAGTCAGTCATACTGTCCTGTGCATCAGTCAGTCATACTGTCCTGTGCATCAGTCAGTCATACTGTCCTGTGCATCAGTCAGTCATACTGTCCTGTGCATCAGTCAGTCATACTATCCTGTGTATCAGTCAGATTCTCTCTTTCCTTCTTTTCATGTTATATCTAATGGAAGTCTTGATGCCTCGTTTTATCAGAATATCTCATTCAAAAATGAAGTCTTTCGATAAACGACACAGCAAAAATCACATTGGATAACATGGGAAGAGAGAAAGGGAGCTAGCTATCCGACTGCTGTACAGCCTTAACTTCGGTAAATATTCATGCAATTCCTTAAAACTGATATATGTTATTCATGTTTACTATGGGATGTTTCTTACTGAAAATGGAATAAGTACCACCTCAGGTTTATATACAGGGACACTCGAAAAAAATCCAAGCCCTTGCGTTTTATGAGAGATATTTCTACAAACCGTACTTTAATGTTATTATACACAAATTATAAGTTATAATGATTTTTTTGTTATTGTTTATCGACCCAAAAGACTAAAGGTCGGGAGATTGTAAGCCAAAAATGGAGCTCTTCGATGTTCTACAGAAGAGTCGAGATATTGGGAGGCAAGATCGCTCCTTAGGCAATGACTTCGGTCTTTTGTTCTATGTTATATTGTTTATAATTTGTTTTGTAACTTTATAGTCCTCTATAACTTTTGCCTAGCCATTGGAAGTAAAAGAAATCTGCCCAAAAGAAGATTTCTATAGAATATGGATGATTGGCATTAAGATTTATATGACCATAAAAATATTTATCTATATAAGGGATATAATTGATAATTGCTGCAATTGCATTTTTGTAATTATAAGCATTTTTAATTCTTTCTAAGTACGTTTAAGAACGATTTTAATTTGAATTAGTCTATCTGTCTGTCTATCGGTCCATCTGTCCACCTCCAACATCCGTAAACATTTTCGGAAATTTTCAAAATGGTATATGTTTTTCAAATTCACTATCGCTTGTTCCCTACTGAAAATGGTATAAATATAACAACTAGTTTGCGCACAGGAACACCAAAAAATGTCAATGTGTTGTGTTTTATAAGAGGCATTTTTATAAATCGTATTTAAATAAATTTCTACTTTACAAATCATAATTAAATTGGCATTATTCATCTGTTATATAGAATATGGTATATTTATTATTAAGATTTACAGGGTTATACTGAAATAATCAAATACATTAAAAGCTGCTATTGAAAATCACTAGAATTGCATTTCCGTTTATGTTAAACGTTTTTAACACCCAACAATATTTAAAAGGGATTTTGAAATCACTTAGTATGTCTGTTTGTCATTCTATCTGTCCACAGTGTGATCACGTAGACAAAGTAAAATGAAGATTAAACGATGGAACAAATACATATTGTTGGAAAATGTTAATAATCTATTCAAACAGCGTGATTTTTCGTTCTTGTTTACATTTAATTACACAAGAATACATATTATTATAATTTACCTCTTTTCAATAAACATTTGAAGTATTGTAAATAAAAAAATTAAATTAAGGTAAACGCACCAGTAGTGGACACTTTAAGGACATTTTCCGGCTATTTTTTGTGTAATTTCCTAAATTTTAGAGTTTCAAAAAATAATTAATATTTCAGACCTTCACTAACTCTTCTTTACACGACTGTATTATGAAAATTGCTAATTGTAGCATTTATATGTGTAAAAAATCAAAAATCTGAAGAGCTTAAAATGAGCCAGTAGTGGACACACTAAAGACCCAGTAGTGGACCCCTTTGAATTATTGCTTTAAAATTCAACTCTAAAATTGCTAGATTACAGAATTGTGTCCACTACTGGATCTGACATTAAAAGTCATAAGTAGTGGACAGGGCTGTCCACTATTTGTCATGATGACATATTTTTTGGTACCAGTAGTGGACACCCAAAAATTACTATGTGTTAACACAAGATTTAAAAAACAGCACAATAAATGAATTCTGCATACTTATTTTAGTCATATGAAAGGAAAAGATAGAAGAAATCAGTTAAAAATAAGCAGAGAACGAGCAAATAAAATTTCATTTTCTTATTCAAAGTCATAAGAAAAAAGCAGCAAAATCACAAAAAGTGTAAATTTTTTTAGTTAAACTAACATTATTTTAAAACTGATGGCCAGAATAATTTTTTGTTAAAGCGTTTAACAGTAAAGGACTATAACTCCCTTTCTGAACATTGCCCGAATCTTCATGATTTTTATGTAGCTTATTTTCCGAGTTAAAATTAAAAGTGTCTACTGGTACAGGGTCCACTACTGGTGCGTTTACCTTACATAGAAAGTGTACTTACAGGTAACATTACACGGTTGAAAATAAAATTCGACATTTCGTCCGAAAAAATTGGGAAAGAAATTGAGAAAGAAATGGTAAGTAAAAATTTAAAAAATGTGAATTTTTTTTATAACATTTCTAATGATTAAACAGAGACGCGTATGGCAAAATCATGATTAATGATATTTTTTTTATTCTTTTCATATTTATAAGAATAATAAAAATATCATTAATAGCATACTTGCCAACCATCTCATTATGAACGGTACAATTTTTAGTACCCGCCTTTTTTTTTCACACCAATAATTTTTTAGAGTAATTTTGGTCTTATTTAATCGTAATAACATTTGAAGAGAATAACTCTAAAAATATAGTGGTGTGAGAAAAGGGGCGTTTTTTCAGGGGACGTTAGCAATTGTACGGTTATTAATGAGATGGTTGGCAAGTATGTTAATAGTGTGATTTCGCTGTACTCAATCTACGGATGTATTACTGAGTAATTGTTTAATATTATTTAAAATCCACATTTTTCTTAACTTTTACCTATCATTTCCAAAGCTGTGTATTCCCTATTTCCTATTTTCTAATTACTCCACAATTTTGACAATTCTATTGGTTGTTATTTGGGCGATAGAATCCTCTTCTATGTTGCATTTAGAAGTAATAATTCGTCTTGTCATTATGCGCTGATGACCATACCGAAACTGCAGTATAGAAATTTTATTTATTATCTTGGCGTTTTTACTTTTGATTTAAATTTACTCTGTTGTGTGTATTTAGATTTATAGCGTTTTCATTGCAAAATAATTGATTGAAAAAAGTTTTTGAATCTCTTAAGCATGTTGAAAAGCTATTTAGTTGCATTTCGTTGTATCGTAATTGAAATAAGAAATTTGTTTGTTTTGAAACATCACAGAAAGTTATACAAATACTGTTTTCAGGATTCAACAAGTTTTTAAAAGAAAAAACTAATAATAAATAAATAAATAAATAAAATAAATAATTGAGGTTAATAATATTAAAGTAGAAAAATTCTGTCAAAGACAGAATTTAGTGCGAAGGACTATTAATTTCAATCTGTAAAATTTGTATTTTAAATTTGTATTTGAATTTTAAATTTAAATTTTAAATTTATTTTTTTTTTATCTCATTTTTTGATCGTAAAACTAGGCCACGTACTTTTTAAAATGACTGAAATGAATTAAAATGAAGTGTTGCCACCTAAATTTCCTACTTTAGTTAATTTTTAAAAAATCTAATTGTCGTATTGAAAAGCTGTTTGAACTTCTGATTCAGAAAAATCGCCCCATTCATTTGATACCGAATTTGTAACGAGCCACGTACTTTTTAAAATGAATGAAATGAAAGAAAATAAAGTGTTTCCACCTAAATTTCATACTTTAGTTAATTTAAAAAAAATCTAATTGTAGTGTTGAAAAACTGTTTGCACCTCTGGATTCAGAAAAATCTCCCCTTTCATTTGGTACCGAATTTGTAACGATGGGACTGATATTTTTAATTTGCTATAGTGTCACACAAAACTGGTCTACAAACACTCCAGATTGAAAAAAAAAAATTCCCCTCTTCCTTTTTATTTTAGGCAAATCGGAAAGTACTATATTACATTAATCTAGTTTTTATTAATTCGAAAATATAATATACAAATTTAGTTATTATTTAGAAATTTTAATCTCAACCTTGAAAATTCATTTCTGATGGAATGGAGTAGAAGGCTGATTTTCACCAACTATGTGAAAAATACCAGAGTCGGGAATCGAACCCGGGCCTTCCGCATAAAGCGCGGATGCGCTATTGAACTACCAGGGTAGCTACCCTGGCTGATAACCACTCGCCCCTTCTCACATAATATACATTGGCAAGGTCACAAATCAGCCTTCTACTCCATTCCATCAGAAATGAATTTTCAAGGTTGAGATTAAAATTTCTAAATTGAAATTTCGTGGCCTATTGGAGTTGTGCCATGATTAAATTTGTCAGTTGATATAGCTGCTCTAATGCAGACTTGGTGACCTTGCCAACGTATATTATGTGAGAAGTGCCGAGCTGGTTATCAGCCAGGGTAGCGGAATTGTTAGAGAATCCACGCGTTATGCGGAAGGTCCGGGTTCGATTCCCGACTCTGGTATTTTTCACATAGTTGGAAAAAATCAGCCTTCTACTCCATTCCGTCAGAAATTAGTTATTATTGTCAATATTAAATTCTTATTTAGCGCACTCAATAAATCGTTTGATGTTGCGTTCATTTGTAAATTTAAAAGCTTATTTAATAGTTTTCAATTATTTAATGGAATTTATTATGACTTTTAATTAAAAGAAAAAAAAAAA
Organism: Salticus scenicus; assembly: GCA_963930645.1. Taxonomy (NCBI): domain Eukaryota; kingdom Metazoa; phylum Arthropoda; class Arachnida; order Araneae; family Salticidae; genus Salticus; species Salticus scenicus. The sequence goes on from OZ005653.1 coordinate 251,799,021, forward strand.
GTTTTGTATTAGATATAAGTTTATAGAACACTTTCTAGTAGAGTCATAGAATTTTTTTAAGTGCATGAGAGTTATTTTACAGATCAATCTGTTTAAGCTCTTTTTTAGAATCTGATTTTTTAAAGCTCGATTTCTTTCGAACATTTACAAATTTTCTCTCTTATTATACGATTTATTGTATTTACATTTTTATTATTTTTCATAACTGTTCTGATTTCGGTTTCCACAAGACCTGACAGGAAACAAAATTTAAAGTCTTTCCTTGACAGCTTTGAGACTTATAGTTACAATGACTTTCGCCTCTATTGCGATCTCTATTACAGAAATATGCAGAAACAAATGCACAATTTTTTTTGTAGACATAAGACACCACAAACATCTATGCCCGCACCAGGATTCGAACCTGGGACCTGAAGGTTCAGAAGGCAGCGCCCTACCATAGATATAGTAATAAGACATAGATTGATCAGCGAGAGGGAAAAAGTAAGGCTTTTTTCTTTTCGGGAAAAGTCGCTCTAATGGCTGCCTTTTCCCGAGTAAATCACACACAAGAATACACTCGGATAGTTTAGTAAATAAAATTTATGAATAATTTATTTACTAAAGGTGAATGAAAAACTCCAGATACAGTTTCAAATTCATTTTTCTTTTTATTCTTTTTTTCAATACTCTTTAATGGCTGATTTTAGAACTTTTTTTCGGCATCAAAATTTTTTGCTCCATAACATGGGGATGATAGATCTATATATATTACTATATCTATTCGGCCTACCGACCGAACCACCAGGCTAGCACAACATTTAAATAATATTGTTTATTTTACTCTAAGAATCTGTGGTTGCCAGTTATTATCAGGAATATTACCAAATAAAATAAGAAATTTTTATGAAAGTTATTTGATTATCATAAAAATGCATTAAAAAAGGGAAATGTTTCTCAAATTATGAAAGTTATAATTTTTTGTAGCGAATATATTTCTAAATTGTTTGACAAAACAATTAGTTATAATAAACCTACACAGTAATATAATCACATTGAATTACAATTATAAATTTATTTAACAATATTCAACAATTATAGAAAAAGTGTATTTTTTTTTTTTTTTTTTTAAGTTTAATGACTAATGTTAACGTAGTTATATAGAACTTAAGATAAAATTTAATAAATGCTTATGATGATGTGTACGTATGTATATATTTGCAATCAATACTTTGAATATTTAGAGATAAAGGAATATAAATGAAGTGTATCACTGGAAACATTTGTTTTTATAATATACTAGTGTATCATTTGTTTATTTATTTTATTATTTTTCAAATTTCAATATAACAGCCACAGGCAACTTTCTTCTTTGGCCTTGTGTTAATAAAATTCTCTTTGACATAACCCTTTCTTGTGCATACAACTCAACTTCTGCAAATGGTTACCAATAATTATATCTACACACGTCCCAGTTCATTTAACTTGAAACCCTCACATACATGATATTGAAAAATTCAAAGCTTACTTTTTTCTTCCTCTCTGTTGCCAAACCAGTCATTAAAAAAAAGAACTAATGTATTACTGGAAGCACTTCCGAAATATTTTTAAATCCATTTTCATCTTAATAAAACAAGTCCTCTTGGAAAACATGAAAAGGCTAGTTTAAAAAAAGAAAAAAATGTAAAGGCTTGTGGCTCTAATAAGCACCATTTTCTTTCTGAAATTCTTTAAAACCGACTTTCATCAAAAAGCATGTGAACTGAGTAATACATTCTTATTAGAACAACTTTTTAAAAAAAAGATCCATTTCCTAATTCAGAAGTTCGTCTGAAACTTTTGCACTTAGCAACTGCTGCTGAGGCTATGTTAGAAAAGAAATAAATAAAAAATAAGTAAATAAAATAAAATAAATGAACAAAGAAACGCATGGCAACGTCATCATTAAGTGCCCTAATGAAATCATTACTGCGCATGCTTAGCGGCCATATTGTAATGATTTCACTAAAAGGTTTTGTTGTATGTGTCTTCAGACGCCTCGGGGTTCAAAACGCAATAGCTTTTAATGAATATTTGACACGTTTTGGGTGATAACATGATGAAAAGAGTTGTTTTCCTTCTTATTTGTTATTATTTTTAAAAGGAAATAAGATAAAAATTTTTGGAGTTGAATTGAATGGAACAAAGTTTATTGAGTTGGCTTGGAAGTTAATTAGTGTGAATGTTTTGTTTAGAATGAATAGGCAAACTGCTGAAAAGAATCTACACAGACAAGGTCATGTTACTAAAGACATGCTTGTAAGTCAAATGGAGTTAAATAAATGATACGGAAATGCTTTTATCCGATTATTATTATTATGTCTCATGTCATTATTACAATATTTTTTAGATTTATACCTAAAGTACAAGTATTTGCATTCAGAACACTGATTATTATGCGCAGGTGATTCTTTCAAGATAAATTTCAAAATTATTCATGGCAACATTTTACTTATAAATAAAATAAGTAATATAATGTAACAAGTAAATAAGTATATAATGTTGTTGATGCCTGTAGCATTATAATTATAATTAAAAATCAAAATTGATAAATAAAAACATGCTTTATTGAACTTCTAAGGTTATTTGTCAGAACGCAATGTCATTTGAAATTAAAAGTTATGTTTATTATTATTATTTTAAATGTAATCTAGATGATTTTAAAAATTTTTAATTTAAAATTAAATTCGTAGCATTTCTTTCTGTTCTTAGAAAGTACATATTAGAATATGTGAAAGATAGTTTTACATTTTTTGTTCCTAATAAATAGCTCTTTCTATAGCTTTTTCATTTTTTTCCTTGAAGGCAAAAAAGTAAAGCTAATGGATTATTCTAGCATCTGACACAAACAGGGGAAAATGCAGGATGTTTCACAATCCCTCAACAAATATTAAGTTAACTTTTTAACGAAAAGAAAAAAATTGAAATTTTGAGAATTTGAACATCACAATAAAAGAAATTATTCTGTGTACATTTAAATATTTACCATCAACTAAACTTTTTATCAAATTCTTAATAATTTATTTACGAAGGTGTGTTTAATATTGCATGTTGATGGTTTGCCGAGCATATAACCGTCTTTTTCCGGATTATATATAATATTTTGCTCGATCAATGATGATTTTTTCCCTGTAACATAGCATTATTATTAAATGCCTCTTAACGATAACGCATAACGGCGGCTTTATACGATTTTCTTTTCTTATAGATTTTTTACTCACTAAAACCAAAAAAATTAGTAAAAAAAAATATCTATCAAGTCATTTTTTTTCTTGCAAAACTCTTATTTTCAGTTCAATTTTGCTTAAAAACATTAAATATTCTTTCCTGTTGAGGATTATACAAGCCATGTTGAATAGTTATTTCTTACTTTAAAAAGATATATTTATAAGAGTGAATCTAAAAATAATACAAAATGGAAAATAGGTGGCATTGAAAAAGGTGAAGGTGAAAGAAAAAAAGCATGTTTGGAAGAGTGTTAAAAAGAAGAAAAAAATTTTTCCCAGGAAAAAACATAAACACAGAATGAAAATATAACATGAAACATTTGTTGAATTATGAGAAAGGTTGTGTTCAATTCAATGTATTAAAAATAGAGATTTTTTATTGTAAACTCCTATCATTTTTCTCTCTGTCTCGCTCTATATATACAAGGTCTGTTCAAAAAGTATCCGACCTTTGGCCAGAAGAAATATCTTAGTTACTTTGCGGGATTTGGATGCCAATCCCCTACAAATTAGGCCCCTAGCGCCTCCACACACTTATCCCAGCGTTCCTTCCACTGCCGAAAACAATTCTGGAAGGCTTCTTTTGGAATGGTGTTCAACTCCGTCCTCGCATTTTGCATTATTTCATCTTTACTCTGAAAACGGGATCCTTTCAATGGCATTTTCAATTTCGGGAACATCCAGGTTCAGCGTTAATAGTGTACAGAATTGGAAGACGGAGTTCTTTCTGTCCCACCGACAGAAGCTTGGGAACAAATTTCGTAGCCACTCTGCGCATGTTCAAACCATTACACAAAATTGCATGTGCAGAACCTGAACTGATCTCAACTTGTTCAGCAATCTTTCGTATGGTCAAATGACTATCTTTCATTATTAAATTTTCCACCTTTTCTACAACAGCTGCATTTCGAGCGATTTGTGGCGTCCCAGAACGCTGGTCTCTCTCTACCGACGTGCGGTCGCTTTTGAATCGGTTAAACCACTCCTAAATTTGTCTGAACCCCATAGCATCGTCTCCAAACATTTGCTGAATTTTACGAATTGTTTCATTTTGAGAATCACCAAGTTTTCGACAAAATTTCATGCAGTACCTCAGCTCAAGTCGTTCACAGTCAACTTTAGAGAAATAAAAATCCGACGAACACGTATAACAGCACCTCTCTCGACTACCTGCAGGAAACGACTGGTACACTGGAACGCGGGAAAAAAATTCAAGCCTACTGTACGCAGGAAAATTCAAAGTCGAAGTATTTTTTTGGATTGAATATCCTCTGAAACATAAAGTTTACGAAAACAATTTCATTCAGCAGACTTACTTATTTATTATGATTTCGTATTGCAACTATTATTAAGAAAAAAAAAAGAAGAAGAAGAATATTCTGAATTATTTACGGCTATGAGATTGCATACGATTCAGGTCCGAATGAAGTTTACCAGAGAACTTTCATTCTGATGATTTTTCCAGACCTGTGTAATTTATGTATATATAGGAGGCCGAGAAAATCTTTTGCCTAAGTCACTTAGACGTTTCTGCCTATACACTTGTTACAGTACTTACTTCAAATTTCTCCCTTGGTAAATGTTTTGACAGTGGTATTTCTGCCTTTTGTTTGGTCTATACACCCATTTAGTCATGAGACACAAAAACTATTCTGTCAAACTTAATCCGGTGATCTATCTGGTCTGTTTAATTCTAAACAATATACAGAAAAACTGATGAAATAACTTATTTCATATATAAAGAAACTAATGCGCAGTAATTAAATTTTCTTTTGAAAAGAATTTCTGCAGTTACAAAAGATAAAAGTTGTTACATCAAATTTTGATCTTTTAAGCCACTACCATTCCGGAAATAAAAAAAAGTAGCTTTTAGAAGTAACTGTATTAAACATATAATGTATGTGTATGCGTGTGTGTCCGTTTTGAAAGCAGATTTAGGTTCAATGTCAATTATCTTCTTGAAAAGTTCAAATTATTATATTTATATTAGTGATCTGCATGAGCTTGCAATCCATGGGCGAAATTTTAGCTGCACAGGGCTGGACTGGCAAATTAAAAAAAGTTTTTTTTTTAATTTAAAATTATCCTCTTTTGATAAAGAAAAATCTAAATAATGTAACAAAATCCTTTGAAAAAATATAAACAAAAAAATTGTGTAATTTTATTGATTATGAAATATTCTTCTTGTTTTTAATTTAGATTCGAGTATAATTATGTACATTTATGTTAATTAAAACAAAATCATACAATTATCATTAAATGATTGAATTACTCAGTAAAATTTACCTCAAATCTTCATACATAAAGAGTAAAACGCAAATTATATAAAACATATTCAAAAGTATAAGTAAAAAAAAAAAAAAAATAGTATTTATTGAGCAAATAATTAAATTAAGAAATTTATTTAGTTATTTATTTAAAATTCAAGCTTTCAAAAGCGATTTCATTTAATCTGTCCCAGATCCTAAATATTGTAAGACAAAATAAAGTTGCTAACTACAGGAAAAGAAGGGGATTAAAGGGCCTTTTAGGCGATTCTTGAAGACTAGTTATCAGCGAAAAATAAATGAAAGCCCGCAATAATGCATGTAATAATGCATGATATCTTATTATTTCATACTGATTATATTTGGTATTTGTTTTTCTATTTTTATTTTTAGGTACAATTATTTTTTCTGCAATACATAGGTTTTACTCTATTACTAAATAATTTATTTATATAAAAGATATATTTAAAATAAAATGTATGTAAATGTACAAAATTGCATTTTTTTATATAAAATATATTTGTTTGGTTATCTCATACCGATTTATAAACTCTCGCTTACAAATAAAATCTCAATTTCTATAGCTTAGATTGTCTCATTGTAGATTAATTTTTATTACGCAGACGATTTTATGATATTTCAAAACACATATATGGTAAACACGAACATATAAGTGTATTTTACTTAGATATGGAACAGATTTGATATTACACTTATATTGTAATAATGTAAAAATGATATAAGTGTAATGATAAATAACAATGTAATGATAAAAGAGATTAAAATAAAATAAATCAATTGGAATGAATATTTTATGTAGTTATGATGTTATAACGAACATAATTATACAAGAAACAGTGCAATAATAAATAAAAATGTAATGATAAAAGAGATTAAAACAAAATAAATCATTGGAAAAAAATATTTTATGTAGTTATGATGTAATGATGTTATAATAAAGATAATTGTGAAAAAAAAAAAGTGCATTAATAAAATTCAAACCTAAATGTCGATTTTAAAGGCTATCATGTCTCATTTAAGACGTTTTATTCTAAACATATATACTAGATATATCAAGCTTGATATATATTACAAAAATATATACCAAGCAACATTTTACTGTTGCCTGCTTCATATATATGTTTTTGAGAAAATTTATACGTAAAAGAATTTAAATCTAAGTAAGTCTATCTGAATATTTTGATTTAATGGTATATTGAAGAACTGAAACCTAAGTAAATCATTTTAAATGCATTTCAAAATGTAATATTCAATACGTATATTAATTAAATGGCAAAAAGATTAAAATCTTAGTAAGATTCTTCGAAGTATCGTTTCTTAAATGTTTTTGTTGCTCTGATTGATTTGATAACATGATTTAAATAAAATTAAAGAGACCTTTGAAAATCATAACAGTGTACTAAGTTAGGATTAGTGGTTAATTCTTTTCTGTTGAGCAAGCATTTAATTCAAGAAGTGATTAGGAATGATTTACGTAGATTTCTACTTGATGTGATTTCCGAAATGTCTTTTTATATCTCAGAAAAGTAAGACCCTTAGTGTCTTAATGTGTCTACTAAAATATCTAGAAATGGTGGTTCAGACACATTAATATTCAGTAACAGCAAAGGCGTCACCAGCAGTTTTTAAGTGATATGTGAAAATCATAATATTAAATGTTTTCAGAGTTATCGAAATCAGCCACAGAAAATATGGCTCATACAGAACTGAAACATTACTCCTTCTTTTTCCCCCCTTTCCTGAAACTACTTTTTATAATTCTATGTATTACTAATACGTTTTATTATAATAATGATTTTTTTTTTTTTTCAATTAGCATTTCTTTTACTTTTCTTTTTATTATTGTGCCGTATTGTTTGCTTAGTATAACAAATTTTAGCCTAATAAATATCAAGTAACTACAAGTTTATGTATAGCACATTGTTCCTTGTAATAATACACATGCTAAAAAAATAAGAATAAAATATTAAACGTTGTTTGCTTAACAATATTGATATTTTCTGTCTGCGAGAAATACTTGCTATTACCACTGGCATATTTTTTTGCTGCAGTCCCTTTCCGTGAAATGCTAAGCTCATATCTCATCCCCCCAATATGATGGATTTTCTCTGCGGTCGGCTTACAGCGTTTTGGCTTATTTGGTTTTTAGTTTTAATTGGCGAAATTCTGCTTTTTGTCAGGTCGAAAGATTGATTCGTAAAGAACTGACGTGTTATAAGCGTGAAGAAAAATTGGTACGTGGGAAGAATTTTTAATCGCATTCATCTTTGTTTCCCTGGTTATGTCTATTTCATTCAAAAACGCCCGTAGTTAACAGATATGATGCACATATTTTTTTCTTATCAGATTAATTATTGATTAAGGCATATGATGTATTTCATGACGTATAATAAATTGTACTCGATACGATTTCAGTTAATAATATTCACATGATACCTGATAAAACAATCATGTTTAGTTCCATTAAGTATTTAATTAAATACAACAACTGTCAACTTTCATTCCACATGTTTTTTTGCGTTTAATGATAATTTATTTTATTGCTAAATAAAGCAACAATAAACTTTAAATTTCAAAATAAATTAATATGCACTAAAAAATTAATTTTAATGCTTTATAATTCTTTACGTATATAGAGTTTTATCTCCTCTTATTAACATTTTATAATTTAAAAATAATAGCCGGGTATATGTATATATATATAAATAAAATTTAATAGTTTCAACGATTTTCAAAATGTTTGTTTAAAACATACCAATAAATTGAACACTTCTCTTGACAAAATAAAATGTTTTGATGAAAATGTTGTTAGATATTTGCAAATAATTCGTGGACAACGATTGTATAATATATATTATTAGACATACCTACAGCGTAAATTAATGTTAAGTTAATATATATACAGGGTGTTCCAAAAGTCCCCCAACCCCCTCGCCGCCCCCCCCCCCCAACTCGAAAATGAGTTGGAATTGTGAAAAATGGCGAAACACATGTTTAATTAATTCGAGAGAAACCTTTTTTGGTGAAAAAAGTTTGAGCCTAGGGGTGCTAGGGGGCTGCTAGAGAGGGCAACGGGATTAAATGGGAAGGTATATCTTGTGATACATTCCTGTAAATGTCTCTTCAAAACAATGAAATGGATATAAATAGGCCCTAAGATGATTATTAAATGAGATACATTAGTTTTTAGACTTTTGAAACGTGGGTTTTATACTTATGTATCCTCTTTAGTAATCACTGCAGGACAAAACTATTTATATCAAATTCATTGTTTTGAAGAGACGTTTCCAGGTACGTATCACAAGACATACTTTCTTGTTTGAAAATTTAAAGTAGACCTCCCTAGTGGCACTCCTACCACACCCTCGCCCGGGTCCAAACTTTTTTGGGCGAAGTATGTCTTGTGATACATTCCTGGAAACGTCTCTTCAAGATAATGAATTTGATATAAATAGTTTTGCCCTGCAATGATTATTAAAGGGGATACATAAGTATAAAATCCACATTTCAAAAGTCTAAAAACTAATTAATAATATTTAATAATCATCGTAACTTTAATAATCATCGACTTTAATAATAATCGTAAGGCGAAACTATTTATATCAAATTCATTGTTTTGAAGAGACGTTTTCCAGGGATGTATCACAAGACATACCTTCCTATTTGAAAGTTTAAAGTTGCCCTTCCTTGCAGTCCTCTTAGCCTACCTAGGCCAAAATTTTTTTCAGCAAAAGAGGTCCCTCTCAAATTCATTGAATACGTGTTTTGCCATTTTTCACAATTCCGACTCATTTTTGAGCTGGGGGGAGGGAGGACTTTTGGAACACCCTGTATATATGTGATGTGTGTAATGCATATATATATATATATATATATGTGTGTGTGTGTGTGTGTGTGTGTGTGTGTGTATATATAATGAATTGATATTAAGTAATTATTAAAATAATTTTTCAAAAATTTTTAAAGAAAACTTTCAAAACAAATTATTAATATGATCAAACCCAAAGCCACCATGAATATAAATAAGTAAATAAATGCATATATGTTTAGGTGTGAAAATAAAGCACAATATTACTCAAACACATAGAGTAGTTACAAATGGATAACTTTTTCTAATCGACAAATTTCTTGTCCCCATGAAAAATAACATGTGTAATACTTCAATCACATATTATTTTGTTTATATAATGGGTTGTAAGATAGAATTTATAAATACTAGTTTCTTTCTTTCTTTTCTTCATCTTTTTTTTTTTCCCGTGTATCTTTACTTCAGTACAAATCTAGTTCCTAAACGAGGTGTTAAAAATAATATGTTGGTGGTATATAGAGTTTTAATTATTAAAATAAATCATATTAGGCTCAAACATTAACAACTAGAGAAGTAATATGCTCTTTTTTTTCATTAAAAATATGTAATTTTTTTTCTGTCATTCTACTGTCACAAATGTTCATTTCCCATTTACTGAATAATTTGAATTTTTATCATTTTTTCCTTTAAAAATCAAAGGATAATGTGACAAACCTATGCACACACACATAAAAAAAAAAAAAAAAAAAAAAAAAAAAAAAAAAAAGGTTGTTTTAACAAAGTAACGCGTATATACAATTCAGCACTTTTATTTCCAAACTCTACATAAATATATAGGAGTATGCGCATGTATTATATATACATGCTTATAATATATTTAAATGTAGCATTAAATATATATATATATATATATATATATATATATATAAGGTTTTGTTTGATTTTTTTTTCTTTTAAAAATGATTTAAAAAAGAGAGAGAGAGAGAGAGAGAGAGAGAGAGAGAGAGAGAGAAAGAAAAAAGAAATTATTCATCTCTTCATACGGTTATACAGAAAATATTATTTACATATCTACTTTATTCATTCATGGAGAATGTTTTAGTTATTATGTCCATGCAAAAATATTCATCTCATAAGCAATTCTATAAAAATTCACAAATTATTATTAACACAGTTAACCTAAAATTCGACTATTTAAACATTTTCTCTTAATGTTTTGTACAAGGTAGTAAAACAACAATAACTATTAATAAACAAAAAATGCATTTCAAAAAGAAATAAATAAAAAGAAATAAATAAGTATAAATAAATAAATAAACTCCAAGAACATGTGTGGAGAATAAGAACGTATAACTAGTAATTCTAATTAAAATTTCTAATAAAAATATTTTTAATGGTTGCTAGTTCCATACGCAGAATAGGAAGTTCAATAAATATTAAAAGTTCATTTAATGTATTATAAAACATTGGATTAACTTTATTATTGTTGCAAATTTTTATGAAAATATAAAACTTACTTCTAGAATTTGCAGCTCTGTTGAAGCGTAGCGTGATCTTATTTTCAGTAAAACCATAATTACATTTTGCATATACATATACAGAGCTGCCAACCTAATCCGGCAAATTGTTTGTACCGCCCATTTTTCTACACCACTTAATTTTTAGAGTATTTGTTTTCTTAATTCATCGTAAATATATTTGAAAAGAATTACTCTAAAAATTAAGTGGTGTAGAAAAATGGGCGGTACTAACAATTTGTGGGATTAGGTTGGCAGCTCTGCATATAATATACGTGTGTGTGTGTGTGTGTGAAAAAACATGTGAAATGATGAAAGGAACATGTATTACTCATATATGCTTTTCAAGTATTATTTTAGATAAACGAGATTATTATCGTGGACATAAAGACAAAATACAAACATATTCTATTCAGTTTTAGTTCAAAATTAACTCTTAATACAATTAATTAAAAATCCAATTTTAGATTTAAAAATTTTTATTTAAAATAAAAGCTATATAAAATTTGCTATTTTAGTTTAAAATTTGAGATGATCCAAACATTAGTAATCGATTATATAAAAACAATCTGGAGCTTTTCTATAATAAGAATTCATAAAAATCAGTATTACTTCATTTTTTTTTTTTCTCATTTTCTCTTTAAATATATATATAAAAAAAATTTATAATAATAATTGTCTTTATATACAACAATTTGTGTTTTTTTTTTTTTTTTTTCATTTAATTCAACAATTGTAATTAATATATATAATGATCCTCATCTGTCATGAACGAATCCGGTTAGTACCGCTTCAAAACAAAAACTTTTGGCAGCCATTTTTTTTTTTTTTTTTTTTCCGTTTGTTCACTGAGGTGGTTCAACTTCAAGAAACATACATATAATATGTTTTGTATCGCACGTATTCTAATTTATTTTCCTTAAAACCTTAAAAAACTATTCAGTTGTAATGTTTAAAGGTCTGAATTAAATATAATGGATCACTGACTATTATAAACATGAACCTATAATTAGAATAATGTAACTTCATGATTGTAAGCAACGGAATACCAAATAAAAACAAACCAAAACTGTTGCCATTCAGACAATACAAATTCCAAATGGATTCCGAATGAACGACTCTTTGACTGTTTCTTAAAAAAAAAAAAAAAAAAAAAAACGCTTAAAGTATTTCTAAAACATATTAAAGCCTTAAAACTCTTAAAATATTTGTAAAAGCATATTAAAGTCTTTAAACATTTTTATCAAGCTTCATTGTTTGTTTACATTGTAAGGTATGATTGGCGTTGAATTCAGTGCGTAAATGTCGCCAGTTGATTTTAGTTTTGAAATTAGTGTAAATTTATAGTTGGGATAGAATGTTTGGTTGGGCAAGTAAAGGTCACCAGTTGAAATGAGTATTGAAAGTAGAGTAGTCTAAGATGATAATGTCGAGTCAAGATAAAATGTTCGGTTGAGAATGAGAAAGACCCTAGCTGGATCCCGAATATTTTGGCGATGTTGCGGGTGAGATAGCTGGTTGGAAGAATCGAGTAGAGTTGAATTTGGGTTAGAATGGAGTGTCTGTAATTATTGGATAGTTAGTTAGAAAGTACGCAAGCAAAGTGATGACGTCACTGGCCGTCAGTGGATGCAAGAAAAAGATTTCCTATGTTAATCGCCCATTGGATTTTTTGTAAAAAATTATTAAAAATTGAGGCAAATTATTTCCCGATTTTAATCCCCATATTTCGGTATAGATATGTATTAGTTATCGTCTGCATGTGTTAGATTAAGTTGTTTTTGCTGTAAAATTGATAAAATTTAAATTTTAAATTTCAAAACTCTAGAAAAAAAAATGGCAAACTTCCATAATCGATTCAAAACATAAACATTTCATTTCAAAGGATTATATTTACACAATAAATATCCAACTAATATACTAATTAAAAGGAAAATTATAAATGTTCTATCATAATTTGAAGTCAAATTTGTTTTCAAATGTCTAAATAAAGTGTCTGATATAAGATACTCATATGTTGCAGCGGAATAGATTTAATATATCTGTCATCCTTGGCGGAAAAGAAATATCGCCAAATTATTTTGGCGAACATATTTAATTCCTTTCAAAAATCATGGTTATTTTAACAACTTATATTAAGAGAGCGATGAATTATATAAAACAATATTTCGTACAATACATATTACGAAAATAAACATCTGTCATGTATATTTTCGTATTATGTTTTTAATCGCCAAATACAAAAAACGACAAAGATGACACAGTTTTGAAATTTAAAATTTTGTCAATTTGACAGCAAAATAACTCAATCTAACACATGGATACGATAGCATATCTATACACAAATACAGGTATTAAAATCGGGAAATAATTTTCCTCGATTTTTAATAATTTTTTACAAAAAATCCAATGGACGATTAACATAGGGAATCTTTTTCTTGCATCCACGGAAGGTCAGTGACGTCACACTTCGCTTGCGTATTTGAAAACACGATCTTCGATAGTCTTAAAAAAAAAGTATTTTGGTAAAATGAAGTGAATAGTTTTTCACTTTCTCTTACCCATAGGGTCGAGAAAGTATTGTTTTAGGGTCAAATTTTCGAACGTGGGTTTTTGTTATACTTACATGTTCTGAGGTCCCCTGAATACGAAAACCATATTTTTAGCGAATGGTCTCTCTGTGTGTGTGCGTGTGTGTCTGTCTGGATGTCTGTGTGTCTGTGTGTCTGTTATCAGCATATCTCAAGAACAAATAGTAGCAGAAATTCCAAACTCGGTATTCTAAATGTGTATCATATAGGGATGCTACAGTAAGCTTTTCGTTAAGATGAAGCCAGAGGTTCGTGTACAGGGACATTCAAAAGTATTTAAATACATTACGTCTACGGGGGAAATCGCAGGTAAGTAGAATTTAACATCTATAGACTGCACTAAACCAAATAAAACGAATATATATTTTTTGTAATAGAGATAGTCAACTGGGAAATTTTTTTTGTGTATGTAGGAGCCTCGCCGCCCCCCCTCGAGGGGAGAAAATTTTCATGATGGGTATCTTTCAAAAGAGCTCGACAATACGTTTAAAACGAATGGTTGAACCATCGATCTGCGATAATTTAAAATAAAGTTATCGATTTTTTTCATTTTTAACAAAAAAAAAAAAAAAAAAAAAAAAATTTTTTTTTTTTTTTTTTTTTTTTTTTACTTTAATATTGAGAATAAATTCAACTTTTTTTTTGGATATTTAGTGTTATACTACTTCTCTAATATGGAAATCGTCTGTATTATCATACAAGATAACTTTTTTAAATAATAATTTTAATAAATAATTTTTTAAAAACAGAATTATTTTTAATAACCGAATTAAATTCTGTATAAATGTAGGTGCATTAATGAAACGGGGGGGTTGAGGGGGGGTCAGAACTAATTATCATATAAAACTCTTCCGAAGCCTAATTTGAATTGTTCAACATAGGTTTACATAACAGTACTCGGTATCTTACCTCTTAATCTCCAACCTGTACTTATAGTATTAAATTTCAGGGTAAGAGAAAGTCGTGTGAGTGACACACCAGATTATTCTTATTATGAGGACTTTAAATAGAGCACTTAACGGAACACTGGGATGTGTTGTTGCTGTTGTGTTGTCGGGCCTATATTTTTTGTCAGCGAGCAGTTTTTTTTTAGTGCTAGAGGCCTATTTTAGTCGGTACAGCGTTGTCGAATTTTTATACGTCACTCTTAATAGTGCTAAGGGCCTATTTCAGTCGGTTTATTGAATGGGGATTTATTGAATGAAGTCCCCCCAAGGCACAACTTTGACATGATTCCCCCCCCCCCCAAGGCCCAACTTTGACATGAGTCCCCCTCCAGGCTCAACTTTGACATGAGTCCCCCCCAGGCCCAACTTTGACATGAGTCCCCCCAAGGCCCAACTTTGACATGAGTCCCCCCCCCAGGCCCAACTTTGACATGAGTCCCCCCCAAGGTACAACTTTGACATGAGTCCCCCCCCAGGCCCAACTTTGACCTGAGTCCCCCCCCCAGGCCAGGCCCAACTTTGACATGAGTCCCCTCCAAGGTAGAACTTTGACATGAGTCCCCCCCAAGGCACACCTTTGACATGAGTCCCCCCCCAAGGCACACCTCCCCCTCATTGGGAAAAAGAGAAAAAACGGTGTTTTGCGGCTATAAGACAGTTTGGACTTCCAACGTTATTTGTTACAGTATCTGCAGCTGAAACACATTGGTTTGATTTAATGAAAACTTTATCATGGAATTTAGATCGTCACGACACGAATTAACTAAAGAAGAATTTGTCGATATTAACAAGTTTAGCAGTAGGCCTCTGGCACTAAATTAAAATCTGTCAATATCAGATTTTCATGTTTTTAATAATGAAATAATGTCGTGTCTGTATATTTTATATTGTCATTCATATTTATTGATCGGGTAGAATTTTTTTAATTTCAGAACGAAAATTATAAAATATCGAAACACATTTGATTTATAAACAAAAATTGAAAATACATTTAAATGATCACGTGGTAATCTTCATGATCTAAACATTGTTTTCAAGATTTATCGTTCACATTCCGTCATTTTTGACGGGGTTATATACTAGTATATAAATAATCAAATTACTGGAAAATAATACAAGTTTTTAATGGCTTTAAAATTACATAGATTTTTCTATATATATTTCGCATAATATTTGAAATGCGAATTAATTTACTAATTGTTTTTATTGTATATACAGACACAGACACTTCAAATATTATTTGATAAGAAAATATATATTTGGAGGATACGTTGCGATTTTTTCATGGATTTTACTTACAAACCATAATTGTTATCAGCGCTACAAATACAAATACATAAAACAATGGGGAAAAAATTGATGTTTTTGTCTTGCCTGTAAAATTTCATCAACTTCCATTAAGTGATGTTTCCATCAATGTTTGTAGCATAGTTCCAAAAAGAAAGGTTGAAAAGTGCAAACTGCAACACAAACATAATCTAAAATCAGCTTTCATTAAAAATCAACGCATGAAAAAACAATATAATTATTTAAAATTAAAGTGCAGTAAAATTTGTATTTTTGGTTTAAAACTTCAGATTATTCGAGTGTTACTAACTGATTATATAGAAATAATCTATTCTGAGCTTTATCAACGATAGGAATTAATTAAAGGGGATATTCGTTCTATCTATTCCTTTATCTATCAATAAAAATATATATATATATATATATATATATATATATATATTTTTTTTTTACTGTATTCATATTTGACATTAGATACGACAGCTTCTGGTTATCCGTTCATTTATTTAAAAAATTATAATATGTATTCCAATTTGGAAGCTAATGCAAACAAATGCAATATAAATTGTGACAATCCTTTGTAATAAATACTAAGAGAAGGGAAAATAACATAAGTTATTAGGGGCGATAAAATTACATAGATTTCCTCCATATAATTTCCACAAAATTTAGATATTATGGGAAATATACAGATAAGCTATACAGTTCGCTAAAACAGTTCAGTTTGCTTATTGTTTGTAGGGATACTTAATATAGTTTTTGATACTGATGTGCACATTTTGCGAGGATATCCTACGATTTCTCAGTGGATTTCCTTACAAATCATAAAAAATCATCAACGCAATGTACAAATACATAAAACAATGGAAAACATTTTATGTTTCTGTCCTGCCAGTAAATTTCCTGTAAGTGATGTTTCCCACAATGTTTGAAGTATAGTTCCAGAATTCAAGGACTGGTGAAACAGGGAGAGAAAGAGAAGTATCCCCTTTCCTCCCTGTATCCGATTTATCCATTTCTGACTGGTTTTAGCTTCAATGAATACTGGTAGTGTCTGAGGGTGATAAGGGAAAAGCCGCAAACTCGATAATGTGGTTGACACCAGGGCTTTTCTCTGTTCCGCTCTCTCCCTTTTCAGGGGCCTCACTGCCCCTTTATGGAATGGGGCTGAGGTATCCTTCGAATGCAGAGCAGGTTGGGGGAGTAACAATATCGGAGCTTATCATATAAAACGGGTCAAACGAGATGTTATGAAAGAAGCTGCTAAAATGTTGTACGGCTTAGATAAAAGGTGTTTGGATAACTTATCCTGAATTTGAGTGTTAGAAGTACATTAAACTAATGCTATTGTATCTTGTCAATCTTTTAGTGATATCAAGAAATTACCTTATTGGATGGTCTGCATGTTATTGTCAAATGCTAGATTTTTAATTTCACGTAAATTTCATAATTCATACAATGCGTCTGTTATTGTTACTCTATGATTAGATTTATTTACATGGCTAAAATTGTGATAAACCTAGTCCTATACTAATTCTATTTCATGTAAAATTAATAGTTTTAATTAAAAAAATATTTCATACTCATATTTAAATTAAATTAATAATATATGAAATTAAAACCTTCATCAGAAAAGTTGAAATAATTACATATTAATTTCCATAAATTAAGTATATATACGGTACACATAAGTATGAAAGTATGTGCTTTAGGTAGTAAATAATACAATATAAATTTCACACATTGGAAAATTAATTACCAAATGGTTTATGTTTCTATATGTAGGCATTTTAATTACAAAGAAATTATTATTAATTGTCTGAAGTGTTGATTGTACACGAATATTAAATAGCGAATTACGAGTCGAATTAATTTTATTGGATGTTTCTTCATCATTCGACAGAAAATAAAATATGGACTTTTTAACGAAATTTAAGTAATTTATTAACAGAAAAATACATAAATAAATACTGAGATTTATAAAGGTGAAAATTTTGATAAAAATGGGGTGAATTTTATCAAGAGAGAGAGAGAGAGAGAGAGAGAGAGAGAGAGAGAGAGAGAGAAGGCAATATTTGAGTCGTACAAAAGAAATATTTTTGCATTAAAATAAATAGGAATCGCGACGACACTATTAAATACAGTACAGAGTACATTTCCAGTTATCCGCAGAAATGAGTGGCAAGGGTTTTGCGGATAATGAAAATCACGGTAAAACTGCAAAAATACAGGAAATGAGAAGTAAATGGCATAAAAAAATATTCTAGCTGAAAACGCGAATGTATTCTATGTAGTAAGACATAATACAAACAAGGAAGTTATTCCCAATTAGTAAAAACTTATGTATTTTATTTATTATACGATGTAAAAACAATAAATAAACAAGTGTACGCATGAAAACCAAGCTAATTTATACACTAAATTAAACAGTATGCAGAAAAGCCAGCATTTTATTTTATTCTGGAGCATTGTAAATACCCGCCCTTTTTACAAACCACTTTATTTGTCGTGAAATTTTCTCCAATATTTAATAATGATTGAACAAGAGTAAAAAGATTATTCAAGATCAAGGACGAGAAACATTTTAGGTACATGTCTCAATGCTCCAAAATAAGTACAGTCTGGCAGTATTCGTATACTGTATTGCACAAAAAATAAAATAAAAGCAACATCGTTCTTTACACTTCAATTTTTTTTTTCTTAAAATTTGTTTCTATTTCTTGGTGAGAAAACCTTTTCTCTCTTGATCCTGTTCTTTTCCTGCACCCGCGGATTATCCGCAATTCTGTATCATCCACTCGCGGATAATCAGATGTTTATTGTACATTATTATGAATCTAATTAGATTTACTGGATGTATTTTCGTTGGTTTGTCACATAAAAAAAGAAGTTTCTCAAACAATTTAAGAAAATGAATAATGTAAAGTCAGAAAAATAAGAACTAGAGTAGAAAATTCCTGAATTTTAGAAAGGTAGAAAACGACGTATAATTGGTGTTTGCGTCGTAGAAATAAAGCATATTTGTCGCTAAATTAACGTAAAAGATGCATAATAAAAGACATATCAACGATTCTTTACTATAAAAATATTATAATAATAATACATAAAAATAGTTGCAACACCGAGTAACATTTACCCCCCCCCCCCCTTTTTTTTTTTAAATTTCAATTATTTACTTCTTACACGGCTTTTTCTATATCATTCTACATTTTAAGTATATTTTGCATAAGAAATAATGTTTTGTTGAAGAAACCCTTTCTCTTGATCCTGTTCTTTTCATACGCCCGCAGATTATTGGCAACTCGCATTATCTACTCACAGATAATCGAGTGTTTACTGTACATTATTATAAATCTAATTCGATTTACTGAATGTATTTTCGTTGGTGTGTCATAAAAAAAAAGAAACGAAGAAGTTTAAGGACTGGGGTAGAAAATTCCTAAATTTTAGAAAGGTAGAAAACGACGTATAACTAGTATTTACGTCGTATAAATAAAGCATGTTTGTAGTAGGTTGGTTGGTTGGATGGGTTTTACGTCTCACTATTGCTGCGCAATGGCGACGGTCTGAGACTCCTCCCTAAAGATGGTCCGAAGATATGCCATCACAATTTTGATCTTCCACGGAGGAAATGGTTCCCCCACTTTGGTGACCCCAGAGATATAATTTCATAGATCTTATATAGATAGACCACGCAACCCCCTCATTATCTGTCCGCGACATGAACCAGCTTCCCCGGCTAAATGACCACGTGATGCGGAACTGGAGAGAGAAACAAGAATGAACATTATGTTATTTTTTGAAGAAAAGAAAGTAGTTTTGGGTTTTTTCATTTCTGTATTGTACACATACTTTTTATTTAAAATTTTAGATTTACGCATGGTTGGAAACCTGAACTGTCATACATTAATTATTAAAAAAAAAAAAAAAAATTATGAGAAACCCTTCTGAAACGGAAAATTTTTGGTTTAAATTATTACAAAAATAAGGGATTTCTTATGGAAGAATTTCCCTCAAGTCCCTGTCACTTGGCATGCGGCGCTCGCCGCAAAGGATGAAGGTATCAGATAACACTCTCATGTTGAGGACATTCACTTTAATGGGAAGTCCTATTGGGGGTGTAGTCTATATATATAAGGTATGTGTATAATTTGGATAGGAACATGGAGGATATTGCGGCCACGACGGATTTTACGCGCAGCAGCCAACATTAGTGTACATGACGGTCTTTGGCCGGCTCGAGTATCGAACCTCAATCTTCCAATTACGAGCTCGGTCTCTACCGATTGGGCTACCGCGGCCCTGCATATTTGTAATAAAATGAATTTCCTCATTCTAATTTCGCTTATTAATAAACTTATTTATTGTGTGTTACAGTACGCAATTCCCTTATTGATTAGTCTTTAATTTCTTCACCACAAAACGATGCACAGAATGACTCACCAGACATTTTTATATAAGAAAAATAAAGAGAAGGTAATATAAAAAAACAACCTCTAACACCTCCTGTCTTAACTTCATCCTCTAAGTCTCTTTATTTCGCGGCACAAGGGACACTTCTTCCCTCCTAAAATCCCCTTATCGGAGGTCTCAGACCTTAGCCCCAGCGTTTTTTTTTCTCGACCCCTATTCGGTTTTATAGATGCTGTGCAGCAGAGGGGTCAGTTAGAGAAAAGATATATGCCCGCGTTCCAAATGAGGTTTGTCTACCCTAGGGAATGTCCTGTTAAAAGACGGTAGACCATAACCGTCTTTCTGGCGGGGAAAGAACTGGTCAGTAATTGTGCAGTGGGGAAAGCAGGATGAAAATGATCAAGATTTAGGAAGCGCAGGAGCTGAATTAGGAGGAGTTCGTGAAAAAAAGAAAAAAGAATCAAGAATGCAGCATCAAGTTTTATGTACATTTTTGTTAGCGTTTCTTTTAAAATTGTAATATCAAGAACTTTATTTATTTATTCATTTACAAGATAATTAAAATAACATAATATGATATATTTATTTGGGCATCCTTCAGAAAATTTTTGAAATGTTTTATTTTAGGCTATTAGAAAATCGATACAACTTATGTCCATACAATTACTGTAACTCAGGTCAACTGATAAACATACACACATACATATATATATATATGTATATATACACTATTTTATATAATAAAGATTCAGATGCATTAAATTTTATTGGGAGAAAAATATTTGTGAGAAATAAGAGATAAAGAAATGTAGTTGGTAGTATTTTTGTGTAATTTTAAAATGATATCTGAAGCAAGGTCGTATCCCAAAAGGTTTTTGTGATGTGTGAACTTTAGTACGGTATATGTTAAATCTAGGAAAATGTACAGTTTGTATATTTTTATAGATCCTTGATGGTCGTGTTCGGGTCAAGTTACCTGAGTTTTCGTTGGAGGCGGTTGATGTCGGATCAGCTAAATTTTTTGTGTAGGTCAAGTTAGAGTTAAGAGCGAATTTAGTTTTCAAGAAGTTGATCGTATTGCTTAGAACACGCTTAAAAAAAGTTACAATTAATAAGCAGAAATATTTTTGATATAAATAAAGCTGTACAATTGGTTTAAGTCTACAAAATATGCCCATAACTAAATATTCGCATATCCAAATTGTTATAGTAGTAAAGTAAACTTTCATATCAGATATACACTACATATCAGAGTTCTCTATATAACACTATTTTCCCAAATTCTTTTAAAATATTGCTCTTTCTTTTCTTTTTTTTTATTTCGGGTTTCAGGTCAAGTTTGAATTGTATAAAAGACCACAAAAATCTTTTTTGCATTTATGGATGAATGAAAATTGTTTGTCGGGTTCGGGTTTCAGGTTGACTTCAAATTTAGCTGTCGAGTTTGGATGACCTGTGCAAGGTACTAGCATTTTATTTTCAAAAAAAACGAAAAATATTATTATTTACTACATTTAAACTGCAGTTTTCAAATTTGTTAATGAGGCTAATGCTGTAGGGGAAAACTGTGTTAAAAATAAAGTGTAACTCAAAAATTTTCAAAAATTTTGTAAAATGTCTGGAAGAATGGAAGAAAAGATTAAACACCTCAAACTGAACCTTAGCTACGGCCTTGGTCTGGAGTATTTGATGATTTTTCTCGAAGAAAATTTTCTTCATTCCTTTTTTCATTTGGTTTACTGTAATAAAATAAGTGAAAACAGTAATGTTTAAACAGATAGTTCCAAACTGTGTTACTATTTATCTAGTTTTCAAAACAGTTAAAAATCTAAGCAATAGGTTCAACGAAGACTCAATACACAATAAATGACGCAATTAAATGGCGAAAACTTTTACCATCGTACAGTTGTAGCTGCTGTAGTATATACCAAGTTTTGTTTGAACCAAGCACCAAGTGCTTAACAGTAAAGCACAAAAACGTTCCTACTCAAATGTTTCACAAATTTTACAAAATATTTTTTTTTAATTGCCTACTTTATAAATGGCTGTTAGATTTTACAAATGTAAAGAATAGGATTGTGCTTCATTTTTTACAGTGACGATTTGGTTACGACCGTAATAAATGTGTCTACGACAAATTGCATAAAAAAGAATAGTGTTTGCGATTAACCTGTACCACCAAAACAGTGTCATATTAACTGTAGCAAAAATTAATACAGGCTCTATACAAATTTTAATGCATTTTTGCAACAATAACATGTCAATATATATATATATATATATATATATATATATATATATGTTTACGTACAAAAGCGATAGTTTGAAGCATAATAGAAATTCATACAACCTGTATATTCAAATTATAGAATATTGTGCTATTATGTGAATATAAATGTAGCCTATATAATACAGTTTGACGTTCTTAAAGGCATTTTTTAAGAATTTGAAAAATTTTTAGCATATTTTTTATTTATTTATTTTTAGTATGCGGAGTTTTCTACAAAATTTAACATCACTTTCAGATTAATAAAAAAAGCACTTTAGAAATTTTATATTACAATCTGTATAAAAGTATATTAATATCTTATGAAATATTGATATTTGTATAAAAATTAGTTTAAGTGCGCATATAAACGATGAATCCATTTTCCCCCCATAATTTAATAATCAAATAAACAAGCTATTTATTAAAAACCGTGTAAAGTTGTGTAAAATTTCAGAAAGTTATATACGAATAATACTAATATAATAGAGTTTGACGATCTTAAAAGCACTTTTTTTATGAAGAAAAAAAAAAAAAAAAAAAAAAAAAAAGATTTTTATTTATTTCCTTTTTAGTATGTAGAGTTTTCTACAAAATTTAACGTTACTTTCAGATTAACTAAAAAGTCACTTTTGAAATTATATAATACAATCTGTATAAAACTATATTAAAATAATTAATCTGTATAAAACTATATTAAATATGAATATTTGTGTAAAAATTTGTTTAAGTGTGGATATGCACAAACGATACTCCCTCCCCCCCCCCCCCCAATTTAATAAATGTATGTAAGTATTAAGAAAGATATGCGCAAAATAGTACGTTGTTTTTCAGTTACTGAATTAAATTGTTTTGTTCTTAAGGATACATTTGGAAATTGCTGTTTTCATTATGTCAATAAATAAATACATATGAGTGCACAAAGCCGTATTATTGCTTTAAATACGTATAAAAATTATAAACGAGAAAAAACAAGTCATGTATATTGGAATAAATTTTATTTTGCACAATTCTACGAAATGTTTTTGAAATATTTCTTGAAATAATAATTTTTATATAAATAATTGTCAAAATTATTTAATTTAGTATAACTATTCATTGACGTATATTGAAAATAGCTAATTTTATTCAATAACTGAGAAAACGCCTGAGTTTTATGCATATATCATCTTGAATGTTTTACGATTTTTGACAAGGCTTTTAATATGAGTTAACGTATATATTTGACTATCAAATTATGCGTAAAAAGAAAAAGATTTGCACATGCGCAGTTCAAACACTTTTTAAACAAATGCTCATATCTAAAAAATTTTTTAAAACTTTTGTATTTCAAATGCAGTACATTATTTTAAAGTACTTTTTGGTTTATCTAAAAGTATTGCTACATTTTATTGAAAGCAGTGCGTTTTAAAAATAAAAAGCATAGTGATTTTCTTTTTTTACTTTTTTAAATAAATGCATTGAAAAGTGAATATTGATGATACAGAGTGATTGCAAACACTATTATATACTTTTTTACTCAATTTGTTATTGCTCCCCTCCCCTTCCCTATTTATTACTATAACGCAATTTTCATTGAAAAACACGAGAATTATTTTCTTTATTGACAGCAATTGTCCGTTTTTTTCTCTTTCGAAAATTTTTAACAGGAGTGTACATAAATCACTTTCATTACAGAAGACATCTACTCAAATAGCTTATATACGATTGGCTTAATGAGTTTTTATCATTAGATTATTTTCCATTACTTGTTTACGGTAAACAAGGCATATTATTTAATAGGTTTGTCGACCAAATACATATATAAGCCAAAATTTGTCCCTCGACACAACCGACAATTCGTGTATTTATAGCTTTTCTCTGTGATTTAAATCTTATATTGTATCATTTATATCAATATTCCGTAAAAATTTATACGATTAAGTGAAAGTTTAGTTTTTTGATTAAACATGAGTCTAAATATCAACTGTGCCTTTTTCTACTTGATATTAAATTTATTAATGTTCATGTTATTTATTAAAGGTTTTTAATTGGCGAATATTCTTTATTATTAATGCTGTTCATTCTATTACATTTCATTATTAGTGTGCGTGGCTTTCATTATTCATTACAGCGTGAGTATTGTGGTCTAATTAATCTTTAATTTTCATAGTCACGGCTATTTTTATACAATTTTTTTTTATATTGGCTTTGATAATATGTTTCTTTTATACACTATATATTATTATGTTTTATATTTATACATTTTATTGCGTTATATATTTAAATTTAAGTTAAAACAGCCGCATTTGCGCACATATTTTGAATGTATTTTGATTTCTTTAACATCTTATTTCGTTTTGTTTTTCACTATAAACATATATATGAATTCATGTATACTGGTTTTACCTTATTTAGGCTTAATTCTTATTTTTATATACTTTTTATATATATCATGACCTGTTTTCTGCCATCTTCGTAGTGTCGTGATTAGGTATAACTTATGTATGCAATATATATCTGTATACACACATAAGTGTTTAATAACAGGGTTTTCTAAATTTAGCATATCTGAAGTGACGTTTTCTATAATCAGGATTTTTTGATAATTAGTACATTTTTTCTCTCTCTCTCTCTCTCTATAAAACAATTACTTAAAGAAAAATGAGTAGGATTTTTTTTTTTTTTTTAAACATTATTTTTATTTATTTTTTCTGTCATTGAAATAGTATATAAATAAATAGATTAGCCCTTTCCGATCCGAAATATTTTTACCTTAAAACATTACATTCTTATGTTTTTGCTGGCTGAAAGAAAAACATGCACTACAACCGCCATTTGTTGATTGAAAAATTGAAAATGGTACTTTACACTTTCTGTGAATTAGCACCATCCTTCATTTCCTGTTTTTATTACATCGATTGTTCCAAATGCAAAAATGTATGCATATGTCTGACGCGCACAATCGTGCGGCCTGGGTAGGAAAGGGTTAGTAACAAACTACAGAACAAGAAATCTATAGAATTTGTTAACACTGAAGATTTGAATCTGTAAGTAAACTGTCAATGAGACAAATAAAGCACATATATTCTACAAAAGAAAATATGCACGTGTTCTTTATTATATAAATTGCATTTCATTTTTGTAAAGTACAATAATTTCTGCGACCATGATTAATTGCCTCTGTACTTTTAGAAACTTAACTTTCATTCACGTATACTTTTCTAAACTACATATTATGTATTTTTCAGTTCATAATTTCACTTTCGTAAAAAAACTAAAAATAAAAATAAATAAATAAAAAATAAAAAACATTCACAACACCTATATTATAAATTGCTTGTGCAGATGTACCATACGGTAAAATTAGACATTATTACATTAAAACTCCAGGAACAACATCTTTAAAGCAGTTTCTAATTTAATATCACATAATGCTTCTCCTATTGCCAATCTTTCCCTACAATTATGCTTGATCATGCACACATTATAACTACCTTCTAAACACTAACGACAGTAATTTGAAACCAAAATATACCTCATAGCTGCTAGTTCCCATCTTCATTCAAACCGTGAAGGTCAATCCCGCTTGACCCTCAGACCTTCTCTACGTTCTCCCAAGTGAAGCACAAAAATGCCTGTATTTAACCCCCAACAAATTGGGTCCAAACATATCCCCCCCCCCCTTTTCAACTCGAAGTCAAAGAGGAGATATGGTTACTTTTTTTAAAGAAGTAAATAAGAAAAAAAGTAAGTAAGAAATGGGGGTTTTGTAAAAAGAAGTAGTCCCTCAGCAGTTCCTTCAGCTCCTCACTGATGCCAACCCTATGGCATTCCAGACGAAAAAATAAATAAATAACAAAGGTGTAAACAAACCGTTTGCTAGTGCACTCGGACGAGAAGGAGGTTTGCCCCCTCTCACCTAGTCTCTTGGAGGTCAAATTAAGGTCAAAGTGACATTGGGGGGATCTTCAGGTCATTCATAAGTCGATTTTGTGGTCAAATATACAGAGAAATACTGATTGTACAAGTGTTAAAATGCTTGTAAAGAAGTTTTCTACTTCTGCTCACTTTTCATCGCAAAACTGTATACGGTAAGGAGGTAATACATGAAGCCAAAGGTTAGCGCATCAACTGTGCTTCTGTTGATCTCTGTTATATTCAGAAGAACTCAATTACGTAATACATTTTGCAAAATGGATCCTTATTGGAAATAAAACTTCCTTTACGTTTGTATAGTGATACATCATTTTCAATCACTGGGAAGAAATTTGAGCCATGTTGTGTGCATACATTACTTATGCTTAATTATATACAGTAAAGCACCGTGTATACGTCTCTCATTTATACATCTTTTACATTTATACGTCCTTTTAGTGAAATCTCGATTCATTCTTATTCCTTTTAATGCAAAAATTCTTCGTTTATACGCTGCTAATATCGGTTATACGTCTTTTCCACTTTACTAAATTACGCAAAATTTCTCGACTTGTCCCAATTTTTCATTATAAATAAGACGAATTTTTCCTGAAAGCATCTTAAATGGAGGAACACGGAACACAGGAAAGATCGAAGAATACTGATCAAAGAATCAATTGAATTCACAGCAGAATTTTTAACACTCATAGACAAACAGCAAATCAGACAAACAATAAAAAATTTTAATGTTATTAAATAACTATCTGTATGGACATAAATCGTATGCTTGTTATTAAAGATACGCAATATACTATATAATTATTGTTCGAAATGTGTTCATATAGTGCTTAGGATATGTAATGTATATATATAACAATACATAATATATGTAATTAGTACCCAATCGTGCATTAATAGTAGGATTTTTCTCACTTTTTATAATAAATCTTTTATTATTATTATTATTTTTATAAATTATTGTCTTAAAAGAAGTATAATGTACATTTATTAACTTATGAAACTTATTAATTAGTATTTTCATATAAATTTTGCTTAAGTATCATTAAATTTATAGAATTCAAAGTGCTATTATTAAAATTTCAATTGTACGTCTTTTCATTTATACGTCCTTTTACGTCAGTCCCTTGAAAGACGTATAAACGGTGCTTTACTGTATATAAAGTTTCAATAAACAACCTTAATTTTGTATTAGATACAATAGACTTATATTAGTGCCTTAATGGGAATATTCTTGTATTAATCATAAAATTAAAAATTTTGTCTTATTTTTTGTTTCTTTTAACATATTCGATTATTATAGCATTTTAAACTAATGGAGGCAAATTTGTTTTAAAAATTTACATGTTTTAAAAAGAGAGAGAGAGAAAAAAAAAAAAAAAACTCATTTTATTTTTTTTTTCTTACGTGTAATACGTATAACTTGCATACAATGTTTAGAAGGAAAAAACTGTTTGTACAAGTTTCTGCGAGCGTTGCATGTTTATGATACATGATGCTTATTTCCAATAAACTTTCGTTGTTCTTCGTCCTACAAATTTATATTTGTCTTAACTTTGAGTGTTTCGCTAAGAATGATTATTTTTCTTTGTTTTCATTTCGCTTGGCAAATATTCCTTTTACATATGCATCAATTTTAATCGCTTCATCTTGAATTGAAGAATGTGTTCAATATGAGATTTAAAAATATGCTTGGGAACTTTTACAACGTTCGGTCTATTCAAGGGATCTAGAACATAAGGGGATGCCTTCCGTAAGGATCTTTTGAGGTGTATACCATACCGTATTAAAAAAGCTTCCAACCATGGTGATTCTATTCAAAAATTTCAAAACATTTAAGGCTGTTTGTTCAGGAAAAGAAAAAAAAACTATTTTATTGAAAATAGCTTGCTTCTAATGTCTAATGAAGCATTTTAATTTATGACAGTAAGCTGATATTAAAAATTAACATACACACATCATGTCTTTGTATGTATGTACCTATATATGATTCCAATGTGTAGGAAATATATATATATATATATATGTGTCTATGAAATACTGTTTCAGAAAATTTTGTGTGTAGTTGAAAAAATTTTAATTTACACAGAATTACTCCTGCTTCAAACGTTATGGAATAGAATTATTTAAAATGTATAAAAATGTATCCATAACGTGAAATATAGTAATTTATTTTCCGCGAGGATAACAAAATTTAAAAGAGTAAGCAGACATTCAAAAGAGTAATGGAAAAAAACTGTAAAATGTTTTACATTTGCAATTTTTATGAATAATTAGTGTACCTTCACAGCAAAATGAATTATAAAATGTTGAAAATTAAAAGGGTTTGAATACACTTTAGATGATTTAAAGATTACATGTTTTATTTGTTATTTATTTCAACATCGCATTTTTAAGTAATTATTTATGTCACAAGAGTAAATTAATCCATATGCATAATTAAAATAACTAATAAATTAATTCATAGTTTGCATGTATGTTTGGATTTTATCAGATACAATATATAATAAAACGAAGTAAAATACATTAAATATACTTCAATTTATATCTATATTAATTACTTTTATTTTTAATATCAATTACTTCATTTTACAATAATTTACACTTCACTTTTTATTTATTCAAAATTTAGAAAAGTTTTGCATCACGGTTTTATTAGAAGTTTATATGAAATAGGTAATAAAAGTATGCATAAGTATTTAACTTTTAAAATTTATGCTGCGTTTTAATATCGCGATGACATCCTTGTCACAATGTAAGCCATAATTCCCCTTTATAAAGGAACTTTTAAGAATAAAAAAAACATCTAAATTGTTATTCATTTATTTATTTTCCTAACAGAATTGTCATTATTATTAGATATTTATTGTGGTCGAGTGTTGATATTTGTTTCTTTGCTGCATGTTTATATTTTAATCAGTTTAATTATTAATGTTGTGCAATCGTGTTTACATTTTATTATATACCAAACTGTCCAGCAAAGTTATTCATATTCACATTTATCAGCAATTGAAAATTTTTGGAAGATTCTTGGCAATGTGTCAAAATTAGCATTTTCGTCTGTGATTGTTATTGTTGAACATTGTAATAAAACCTATTTTGCAGGCAATATCTCATAAGTTGGTAACTGCATCGTGAAATAATAGTCAATAATAGTCAGCAGTGATTTCATGTTCAACCTTTTAATAAGATGAAAACTATTCTTAAAACCAACTTGGAGATTGTGTAATATTAGAATACATTTAATAGTTTTACCATGCAAAGTATTGTGAAAATAATTGATGCAAGTAACTTGTACAATTTATATGATTTTTTTAAAACCATTCCTATAAATCAAAATTAGATTTTTAAAATTAGTAATTTTTTTCATGAATATTTATTAAAATTTAATCGTTTGAATAAAATATCTTTATTAAGCAAAATTTATTATAATTTGAAATATTGTTTATATTGTCTGCATTCCAAGATTTTTAAAGTTCATATAGATTTATTATCTTTTTTTTTTTTTTTTTTTTTTTTTCTGTGCTTTATTGCAATTTTTAGAATGTGAATAATGGTCAATTTTCAATTTTTTTATTTATTTATTCAATTATTTTCCTATGCATTGTATGTTTTGTCTTTGATAAGTTGTTCCTAAAGATAATGTTTTTCATGGATGGTATGTTATAATATATGTAAATAAATAATAGATAATAAATATTGTCAATAAATAATCGATAATAATTTATCTAAATATTTAGTATAAATCATAAATTTAATGTTTTGTTCTTTGTAAGTCATGTATGTATGCGCATTTAACTCCATTGTTATTGAATACTTTATGAGTTGAATAAATGCATGAAGTATGTAGGCGAGACAGTTCATGTAATATAAGGTTTATGGATATTAAAAGAATTAGGTGTTGATTTTTACATTATATAGAGTTTAAATTGTACAGAAATACATGTATATTCTATGTATATTAGATGCTGCTCTGTTATAAACATGTCGTATGTATCGTGCATTTCAAGTAGTTATACACATTGCATTTTTTAATTCCTATTATGGGGATGGTGGTCTTCGAAAATCATAAAAATCAAGGGAAAACATCAATTTTTCGTTTTGTTATATTTATTTTCTATAACTAATTCTGAACAATATGCAACAAAGCACATGCTTCTAAGTTGACATTTTCAATAATTACAAGGGTTTCAAAAAAATAATGATCTGATTACAAGCGGCGGAGATTGATCATATGTATTTTTAACTTTTAAAATACTTTAATTTTGTTAAAACAATAGCAAAAAACATATAGTTTAAAATATATAACCTTCTAAAATGTTTGACTGATAAATAATGATAACTGGTGAAATTAACTTTAAATGCTGTTTGTGTTTTTTAACGATTTTCTCTTCTTTCAAATGTCTCTCATATCACAATTTTGGCTTAAAATGAATAAAAATTGCTTTCATATGTTTTATGTTACATTTCAGTGAAATCTGGGTATCCGTTTTAAATTTCGCCTATATTTAGATTTTTAAGGCTCTGTTTTATTATGCGCGAGATTGAAATTTTCATAAAAAATCAGTATATTTCACAAAAATATTTCTTAAAACTAAACTTCTGAACGAATAGAAAATCCGATACCCAAATTTATTTAAAATATATAAATGAATAATAATCAAGCAAAATAATAAAAATATGTAAAATATGTAAACGCGAGAGATATTTTATTATTATTATATTTTT
This sequence comes from Salticus scenicus, assembly GCA_963930645.1. Taxonomy (NCBI): domain Eukaryota; kingdom Metazoa; phylum Arthropoda; class Arachnida; order Araneae; family Salticidae; genus Salticus; species Salticus scenicus. Next base: position 251,830,026 of record OZ005653.1, read on the forward strand.
TTTAAATAAAAAGGTAAAATAAACAAATAAATAAATAAATTTAATTTTAATTTTTATGTTATTAATATTGTAATACTTCAGTGCATATGTATACAAAAAATTGAAACTTTTGCTGTAAAATTAAGAATATTTATTTATAATGCCCACCTTCCCCTTATCTAAAATCCAAGTTTGATCTTAAAATCGAAATAAAACTCACTGGATCTGTTTCGTGGGAACTATAAAATTCAAATTGATTGTTCTTTTTCGACAATAGTTGCTTGTTTAGCAAATGAAAAATACACATAATATTTCATTACAGGGACTTTATATTTGTTTGCTAGATAATCTTTTGCAACATTTCCCCCCCCCCCCCCACTCCCCATTGCAACTTTTTATCGCGAAAAACACATTTTTGTTTTTCAATATCGATGTAATTTTTAAGAATGTCTACAAAATAATAATAATAATAATAAAAATTCTCTCTCACGATGTTTACTAGTACTGTCTTAGAATTCAATATATGTCACTTAGAAATATTTAAAATGGTATAAATGCACAGATTTATAGAAATTTTAGGAATTAAAAATATACGTATACAGGTATAATGGTTTATAATAATTAAATAATATTACATGTGTACATATTTGTAATGAAAAAACTCCAAAAACTTTTTTTAATTTCGTCGCCGAGCATGATATTTGAACCGTTTTTGAATTTAAACTTATTTTTTGCACTAATTATTAATAAAATTCTATTTAAAAAAAATGGGGAGGAGAGAAAGTTTATTTTATAAAGAAAAAATTATGAATATTTTTATTTTTATCCTATATAAATAAATAAAAAATTTCATTAAAAATTTCAATTTTGAAAGTAATTTTTGTCAACTGTCACTATTTTGAAATAATATATATAATTTAATAGAAAATAAAATGATTTTATATCAAATGCGAATTATTTTTTATGCAATATTCAAGCTACCTAGATCACTGCAAAATATTTGTACAATAAAATAAAGAAATTTAAGAAAAGACACAGTACTATTTTGTTTATAAGTTTATATCAAAAACTTCTCAAGTTTCTTAATACATATATACATATTAATTTACTTATTTAAAACATGTTCTTTTCTTTTACAGTTTATTATTAAACACCGCTTTCAAATTTATGAGTAAATAAATTTATTTAAAGTATACAGTGAAATATTGTATTTTCTAAATAAGTGTACGGTGAGATATTAACATGGATAAGTTGAACATGGTTGAGAAACCTTTCAAATACACTTGTAGATGGTAATAACCATTTTCCAAAGATAGTTCAGATCATATATAGATAGATCAGTAATATTTTTCATTCTTTTCTAACCGACTCCAAAAAGGAGGAAGTTCTCAATTAAAACCTCATGTTTTTTTTTTTTTTTTTTTTTTTTTTTTTTTGTTGTTGTTGTTGTTGTTGTTGTTGTTGTTGTTGTTAGCTCATAACTTCTGAACGGATGCATACTTGTTGTTTTGTTGTAAAGATCTTGGTCTGAAATATGTTCTATTGTAATATCGTTACGATTTAAAAGAAAATACAGGTTGCCTGAAAAAGTCAGTCCCATTTGTTTTAACAGCTGAACGACTGCAGATATAGTTCTAAAAGTGGTATGTAGGTATAGTAAAGTAGCCATGTGCTACGAGATTTAACCGCTTACAGCGCCACCTGATGGAAAATAGCGGTGTTAGCGTTCCTATCTAGAAAACAGTAAAAGGTGGGGGGTAAAAATGAATTACAATGTTACAGCATCATCGATTTAGTAAGGAGAGACAGTTTGTAGACATTAATGCTAAAAATAAAACTATCAAAACATGCATTTGTTTGTTCGAAAATTTCTATACAGTGTAGACTTGAACTACGTTGCACACGTTTTAGCATAGCGGGTGACACGTACGCAATGTAGTTCAAAGTATGGTCACTGTAAATAATTACATCTATTATGTAGCTCATAGTTGTTTAAACCGATTTCGTAAAGGTGAGGGTTCTCAATTTAAACCATATGTTTTTTTGTTGTTGTTTGTTAGCTTTTAACTTCGTATAAAAAATATAATAAATAGGTCTTATTATGATTTCGTTAAGATCTAAATAAATTACAGGGTGCTCACAAAAGTCCGTTTTCGCTCTTTTAACTGCTGAACGGATGCAGCTACACTCGTAAAATTAGCTTGTAAGTATAGTAAAGTGTGAATGCGCCACGGAATACGACAGCTTACAACTCCACCTGGTGGAATATAGCATTTTTACCTCGAAAACAGTACGGGGTATGGGAAAAAAGTAAATTTTCTATCGAACATATTTAATCCCTTTCAAAAATCGCTATTATTGTAATAAGTTATATTGAGAAAGCAATCTAGGATATGAAACAATATTTCGTACCGTATGTATTACGAAACTATACATCTCGCGTGTATATTTTTGTATAACGATTCGATCGTCAATAAAAAGCACCAAGTACGACAAATATCAAAGCTATACTGAGTATTGAATAAAAAAAAAAAATCTAGTAACTTTGTAGAAGCAATATATACTGAATTGCGAAAGATGTTAATTGCGGAGGATGAGAAGGATTGGAAGCAAAGATGTTACTAAGGGACCAATTATATACAGTGATAAAAAATGAAAGAAACTATGAAGATGAATCATTCGAGACAATAGCGTTTGCAGCTATTGTTCTAAAAACAAATCTGTGAAAAAGAAACAAATTTTATTGAATTTTACTCCGATTTAAAAAGTTATGATTAATAGTAGTAGTGTTTATGTTGTTTAGCAAAGGAATTTATTTCATACTTTTAGGCGCAATTTACAATTTGATTTTATTTTTAGTTGTTCGAATATTACTTTCTTTTTGAAGTCGGTTTTATTTGTTTACAATATATATATAAATTTAATTTCAAAGACAGAACTGTCCGCCATTATCTAAAAACATATCATATATTTATTCGTGTATTTATTTATGTTTGATAAACTTTAACTGTTTATTGTAGTGCCATTATTTCAGTTAATAGTTTTTATTTATTTATTTTTATTTTTATTTATTTATTTTTTATTTTTTATAAAATAGAAGAAATTATTTTTAAATTAATTTTATGAACAGCAAAAATAAAATAAAATAAATAAATAGATAAAAAATAATAGGTAATAATTAAAATAAATAATTAAATAAGATATTTTTGAAATATATTTATTCGCTTTGTAATATCTATAAATCTTGCAAAATAATGATAATAACTGCATTTTTTTTCTTTCTAAATTTCAATTTAGAAATATTTAATTTCATCAAATTCATTTCTCGACAATTTGATCCAATTCAATTTTTCACTTCCCCACAATTTTTTTTTTTTTTTACATTTATAATTTTAATTTTATAATTAATTTTTAAGTAAATTTTTTAAAGACTGTTTTATACATCTGAATTTTTGTCTAAAATTGGCAGTGAATATCATTTTTTAAGAAGATAACTTCTAATTTGAAAAGCGCTTTGTATATAAGATAATTAAATAGCTTATAACTACATAATAAATAAATTGTAATCATAATCAGCTATTAATCGCAGCACATGTTTATTTAAGATAGATGGAACAATAAGACAAAGTTGCCAAAAATGACAGATTAAAAAGTATAATAAATACTTGCCTTAATTTCCCAGATGAACCGAACCGCACGCCAGCTGTTGTTAAATCCGTACATAACAGTTGCCGAAGTAATACATTGTCATGACTACGGCAAATCGTAATTACAGGATGCTAAACGAAATTGTGGGAACGAATAGTCTAAGATTATAGCACTGAATTTGTAAAGAGATTTATTAAGATTAGAAACAGTATAATTGATAGGTATGATGATTTTTTCTTGTGAAGTGTTTATCATTAGAGACCTCAAAACGTAAATGTATTGATAAAACGAAGTATAGTTAGATTACACTCTTATAGCAGAAAAATTTAATTACTGGAATCTTTTTTTTTTTTTTTTTTTTTTTTTTTTTGTACAACGTACTAGATAGGACATTCACTGCCGATAAATTAAAAGAGAAAATAAACCTTTTCTTATTTGTAAAACGTAACTAAAAAATATATATATGTTTTTTTTTTTTTAATTGCCAGTCATAAAATATCTGGCTGGAGGTTTTTACCCAGACAGAAATAATTTAAAAAGTCGTGTTAAAAAAAAAAAAAAAAGTATATTAAACGGAATAAAATATAATTATAAAAACGGTTTCTCTTAAAAAGTCGATCAGTTCATAAAAACGTTTAATTTGATTTCAGCAAAAGGTTGGTGAAATATGGTGAGTATGGTTAAAAACAATATCTGTACAAATTACGAAAGCAAATGAAATCTGTCAGTATATGCCGAATGGTAAATAAATGAAATAAATAAACATTTTCTACTGGTATGAGATAAAATGAAATTAAGTTTGAATTCAATAGCAAAAGCAGTTCTAAGAGAAGGTGGAAGATAAGCTTGAAAACTACAGTTACAAACAGTGTTACTAGAGGCAAACATCGTAACCATTTTGATCGCTTGTCCCGAAGTCGTCTCAAAACCTTTTTCATATACAGTAAAGCACCGTTTATACGTCTTTCAAAGGACTGACGAAAAAGGACGTATAAATGAAAAGGCGTGTAATCGAAATTTTAATAATAACGCTTTGATTACTGCAAATTTAATGACACTTAAGCAAAATTTATACGAAAATATTAATAATAAAATTTCTTAAGTTAGTAAATGTATATTATATTTTTTAAGACAATAATTAATTAATAAAAAAAAAAAAAAAGATTATAAAAAGTGAGAAAAATCATACTGTCAATGTATGACTGGGTATTAATTACACATATCATATATTGAATATTAAATTACATTTGTTAAAAACTATATGAACACATTTTGAATATTAATTATATATATTGCGTACCTTTACTAATAAGCATACGATTTATGTCCGTACAGATAGTTATTTAATAACATTAAAAGTTTTTAATATTCGTCTGATTTGCTGCTTGCCTATGAGTATTAAAAATTCTACTGTGAATTCAATTGATTCTTTGATCAGTATTCTTCGATCTTTCCTGTGTTCCTCCATTTAAGATGCTTTCTAAGAAAAATCTGTCTTATTTTGAATGAAAATAATGACAGGTCGAGAAATTTTGCAAATTTTAGAAAAATGGAAAAGACGTATAACCGATATTAGCGGCGTATAAACGTAGAATTTTTGCATTAAAATGAATAGGAATGAATCGGGACCACTAAAAAGACGTATAAATGTAAAAGCCGTATAAACGAGAGACGTATAAACGGTGCTTTACTGTATATCGTTTTAAGAGCAACAGTAAAAATCAAGAAGTGTCTAAATGACAGTCGTATCCCTGTTGGATTTGTCAAAATTACTGAAAAGATGAAAGCAGGAAACAACCTTGAAATTCCAAGGATATTTGAAAATTAACTTTCATAATTTCAGTATGTAATTGGTAATACAAGCATAATATACTACATATTTCGACATCTACCACTAAGCGAATTCGTTAAAACGTGACTCATTTTCTTTTTTAAATACTGCAAAATTTTAAAATATTGTTCGTTAAATTTCTATTATGAGACTGAATTTATAATTATAATTATTTCTTTTTACATAAATATATAAATAAAAATTATAAAAATTTTTACTGACTGTCAATCAGGCACTGCCTAAACAGAGTTAGAGAAAAAGACATTATTTTTGTGTTGTGGAGAATAGAAACAGCGAGGTGGAGAAGAAGGATGGAACAAGATAATCGTGTGAGGGCATGTCAAACCTTTTTAATTAATTGCTAACTGAAGATTTGTACATATAGTGTATATTATTACTGTTGTATTAAATATGTATGCATGTTAAAACAGCTATCTATTCGTTTATTAAATTTTGGTTATAAGATACTTCAACCAGTGCTTTATACATACTATACAATATTTACAATCTTCTACTATTCAACCATCTTTGACATCCGCATGCGGTTTTCCGTTGTTGTTTGTGTATGCCCAAAGAGTAATTTAACAAAACTTTCCATGTTCTATATATTCCCCATCATTTTCATCCATCATCAGCTAATGTTCACTTTAACAGCCTAGCAATAGAATCAATGAAATCACCTCAACACACAGCTATTAGCAAGGAAGTAGTTTGCAACGTCTCTGCAATGATTATTTCACCACGCCTCCTTGTATCGCAACTTAGTATCTTTCTGCCAATCAATTGTAAATGGTTTAGGTCTGGTACAACTTCGTTTGGTGAGGTAATTGGAAATCGGCTGGGAACAATAGCAAAGCATTGGGAATAGAGAGTATATTTTAGTTGTTTTTTCTTCTCTAGTTTACGGATGTAATAAGGCAATTCCAGATTATTAATTAAAACGTGAGTTGAGCTGATGTAAAATGAATTTCTGTGTTGCTTTTTGCCTCGTTTTTTGTTATGAACGAGCTCCGATTCCACCATAATCCGTATTTTTTTTCTACATTTTCTTCTTTTCTTCCCTTTATATTGTTCCAGGATGTAGGATACTTAATTTTCTTCTCGTATGTAACACTTGGACTAATGTATTATGATTAACCTCAATTTTATTTCTTTGCCTTAAATTGACTGAGTGTTTATTTTAACCCATTAACGACCGAATGAATTCAACTGAATGAATTTTAATGAATATTTTTTACGTAAGTTAATATGGACCACTGAAATTAATTAATGTAGAATTCAAACAGCATTTATATTAGTTTAAAAAATTACTGCCGGTTCTTGACGCTGGACATCTTGCTAACCAATGAACGAAATTTGACCAAGTTTGATATTAAATTCGACTTTGACCTAAACTGGTGCTAATTATATTTGGGGATAAATTGCTAAACACAGCGCTGTCATCCATTATTATTATTATTATTATGCATTATTATAATAAATTTTATTTTGAATATGGCAGTATAGGACGAATTTTTGTATAAATATATATATTGAGAATTACGTTTTAACATCTGAATGTGAAATTGTAAAAAAAATATGCAATTATAATATTAATAGTCAAAAAGAATACACCGCACTTTAGAATGTAAGAAAACGAGGGAAAGAAAAAAGCTAAAAATCCATAGAAAAAGCATGGGATGAAAAAGAAAAACCTCACAATCTTAAGTGTCAAGGGAAAAAAAAAAAAAAAAACAGCTGACACCGGAAGAAACAAAAGGACAAAATTGATTAACTTTTAATCATTACTTGTGTTGTGCTAATACATATATATATATATATATATATATATATATATAGAAGGGCATCCCTTCCCCTCCTGGGGAAAAATACTCTCTCCTCGGGTAATGAAAATTTTTAATTATGGTATGCTAAAAAAAAAAAAAAAACCTCATCAATACCTTTAAAACAAATGGTTGAACCATAGTTCTATAATAATTTGAAACAAAATTATCGATTCTTTTTAACAAAAAAAATAATTTGCACTGCGTGTGTTATATTTCTCTGTGCTGAAAATCGTCTGCATGGGGAATAATTTTGATAAATAATAAGTTTAATAAATAATTTGTACTTCGTGAATTTGTATAGGAAAATATAGAAGAAAGTTTCGTGGTGCCCATAACATACCAGTTTTTCAATAATATTTGCTTTTTTTATTGACCAGTTATTACCTGAATTATTTCTACTAAATATATCTTGGTAAAGAATTGAAATTTATGACACTTTGGATTACTGAGAATAAAATATGCGAAATTCAAACAATTCTTTCGTATAATTTTTAATATTACAGCCAGTCCTCATTCAAGGGCGCAGAGTGTCACAGTCTAAAAATAAATATATTTATTTTCAAGGTATTAGATAAATTTATGACAATATGTTAACTGTTAACACATGTTTTTGTTTTTTTTAAGTAAAATTTATATTGAATATTATATATCACCTTCACTTCAGTAGGTATACCCATGCAACAAGCTGATTACAAGTGTGGTATGAGAGTTCAAAAATCGTAAAATGGTGATCCAAATCACGAAATTAAACTTTAAAGCAAATACATGTAAATTTTTAAGATTGTTTATAATTATCGCTGTCACTAAAAGAAGCCAGTATATTTGGGGGTTCTGACTACCACAAGAGTTATTTCTATATTTTCCTACACAAATTTATGCAATATAATTTATTTTCTAAAATTATCTTCCAAGATGAACGCAGGCGATTTTCACCTCGAAGAAATATAATCCACTTAAATGTTGAAAGAAAGACAGTTTTCTGTCAACATCTGAGAAAATGCTACCCCACCGCCAAGTGTTTATTTATTATTTTATTTATCGTTAAAAATGAAAAAAAATATAAGATAAAAAAAACTTTTTATATACCATGTTTTTAAATTTTCTGATGAATCATTAATAAAATACGCGAGGATAAAAAATAATATTTAAGCACGCGGACTCAGTTCAGTGAAATAATAATAATAGTGGACAAAAAAAAAAAAAAAAAAAAAAAAGTTGGTTTTAAAAATAAAATATTTCTCCTTTTAGAACAACGTATATTAGCATCGTGACAAAAGCGACATTAGAACTTATGAATGTGTATAAAATTTTTAAATTATAATGACGTCAATTTTTGTGAGATGCATAATTTAACTTTTTATAATTTTTTAACGTTCACGTTGAATTTTATGTCGTCTTTTTTTAGTTTATTTATTTTTATGTCGAAAGAAAATGAACTCGTATTTTTTTTTTTTTTTTTTTTTTTTTTTTTTTGGCAACGATTAAATTATAGCTAATATTTTAATGGCTATTTTATTGCTATTGAGAGCTTATTATTTTCATATTTTAATTAATTAAAAGAAAAGTATATTCGAAAATCTGACTTCGAAGTATTGTGTAGTAGGGAAGTTAGTTAGAAATAGATTGCAAGATTTGTACCGGACAAACAAACAAGAATTGAAGTTAATAAAAACATGGTAATATTAATAACTTTGTTTTAAATTATCACATATCTATGCATGGCTCAACCATTCGTTTTAAAGTCATTGACGAATTTTTTTAAAAGATGTCCTTATTGAAAATTTATAACCCCGGTTGTTATTTCCTCTCCCCGAGGAGGGGAAATGATGCCCTACATATACAAGAAATGTTTCATGTTTGCCTATTTCTATCATAAAAATGTATATATATATATTTTATTTCACATTAAAAAGTTAAAAATAAGTTCTCATTATTTTCATATATACGAAATTTTGTTCTCTACTATCATATTAAAATATTATGAGAATATAAGTTGAAGGCATCATCTGTTGAACAATTTGTTCCCAAATGCAATCAGCACGAGTTAGTCAACCACTAGTAGTTAATTAATAAGTGTATTAGATTGTAATACATTTATGTTTAACGCGATAGTCACCGCACTTATAGCATGAATTTCACCTAGGGACAAATTTTTGTTTTTATGGCTATTATTATTATTATTATTATTTTAACTTTTCGTTTTATGACTTAATTGTACCCAAAAAAAGAAATATATTTCGAACTTAATTCTGCAAAAACTGTCAAAAATAAAAAACATTTAATCCGCTCAGTTCGCACCAAATTTATGATATGCCATGGGAATGAATTATAGGTTAACGTTAGCATATGCAAAACCCGTAAAAATGTATCCATGGATAAGCACACGACAAAAAAAAAAAAAAAAAAAAAAAAAAAAAAGTGCAAAATATCCACTGATAGTCACATTGTTTAAATGAAGAAGCTGAAAATAACCACCGGTGGGCAAGTGTTTCTCATCTCCTTCGTAGTCATCGCCTCTAATCTTCTGTCTGCAACAATAGAAAGGAAATAAGGAAAAAGAATTTTTTTTTTTTTTTTTTTTTTTCGATTAAGCAACTATCAAGACATCCATCTCTATCATCTACTTAAGAAAAATTAACAGCTGTCAAACCTTGACATTGTAACCAGTAGGGCAGATTATTTGTTGAAATAGTTCGAATAAAAGAAAAAAAAAAGTCCAAATACTTTTTCTACTTTCTGTTTCTCTCTCTCTCTCTCTCTCTCTCTCTTTTTTCTTCCAGCGTGACAACACAAGAGGCGGAATTCTTGACACAATTACATTGTTATTCTTATTCATACACAAATGAAAATTCGAAAGATTCTTATTCAAAATTCGAAAGAATCGAGTGGTTATTTGTGTTACTACAAAAATAATTCATATTATTAAAACTGTTCGCTAGTTGTTTATAATATTCGCTAGTTGTTCGCTAGTTGCAAAATTCAGCTATATAATTATGTTTTAAAATTTCCAGCACGAAAACATAATTAAAATAAAAGTTTGTAAAAAGAAAAAAAATGTTTAAAGCTATAAACATGCGTTCATATTTTTATGTAATAAAATATTAAATTCTTAATTACTCAAATTGCTTCTTAGATTCCCAAAATTAAAATTATTAATAATCACTTTTAGGTAATTTACCCCTTATAATGGAATTCAATATTGTTTTGTCTTTTTTTCCCCTTTCTAATTTTTAGTACACATTTTTTGTGTGACTTTGCCGACGACAAGAAAAATGATAACTATCATTTCGAAGATTTATAACGTCCATTCTTAACTTTGCATCTAATTTGATCAGCAGGTATTCGGCAAAAATAACATTTTCGTTGAGTTTTATTGCACCATTTTTCACAGCGTTTTTGAATGCATCAATTTTATGATATTAAAACTGTTAGTTACAAATGTTGATATTCCAATAGCGATGTTAAATTTTGGGAACTGAGCTAAGTGTTAAATGTTAAGTATTCTGATTGAAAATAATTAGATATTATGTACATATAATGTATGTGATGTCGCTGCATTGTATAGCATCTTTTCTATGAATTAGAGAATAAAAAATACAGAACATAATGATAATGTTAAACATGTTTAAAAGTGGGATATTTTTATTGAAATGAATTTTGCTATTCATACTCTTCTAGTCATACATTAAAATTCTGAAACATTAATATTATAAGTGGGAAGTGGGGTACGAATGTTTTCTAAGTCATATATTAATAAACTTATTCGCATTTTTGCAAAAAGCTTTTTTTCTGATTTTAGCTTTTTTGATGAAGATTTTTGAACTCAGTTTAAACCATATAGTGATGCCATATTCATTAGTTATTTAAACATATAAATTGGAAGAAATTCATTCTTGTGCGTATTTTAAGCTTCATTTTTTACTCATTTCACATTTTCATTTCTCTTTTTCATTTTCTCTCTCTCTCTCTCTCTCTCTCTCTCTTTTTTTTTTTTTTTTTTTTTTTTTTTCTCCTTTTGTAGATGCAAATATAAAAATTCAAAACGATCAGTTTCTTTTTAATAAAGGTGTTAACTTTTTTCTTTTCAACGACTTCAAATGATATTTTTTAATTCACGGCTTAACGAAATTCTCACGCCTTTCACTTCCTTCATTATTATTGAAAAATACCCATATAAATGATACAACAAATCATATTCCCCACCAAAAAAAAAAAAAAAAAAAAAAAAAAAAATGTATTTTATTCATATTCTGTCATAGTGAAAGACGTTGTGTAATATAATATTTTAATCTTTTCAAAATATGCATTTGCATATAACTCTCCTATATATATATCCCGGCCGAATGTAAAAGACATATATATGTTCCGTTTTGCCACCCATAAAAAGTTTTAGACGCACGCGTCAACAATAGAGAGTTTTTTAGCAAGCAATTTTTTCAGCCCAAAGTGTAGGTCAGGGTTTAATCTTTGCCGAAGTGCTTTGTAACATATTCTTTTTTGAAATGCAATGGGGTGTTTCAAAGTGAAAGTGTATCTTTACAAAGCTTTGTGGGATTTTTTAATCATTGTGAGGTTGAGGCAGGTATTGAATACACTATTTTTAGCTGCGAGAAGGGGTGGTTTGTTAGGGGGGATATTTCAATAATATTAAATATTATTATTAAGTGAGAAAAATGGTAAGTTGTCTGGATTAACAAAATAATACCAATATAATTCTCCTTTTTTATGATTTTTTTTTTTTTTTTATGAATGAATAATTCAGTTCAAATTTTATAACTTTTATCTGCAATATAAGTCTTGCTTCAAGGCTTTGAAAAAAAAAAAAGAAAAAAAAAAGAAAAAAAGAAAAAAAGAAAGAAATATTCTAAAGTTGAGAGAAAGTTTAAAATAAAAGTGTGTCAAAATCGAGCATTTCTACTAATTATAAAATAAAGGTAAAAGTTTAAGCTTGTTTTAATAACAGTAACAATAGTTAGATATTTATATATATAAAGGAGTGTTAAATGTATGATTTCCGTAAAAAGACAAATTATAGATCTTAGAAAAAGTTCTCAAATTGATAAGAAATTGTGCATAATATAAATCACAATGTTGAAATTTTAAATTTTAAAAAATTAAAAATTTATTTTAAACCTTATATCACATGGAATGTATATGGCCATAATCTTAACTGAAAAATATTTCTTTCAGAATTTAGCTCGCATCATCCATTAAGATTTTTTACCTTTATGATTAAAAAAAGAAAAAAAAAAAAAAAAAAAAAAAAAAAAACTACGCGTAGGAACTCAGTTCTCATACTTCTTTTATTTTAGTGAATTTTTACGTTGGAGAAAAACATAGGAACTTATTAATATTGCATACTGAAACTCACCAGTGCATCAGTTCTGAAAATTAAAAGTCTCTGAATTATTTTTTTCTCCTCTACAACCGTTAGTATTATTTTCTTATAAAAAATACCAACATACATAATCTAACTTGACGAACAATCTCTTTTCTTTTATCTACTTTTTACAACTACAAACTATTGATTTTTCTCTCTCATTTTTTACACAGAGATTAGTAATTAGTATTAGATTTAATCGAAAATAAAAAAGTTTGAGTTTTTATCTTTTACTCAACAGTAAAATGCCACCAAAATTTCGAGTCACATGTATTAAAATAAAATATCAAAAGCTTAAAAGTAAACAGTAGTCTGTTTTAAATGGAAGAAGAAAAAAATCAGTTTAACAGGAAATCAAATCAATCACTAGGAAATTGGAGACTAATAAGAAATGACTATGCCTTGCTGAATTTTGTAAGACATAATTTACAACTTCTAATATAACTTTTTAAAATCCGTCCATAGATTCATAAAAGGAGAGACACGACACATATGAACATAAATTCTGAGAAGCATCAGTGCTCCTACACTTATTTTGTTAGAAACTAAGCCCCTGTTTATACACATACAAAGTACAGTAAAGCACCTTTTATACGTCTCTCGTTTATATACGTGTTTTCCATTTATACGTCCTTTTAATTAAGCCCCGATTCATTCGTGTTCATTTTAAAGCAAAAATTCTTCGTTTATACGCCGCTAATATCGGTAATACGTCTTTTCCACGGTACTAAAATTCGCAAAATTTCTCAACCTGTCATTATTTTCCATTCTAAGTAAGACGGAATTTTTGTAGAAAGCATTTCAAATGGAGAAACACAGGAAAGATCGAAGAATACTGATCAAAGAATCAATTGAATTTACAGTAGAATATTTAATACTCATAGGCAAGCAGCAAATCAGACGAATATTAAAGATTTTTAATGTTATTAAATAATTGTCTGTATGGACATAAATCGTATGTATCACTATCCAAGTGTAGCACCTTCTCTTCCTGCAATAGTTCCAACCTCCAAGTGTAGCTCCTTCTCTTCCTGCAATAGTTCCAACCTCCAGTGTAGCTCCTTCTCTTACTGCAATAGTTCCAACCTCCAGTGTAGCACCTTCTCTTCCTGCAATAGTTCCAACCTCCAAGTGTAGCACCTTCTCTTCCTGCAATAGTTCCCAACTTCCAAGTGTAGCACCTCCTCTTCCTTGAAATAGCTCCAGCGTCCAAGTGTAACACCTCCTCTTCCTGAAATAGATCCAGCCTCTGACTTCCAGTTGAATATATTTTATGTAAGAACTTAACTGTTAACCATGTGATTCAAAAATACATATAACTGCTCTGAAGTATGTGTCAAACCAAATTCCCTGATGATGCCTTCTTGTATATAGGCGAAAAGCTTTGGATATTTTAATAAATGTGTTTTTAACGTGTTTTTAAAGTGTTTTTAATTAATTTATTACAATATGACACGTGTTTTAATGCAACTCTGAACTGGAGTTTATTTATATTAAAAATATCTCCAAGGCAATTGTATAATAACACAGATTTGTAATAGTTATATGATTTCTATACATTTAAAATTAATTTTATTTTTAATTCAATCAAAAAAAAAAATGATAAAAAAAAAAAAAAAAAAGCTGCAGCTAAGTGGCTTAATAATATTGGATCATCGCATTTAGATATTACAGAATATAGTTCTTGTCCAAAGCAAACCGTTTCAAAAGTGTCATTTAAAATCCATTGTCAACATTCAATGCAGCGTGTCTGAATTCGCTCAGAAATCGGCTTTCCCATCCAGTGACCACTGGTCATCGTTTATTCCCACTCAATTGAAGGCACTGATCGCTTTGAATTGGAGTCGAAACCGGAGAAGCCAGGGTCAACAATGGACTATCGGCTGTTCAGTTGTTATGCCCGATGATCTTGACCAGTGTCCGCAGTTTCCGGTTTGTAACAATTAGACTCTTGTAGCATAGAGAGAGAGAGAAAGTGAATTAGGGATCAGATAAATATTGAAAAAATTTAAGCATCGATCGTGATTTTTTCAAAGTACATTTTAGTACATACAGTAGTTATTGCACTTATATTATCATTATCATTATCATTTATATTTAATATTATGATCAGTTGTTATAAATTAATTGTAAAATTATGATATAATCTGAAATTTATATATAATTTGAATTATTTAGTACCATTTTTACGCTCAGCAAACAAAATATAGATGAAGATACCAACATAAAATAAATTTTAATTGCGATGTATTTCGATTAAAAGTAGTCACGGTATTAATTTAATTAGAGTACCAATGATTTGTAAAAAACATGTTAAAGTACTTACGCAGAAGAGAAATGGCACTAACATAACACATAAGCCTAAAGATGACAGAATTGGCAAAAACTATGAATTATTAGTAACAGTCAACATTTGAAAGAAAAGAGAAAGGATAAAATCACCAAAGAGTTCCGTTAAAAGGAAAAAAAAATGGAATTCATGAATTGAAAATCGGAATTTTAAATGCTGAAAAATAGAAATGTTCACTATATATATATATATATATATATATATATTTATATGAAATGTAATATAATACTCAATATATGATATATGTAATTAGTACCCACCCAGTCATGCATTAATAGTATGATTTTTCTCACTTCTTATAATAAGTCTTTGTTTATTATTATTTTTTATTTTTTATTACCTAATTATTATCTTAAAAAAAAAAGTATAATATACACTTACTAACTTAAGAAACTTTATTAATTAGAATTTTCACATAAATTTTGCTTAGGTGTCATTAAATTTGTAGTAATCAAAGTGTTATTATTAAAATTTCCATTATACGTCATTTCATTTATACGTCCTTTTACGTCAGTCGCTTGAAAGACGTATAAACGGTGCTTTACTGTATATATATGAGGAACATAATTATATGATTTTAATAACAATGAAAAAGGAATCTTTAATATAGAATTCAACGGTGGTTTAAAGATTTAATATTTTAATTGAAACGAAAAAGACTCATTTAAACATACATTAGTAAATGCTACTACTATTACCACTACTACTACTACTACTAATAATAATAATCTAGTGTTACAACTGCATTGCTTTCTCTTACTCTACATCAATTTGTACATATTACAACAGTTTAACCCTGTTGCTGTGTTCATTTTGAAACGAAAAAATGCACATTCATTTTTGGTTGTATCACATGGGGCTCAAACGGATCCAATATTTTTAATTTCATCATATAACTGTACTTTTAATTTCCTATTTTTGAACGAAATTTATGAAACAATACCTATTATTTTTTAAGGAAAATATTTAACTTAAAATATGAATTTTCATGTTTGTTAATTTTGCGTCAAAAGGGAGCCCAACACATCAACAGCAGCAGAATAACATCTGAAGTGCTGTATCTGAACATTTCTCATGTATCTTAAACAATGGTTCAAAACAGTTTTATTTCAAAAAAATTCTATGTGGTGGGGCTACTTCCCTCTCCCCATCCCCCCTCCCTCCAGAACCCCTTTTGTATATTGTAGCTACATTAATAAAATATTTACTATTAAATTTTAAAATTTCTTTCAAAATTTTCCAAGAATTGTTGATTGTAACACTCTCTGAAATTTATTAAATATGAACACATTTTGAGTAGCCTGATATATTATCTATAAATTACATACGTACGAAACAATGTGCTTAAACATACCAGAAAAAAAGAAATCATGACACAACTCCAAATGCACTTCTACCCACTTTTAAATATAGCACTAAGTTTTGCAAGGTCCTATACACGATAAACAAATATGTTTAATACCGTAGTCTATTTATAACAAGCTTCAATGCATATAAAGATCGTATATTAATTTTATTTTGTTTAGTGCAGTCTATATACATTAAATTTTCCCTACCAGAAGTTTCGCCCACAGACGTCATGTATTTAAACGTTTTTTCAGGTCCCTGTACACGAACCATTTGCCCGCACCATCTTGCCAGCATGTTTCAAACGGCACCCCCCCCCCCCCCATATGATAAGGATTTAAAATTTCGAGTTTGGACTTTCTTCTATTATTTTTTTCTTGAATTATGCTAATAGTAATAGACGCACAGACAGATACTAAAACACTGAAATACACAGACACTCAGGCCAATTGCTAAAAACTTCCGGATTCAGGGAACCTCAAACGTGTAAATGTATCAAAATATGTGTTTAGAAAATTTGACCGAAAACAATGCTTTCTTACCTTATGGGTAAGAGAAAGCAAAAATGAGTTCAATAAAATAGTACATAAGGAGCAAACACATATATAATGAAATATTTCAGCATTATCATTTTTTTTTATACAATTTAACTAAATTAAATAAACAAAAAAGAAACCGCGATATATAATATATTTTTATACATTTCAAGTAATTCATAAAATACATTATTATTCTTTTGTTATAAGATATTTTTTCTCAGAATATGAAATGTAATAAAGTGACGAGTCTAAGCAAGTTTCTTAAGACAAAAACTGCAATTTTAGAAGAGAAACTGAATACGTATATTATTACGCAAATATATTATTGCTTTGGTAAGTATATCATTGAAGAATTTGTTCTAGCCGTTAATTAAATACACACGAAGGAACTGGAATTCATGCTCAGATGTGCACAAATGAAGAAAAAACATTGAAATAAGAGATGGGTGGGTTAAAAATGAATAGAAAAAGAGAAAAAATAAAATCATGTTACAGTTTATTTCAAGAATCGATTCTATAAATGTTAAAATATGAGCAATATTAAAAAACGTTTGCATGAATATTTAGAATAAGTTTCCAATAATAAAGAGAATTGAAAAAAAAATTCTTAAACTAATTTAAAGGTAACTTTAGCTTCACATGTAGACAAAAATGAAATGCTTACTTATCTTAATGGATAATGCCAATTATTATTAAACGTTTACATTTAAAAGAAAAAAAAAAAAAAAAAAAAAAAAACGGCATAACGAACGATTTCTATTTTTATATTTGTTAAAGTTTACAAAGACAGATCTCATGCCATTTCCTATTACAAATACCAATCATTAGGCATCCGCCAAATATACTAACAGAATGCCCTTTAAAATTTTCAAATTAAATTTCATTTACGGAGATTAAATTTTTTTCTTTACTCTTTTTTTTTTTTTTTTTTAATATGCGAGTTAATAGTTTCTAAAATTTACGTTAAAACATATGTAGGGATGTATGCGTTCTATACATATCTTTTTATCCCATCAACGCTTAATTTTAATATAGTTTTTACATTTATATGAAGATACTATTTATTTATTTATTTATCCGGAATTTCTCATAGTTTTAACCATTATTGTATCTAGGATCATATAAATGAAGTACAGATAATGCATAAATTTATACGTTATATCTATAAATTCATTTATTTTTCAAGTTTTATTTTATATTATTTTATATTATTTATTTATTTATTTTTAATAAAGAAAAAAGAAAAAGAAAGAAAGAAAATACTGTCTAACAATTATATTACAAAAAGAACTAATTAAATGGGATTTCACATATCTAAATCAATTAATACATTCGGCTCCTAGAATAGTACCCAACGTGGAACATATTACATTCATATAAAGAAATTTTGTTTTTCACCAACTAAATTACATTTTATATTTTTGGAGAAGTTTCATTTTCTAATTATTTGCTAAAAGGGGGAGGAATTTTTTCTGTAAGTAAACATTGCTCAAATTTCTTTTCCTCTAATAGTACTACCTAATTTTGTTGAAATCAGATAGACTTAATTCTGGACAAAATTTATTTTATTAACGATCCCTAGACCTTGAAATTTCCCTTATCCCTACTCAGTGATGCTTAATTTAGTGCCAGAAATTCCTTCTGGAGTAATCAATGGCTAGTTTCCCGCATCATGACAGACGAGAAGAGGAGGATCAAGTTAATGGTGTACGGCTGCTGGACTGACCACTCGATACAGTGACGGTCGGTTTCGGACAAAAGGGTAAATTATGTGAGAAAGAGTGTATTTGAGAGCCTGGGAAGAGAGAATTATTGAATGATGGAAATTCGATTGTGAACTTAGAATTCAATATCCATGCTTGATTTTGTATCAAAATCATCCATGTTTGCATTACGAATGCATACACTGTAATTTTTTTATGAAAATTACCACAATGTTTATAGAGTCTCTGTAAAATACCGTAATCTTTATCTAGAGTCTCTGTAAATTTACAATAAGTTTCAGTTCTTATTAAAATTATGATATAACTCTTAACATTATATAACTCTAAAGCATTATAAAGCCCTATTATTGAAAAACTTTTATATAAACTAGCAGGCTATGCCCGCTTCAATGGACATTAAATTTAAGTGAAGTAAAAAAAGAGTTAATATTTTTTATATCGTTCTACAAATTAAAACTAAAAAGAAAATACATTGAAATTGTTTAAAAATTGCGCTTCTTCGCAACGTCTTTGTACTGGATAATTTAATTTAATTTAATTTATAGAGATGTCAATAATATAGGAAAAACAGCATTAGTCATTTTCTTTTTGGTAATAAACAGAACGGGAAAACTCATAATATTTTACATGGAGATATTTTGTATAATTTTAAAAAATATGCTTTTTCTTTATTTCCCACTCGCATTACAAAAATATTTAAAATAAAATTGTGAACAAACATTGAAACAGCTTGGACCTCTTGGCGGAATTTGAAATTTGGCACTGAAGTAACTTGGACGTTTCTCGCCGAAATGTTTATTTATGCATTTGCGATACCCATATCAACTCATAGCCGAAATGACAACAAAATTATAAATAATTATAAGATTAGAAAAAAAAAAAAAAAAAAAAAAAACTTTTTATATACCATGTTTTTAAATTTTCTGTTGAATCTTGTAGCTATAGAACTACATTAGCACTTTATGAATGTGTAGAAAATTTTTAAAATGATAATGACTTCAATTTTTGTGAGATGCATAATTTATTTTTCTACAATTTTTCAATGTTCACGTTTAATTAAATGTATTTATTTTTATGTCGAAAGAAAATAAACTCTTTTTTTTTGGGTGGGGGGGGGGGGGCAACAATTAAATTATAGGTATATATTTATTTTCATATTTTAATTAATTAAAAGAAAATTTTGCGACGTAATATCTTTAAATCTAATGACTTGATGTATATAGTGTCCTCACAAAAAAATGAACAATTTTTAGAGCTCTTTTAAAAAAGTATAACATCTATGTAGTATGTTTTAAAAAAATTCATCAGTTTTTACTAAAAGAAAAAAAAAAAAAAAAAAAAAAAAAATGGCCGACTTTCATCACCAAAGTAGTTAAATCTAGACCAATCACAAATTGAAGTGGTCCAACCGGATGTGTTCCGCCAACAAACTCTTTGCTTTATTTAAATAGATGTCTATAGAGTCGCTGTAAAATACCGTAATGTTTATTCAGAGTCTCTGTAAATTTACAATAAGTTTCAGTTAAAAATAATTTATTAAAAACATTATATATCTCTTATCACTATATAACTCTTATCGTTATAAAGCCCTTTTATTGATAACATTATATAGTTTAATTATCATAGAATTATTCGATGAATGCATGAAAACAATTGTAAAACTTGTAGAATTAAAATCAAATACAAAGTGTCACACCACAGTCTTATTTGGCAAGACATCTTTGACATAAAAGTTCATTCTATATCCATCTGAATTTCGATGCGGTGTTTTTTTTTTTTTTTTTTTTTTTTTTTTTTGCTGAATTTTCATTTTTTTTTTTTTTTTCAATGTAACACAAAATATATCAAGAAGTCACTCTCACAAGATTTCTTCATTCAAAACGTCCAAACGCTTTATACCAAACGCTAAAATTGTTTTAATATCCTGCTTTAAACTAAACGGAACTTTGGAAACTTTCCTTAAATACAGTGGAGTACGTTTTATACATTTCTTAGTTATACATTTTCATTTATACGTTTCTAAACTTTAATCCCAAATCATTCTATTGTATTCTAATGTTAAAAAGCTTTCATTTTCACGACACAAGTAAATTCTTAATTTCATTTATACGTTTATTTATTTGTTTTTTCCCCTTTAACAATTTTAAGTTTGAATTTCATGTCAGAGTTTAAAATGAATACGCTATGTTTTTCCTTATTTTTTCCTGAGAATCATAGTACACAGTGTTATTTGCATCGGCAGCCTAAAGAAGTATCGGGAAATACATATTTGCCAACGCTTTTGCTTTTGCGCTTCTAGAAAAATTTTAATAGAAATTCTCTATTTATTTCTGCACAGTTTTTACTGATTAAAAAGAAAAAAAAAGTATGACAAATATACAACTGCCTGAATTTCATTGAAAGAAAGAACAATGACCGCTTGCTGGGATTTTTCACTCTCTCCTTTAATTGATGGCCGAGAGGTTCTGCATTCAAAGCTAGTAGATGGGAAGCGCGATCACAGGTCGCGCTCATCGACCTAGCTGTTGGAAGTTTTTCATGGTTTTCTCTGAAACTTGCTTAAATACGGGCTAGGATCCCTTAGAAAGATCTCCATGAAAGACAATCCACTTTTAAGTCTAGGAACCTAGCATAGTCAATCGGCCTTAAACCCTACAACCAATCAATTCTCCTTTAATTGCTTTCCAGGAATTAAGTTTTAAATTAAAAGATCTCAGAACTTCATAGGAATTTTTTGCATTTCCGTATTTATTATTTATTTCCGTTCAATAGACTTCAACAGGGCACTCGAAGGTTTTTTCTCCTTCATCTTGTTCATTTTTTAAAGATGATATTGAAATCTTAAAGGAAATTAACAAAAATAGTTCATTAGATAGAGTTCAATTAAAGAAATTTTGTATATTCCCGTATCATTTTTTTTTTTTTTTTTTTAAGATAATATTGAGATTTTAAGGGAAATTAACAAAAATGGTGCATTAAATAGAGTTCAATTAAGGAAATTTTGAATAATCCCGTACCAACGCTAAATACACTTGCGTATATAAATTATATGTTGTTATTGATTATTAGTTAAATTATTTTAAATTTTATTTAAAAGTTATCTTAATTTAAGAGATTAAAAGAAAATCATGGAAATGTATTAGATTTTACTTATTATATAACATCTTTATATGTATTAGTGTATTAAAATAATTTTTGGTTTTATATGTTTTTTTTCAATTATACTACATATTTACTTTCTCACACCCATAAGGTAGAGAAAGTATTGTTTTTGGGTCAAATTTTCGAAATTGAGTTTTTGTTATATTTAAACGATTTGAGGTCCACTCAATCCAAAAATAATGTTTTTAGCGGTTGGTTCAAACTTGATATTCTAAATGTGTATGATATAGGGATGCCATACTAAACTTTTTGTTGAGATCAAGCAAATGGTTCGTGTACAGGGACACACAAGAGAATTCAGATACATTACATTTATAGGGGTAACTGCAGGTAAGTAGAGTTTAACATCTATAGACTGCACAAAATCAAATAAAATGAATATATATGTGTATATTATATACGTAAAAACATGTTTCATGAAGAATATGGTATAGAAATCAAACACTGTTCGTTTACAGGACTACACAAAAGAACTAGATTATAGTGCGAGACTACTTGAAAATCGATGAAAATGTACTTCAGGTTGTGCCATGTGTTGTTAATATAAGATTATATTTATGTCCAACATTTGATGTTGACTGGATAAAAAACTTCTGATTTTTAAAATGGTCAAATTTAAAAATAATAGAAAATATTCATTTCGTGCTGATAGAGTTTAACAAATAGCCAAGTTATCTGTCTTTATGCCATAGTCAAGGTATAAAGATAAAAAAATAAAATCAGTCGGGAAAAAAAAAAAAAGACAAACTTCTTATAAAATATTTGTTCATAAATTTAAGACTAAGTGTGGGAAAGGAAAAATAGATTTTCTGCTAATCCACAAAATTAAAGTCGATCAAGGATCAAAATTAGGAAAGGGATGTGTCTATATATTTGAACATGAAGTCGACTTAGTCACATTATGTAATGTAGCCGTCGCCAGACGCTTTTTAAGAACGAAGAGAAAAAAAAAAAAAAAAAACTAATAATCATGATTTAGTAAAGGTTCGAATGCACTATATAACTGGTGCATAACACAAAAAAAAAATACCATTTATGTTTTCTTCAAAACACCATAAAAATATTAAGGCATAACACGCTTTCAAAAGAATATGTCTATTCAATGCACTAATCTTCGCTCTTTCTTCTTTTTTTACGCAACCAACCTATCCTCTGCTCTTATTACGTAAGCGAGAGAGATCTATTTGACAGTCGAATTTTACTGCTAAGGAAATATAGTAGGATGCATGAAATGCATCCGAATACAGTGTTTCCAATTCAAATTATAATCGATTAGCTCAGTATAACCTTGTATATATGCATAAATAATTAATAACTGTATATAGCATACTATCTTTCATGTGTCAATATAATGCAATTTTAAGAATAAAGATTGATACGACTTGCTGTATTTTTTCAAGCCTTAATCACATGGTCATGACAAAATGTCTTTTTCGGGAAAAACTTGTCCTGCCACTGCAAAAACAGAAAGCTTATTCTTACAGTGGCGGAATAAAATTTCCTATGCCTCTGAAAAGTACTCTTTTGAAAAGTTCTCTTCGATATACTCTTTTAAAAGCTTTGAATCTTGGAAACCTGTGAGCGGCTCCTACCTACCTGGACTAGACCTAAGGGGCAATTAATGCCAGATCACCGCGTGGCGACCAACAACTTTACTACTACTTCAGCATGTTATAGAATGACCCGTGGCCTGATGACCTTGGTTAAGATTTCTAACGGTAGACTTCTATATGTTATATGTGGGACTTCGTCAATGCAGCTTCACATTTGAGAATGTTTCTTGGATCCGTTACTCGACCAGCACAATCGCATTTCGGAAAATGCACTAAAAGGAGAGCACAGAACACGCGACAACCTAACCTCGCCGACAGCCAAAGTCCATATTTCTCTTTGATAAAATCTGTTGCCATAATTACTCAAAAAAAAAAAAAAAAAAATAATGATAATAATAATAATAATAATAAATAAAAAAATAAAATAAATAAATAAATAAATTTTTAGAAAATGAATAATATTTTATTGGGGAAATGGAATTAAAAAGAGGGGGGGGGGATGTGTAATTGTGACAACAGATTTTCCCGTAGAATAGCACTGGTTTTGGCTGTCAATTATATTTAAAATTTTTGTGGCTTTTTTTTTTTTTTTTTAACCCTAAATGTTCCTTATTTTCAGGAATTATCATGACCTGAACATTCCAATATAAAGCTTAAGTCTTGATGCAGTTTGATAACACTTATACCTCTCGTAGTCCACCAGTAGCAGAAATTATTTGTTGAATTACATATTCGCAGTAGTTGCCACATAAAAAAAAATATGAATATGTACAAACTGTTTTGCTAATTATGGTGTAATTTTAAAGCCACTGCTTATAAATTTCTAATAAAAAATTGCATTGGTAAATAATAAATATTGGGATCAAATATAAAAATTTGGTGCCCAGTTCCTCGACCACTTGAACGTGAACCATGTGTTAACCATGTGTCTAGATCGTGGTAGAATAGAAACACAAAGAAATTATGACTCAGTTTTGTTTCACGGCTATTTATTTATTTATTTATTTATTTTGTTAATCTATGGAATTCTCATAAATAAGAAAGTCAACGAGTGGCTAAGATATCTGCGATGCTGGAGGACATGAAATCACATTGTGATGGCTGTATACTGAAAAAAACTTTCAAAAAAGCTATTATTCATAGAAAGCACAGAAGAAAATTTTAAAGAAATTATTTTTAGTATTTAATATGATATTGCTATACTGCTAAGCTGTATTTTTGATTATCAAATTAGAAATATACAGCCATAAACAGGACACGGAAATAATATTTTCCTAATAAAATTTTCGAAAATAATATTTTCTAATAATATTTCCATGTAGGGCAAGGTAGATATTATAAAAATTTTCTTGTAAAGAACAGTTTTTATACTTTGAAATTTTGCATAAATATTTATTGAAATATTTTATAATGAAATATTTGATATATTAAAATTCTTTTAACAGTATTGCACAAATTTGAAACATTTAAAACTAGTATGTTCTGCACCCCTCCCCCCTCCCCCCTAAAACTTTATTTTATATTTTTCCTTACAAATTCACGTAGTACAAATTATTTATCAAATTAAATATTTATTAAAATTATTTTCCATAACAATGTAGACGATTTTTAAAATTTTGGATACGCACAGACACACAAACATTTTCTAAAAATTGTTAAATCGTGTTTAAGACATACCATAACACGTAAATCCATCAAAAACTCGAGGTCTGAAGCTTTCCAAAACCTTCTCCTTATATACATAGAAGAAAATAAAATTTAATATACTCCAAGCTGACTAATTTTTAATTATTCTTTTCGATTCCACATTATCATAGTTTGAATATATATTTTGTACACATTTTTGCTTTACTTTGTGGATTCATAGACAAGTTATTTGTTAAGAAATATTTTATATGATTGAATGCTGAAAATCCACAGGTTTTTCCAAACTTAAATTGTTTCTAATGTCTAAAAAAAAAAAAAAAAAAAAAAAAAACATAGATTTATTTTAATGTCTATTAAGAGTCTTAGCTGTAATTTTTTACTAGACTCAGTCTAAAATTAAATCAGAGGAAGCACTTTAAAGACATAAAATTCTGAAAAATATTCGTTTTGAGGAGGAAAAAAAATAAAGGTAATTTTACGCCTATTTGTAAAAATTACTCTTTCAAAATTGTATACCTACATTTTTAATTTTGTTTATTTAGTTCATCCCATTTTATTTCTTATTTATTTATTTACATATTTTGTGTCATTTTTGTTTAGTGACATATTATTTATTTATTAACGTATATTTATTTATTGACAGTGAGTTATTTATTGACATTTTTTTTTTTTTTTTTTTAATGTATTAACATATTTTTTAGTAATTTCAAAGACAACTGTCTGCTTAACCCTTTGACGGCCTTCAAAAAAAAAAAAAAAAAAAAAAAAAAAAAAAAAACGTTATTCTAATGCTATTTTTAATGAGCAGTTTTTAGAATTTTAAAATAATGTTAATTTCAACTAAAAATTAAAAAAAAAAAAAAAAATGTATAATCATGCGCCTCAATGTACAATATATTAATATGATGACAACCTTCAGACTTAAAAAAATTAATAATTATACATTTTTTTTTTTTTTTTTACAATAAGTGTATTGTGGAAACATATCAGCTCAATGAACGAATATATCCGTCAGCGGTGAATCAGCTTATTTTAATAAACATTTAAGACTCGTAGGTTTGCTCATAAAAGAAAGACAAACTATAAAATTATGCAAAAATTTTATAATCATTATCCTTTATTTATTAAAAATTTACTTATGAATCTTTAGTCCCACATTAGCTATTCCTTGAGTGGTCTAAAAATAGGAATTTCAATCCCAAATATCGACAAGTGAAAACATTACCTGTAATAATTTAATTGCAATTATACTATCTTCCCTTAACATTAGCTTATTCAGAACAAGCTTCTGCTCTACAACGCACGAGTTACGAAAACATACTGTCCCTTTAATGGTCAATTGACCCTCTTGACCAGTGGTCAGAGGGTTGTGATTATGTCCGGCATAGTAACAGAGGAGGGGGATATCCGGGTGAGCATGAGAGTGGGCGAATGATGGAGGATTTCGAATTTGAGTAATGAGATTCTGAAATCTTTGATCGTTGCTGTATATCATTATATATTTGCTATGACACTGGTTGGAATTTATTTCGAATGGTAAATGTAGAGATATCATGCACATCAAATAGCGTTTGAAATAAGAAAATTATTTACCTAAAGGGTACATAAATATTTATTTAGAATTGAAATATTTAAAACAGAAAATATAAAAAAAGTAAAAAATGAGTCTTGTTAGGTTGCTTTTTTATGTGAGAAATGGGAATTACTGATAATTTCCGAACATTAGTGGAATTTGGAGTGTTGCAAAAATATGTACGAATAAAATAAAAATCCCCTGTTTATTTCAAAAGTGACTATTGTGAAATCTTTCAAATCTATTATTTAATTTTTAAACTATTTGAACTGCGAATGTTTTAATAAATATATATATATACATTTTCAAACATCTAAATAATGATGATGATGATGATAAAATACTTGCAGATTATTTTTAATTCAAAACATTAATTTTAAAATTTCTTTTATCTTTAAATTCATATCATGATGTGGTGACAATAATTTTTATTTCTGCGTAAAATTTCTTGCATTTTTTAGAATTTAAAAATATTATAATTAATTATCTGTATAATGAACAGATCTTGGATATAATTTAGAAATTAGAAAAGTTACACCCGAATATATAAACAAATACTCATAAGGATTTTCTACCAAGGATCTTTGAACCTCATTTTTCTGTTTTTCAATTACCAAGATATTTCGTTCACATAACATTTATAACGTTACGAAGATTTCAAATCAAACTTCAAACCTTTAATATAGAGGTTGCAAGCAATTCCTTTTTGCAGTGTGAAAATCCGCATTCGAAGTGAGAAGTGAATAAGACTTAAAAAATAAATAAATTAAAATAATAAATTAAAACATTCATAATTCCTTCTCAAAATTGATAAGCAAAAATTTTAATTGTAAATTTAGCACTAAAATCTCCAATTTGATTTACAAATTTAAATAAATAAATAAATGAAAAATTATTTAAGTATTTAATTTTTAAAAAATCAAGAATTCGATTTTAAAGGTGGGTGACTTCTTTATGTTAGAGGTAAGTTAACATGCCATTTATTATAACATGATCTTACAAATCTGTACAAGTTATATAGTTTTTGCACTACAATTTTTTTAATACTTTAATGTATTTGATGCTGCGTGACAATCTCTGAAGCCTGTGTTTTGTTATTTTCTTCTGAAATTCTGTTTTCAAATATATTTCTATATTACTTTACTGAAGGATTTCAATGATAAAAATTTTATTAGCAGCTTAGAAATATTATTATTGAAGCATCACATGAAGTGACAATAAAGTTTCATTCTGGGAAAGCAGGTGAACAGATTTTACAGGATCCATGCTGAGCTAGAATGATTGCCGGACTTTTCAAAGGAATTTATAGTCTGTCATAGTGTTATTTTAAATAATAGCAATAGAAAGATCAGCTTTTTTTTTTTCAAATTAATTTTTATAAAAGGCAAAATCATCTTTTCTTATAATGAACAAATTGTAGTCCAATAAAGCCAGTAGTTAATAAGGAGTTAAAAATACTTAAAAAAAAAACTAAATTCGAATTAAATTTTGTGCAAAACTATTATATATAAAACTTACAGGAATTGTTTGATAAATTTTATTCAAAAGGGAACAATTTTAAACCAAAATTCGTTCTGTGACTTTAAACAATTTTCGTTGTAAAACATTTAATGCGTTTTAAATGTTTCATCATCTGTTCATGATTTTATAGTGACTGCAGCACAAAGACATGTTGGTGGTTTACGTATATTTACCCATTCTGAGTTCATTAGAATATTTTTTTTTTATGTTCCTGGCCTTTTACCCCTTCTGTAATGATATTTTTAGCGAATAATATTTTTAGTGAAAATATTTAAAAAAATAAAAGAATATTTTTAATGAAAGTATTTTGAGAATGTTCAGTGTTTAGAGCGTGCAGTACCTAACCTCACCGAGAGCCCATGCCATGGAGAAATTTGTTTTCACAATTAATCATTACCTAATGTGTTTTTTAAATTCCTTTTTTTCGCATTCAAAAATTCACAACCTTTAAATTAGCGTTTGTTTTTAAAAGATTGATATTCTTCATTTTTCACATTTTATTTTCTTGTTAAAAAATGCGAATAATGCACGTACAGTCGGTAACAAAAGTCTCCGAACACTAGCAAAAATTCCTATATAAAAAAAGTACACTTAATACTGTTTTGTTAATAAATCCTTATCGAATCATGTTCATAGTCAGTCTAAGAACATGATTCGACAAGGATTTATTTAACAGAACAGTATTAAGTGCACTTTTTTATATAGGAATTTTTGCTAGTGTTCGGAGACTTTTGTTACCGACTGTAATTAGTTTTCTTTCTTTTGTTTTTTTTTTTACTCAAAAATAAAACAATAAAAAATGAAAAATAATAATAATTTTTTGAAAACGAATGCTAATTTAACGGTCATGAAGTTTTTGAATGCGAAATCGGAATAATAAATAAATAAAATAAAAATAAACAAGGAGTAATCTTACAAACAAATTTCTGCATAAAATAGCAGCTTTCGCTGTCGGCTAGATTAAATAATGTACCTTTTTAAGATCATTGTCAACAATACTATTGTACTCATCAACTGTACTCATCATTATACTCAATTATAAAAAATGTTTATTTTTACTTCACAAGAGACAATGGGGAAAATTCAATACTAAAAAAATAAAAATTAAAACCTTGCTGCCAAAATCTAGTCATACGTTTTATTGTGAACTGTAAAATTTAAGGAAATCAAATGACAAATTACGAGTAATAAAGTATAAAAAATATAGGGCTAAAATCTGGCAATTTCTTACAGTATTGAGGAACAGCTATGTGTTTTTCCCTTATTAAGAAAATCATATTTAATATTTTTTTCTAATTATTTAATACTTCCAAAATTTTCCCTCATTAAAACCAAATAAAGTTAAAAAAAAAAAAAAAAAAAAAAAAAAAAAAAAAGTTGTCTAAAAAGACATAAGCATTTGTGATATTATACCAAGCAAAATACCTCATCTTCCTCATTAAATTCAGGTTCGTTGTAAGCGGGTCTTACTGTATTATTAATATTATTTTCCAAAACTGTACAATTTACTATGGACAAAATCGAAAATTTCTTGATTAAAAATTCACAAAATAAGCTATAAGAACAATTAAAATAAAAAAAAAATAAATCTTAAATTATTTAACAACGGTCAGATATATCTTCTTTATCAGTAACAATCTATTTCCAACAAAAAGAAGATTATTTCTGCTGTATTCTTTGCCCTGCAGAGAGATCAATGTCAGAAGATAAAGAGGAAAAGAGAAGAGCTCCGAAAGAAAAAGTTTCAGTAACAAGGCCCTCTTGTCACCTTCTTTGGCCTTAACAACTCGCCCTCATTCATGCGACATGCTCCTTTTAACCCACATTGGATAGGGATCAAAGAGATGTTCCGATTTTTCTTACATCCAGCCTTTTATTTTTCTTTTAATGAAGTAAAGAAACGGAGTGAGGAACTGAGAGAAGAGTCCGTTATCCAGAGTCTTACCTACCTTAAATTTGAATTTACTGAGAAGTACATCTTCAAATATTGGAGGTGGCCTCGGGCTCGGTAAAGAATTAATTAAACATTTCTACGATGAGTTGAAGGATTCCAGGAAAATCAGAAGGAAATGAAACATCCTGATAACTCAGCTAAAAATAAAATCAGAACCAAGAATTAATCTTAGGGTTCAGTCTAGACGCACACATAGTTGAAAAGATTATGAAAACGATCGTTACTTGAACACTTTTGAGAATGTTTCACATAAATGTATTTCTTTTCTCAAATATTATATCATTCATTTTGATAAAGATGATGCTGAAGATAATGATAATAAATCTGATAAGAACAGCGAGAAATTACTATTAAACTGGAACAAATCTTGAAAGATCAGTTTCATTTTCATTTATCTTTCTGAAAGTATGAATGCTTTCATTTCATGAATGAAAGTGTAGAGGGTTGTACTTGCTTATGGAAATAGTTACTATAATTAATTTATTTGTTTTAATGCCGTACTCCTTACGATGATTTAAAATGATATTATTAAATATCTTGGATATCATTTATTCTTCATAATAATTCCAACTCTATTTTTCCATGATAGTATATTGTTTTCTAGACCAGTGAACTCTTCTTTTTCCCATTTCTCTTGTACCCTGTCAGCATTCAAGGACTTTATTTTTTATTTTTTTTTAACATTTAATTTAACAAGCAAAACGAACAAAAATCTGTGGAATATTAGGATATTTTTTGGGTATTTCTTAAAATAGAACACAATTTATTCTAATAAGTTATTCTTTCTTCATTAAATATGTGACATTTGCCTTCACAGTGTGACTAGACGTCTTATTCATATAAAAATTTATAGGCACCTTTTCCATTTAAAGATGGGTTTTGCTCTTCTAAAATGGGATTCTCAAATAATTTTTTGATAAATGAATCATTGTGCATTAATTTTACTATCTCTCTCTCTATATATATTTTTTAAAATAAGAAGATATTTAAACTAGTGGATCTGCAGATCAGGAGCCTCAACGTCCTATTTGTATCAGACATTATTCAATAGGTCATTTTTATTTATTCCTTATTATATAACAGTATATATTGATTCGATAGACTTGTTATCATAATCAGATACATTCCTGAGAGGGGGCTGCAGCCTCTCTCAACCCCCTGCTCTATCTCTCTTTGTATACTTATCTGTATATCATATAAAGTGATACGGAATTATAAATAATTGTATTTACTTTTCCATAAATTCTTTCAACGAGGCTTAGTAAGTTGATAAAATGCTAATTTTCTGCATTTCTAGTCATTTTAGTGTTAAAATAGCCTAATTTTCCCTTAAAAACGCATTAAAAAGCTCCAAGAAGGGAAGAAATGGATTTGTCGCCAAATTTGGCGACTGTTTCCCTCTTTGGCGATTTTTTGGCGACCTTGGCGAGAAATTCCTTATTAGGGATATACCAAATATGGACGCTCTAATCTCATTGGCTGTTGAGATACGAGAATTTTCCAGAACAGCCTGGGTTCGATAGAAATGTATAAAAGGAGCATTTTTTTCACCGAGGCAGTCAGTCTCAGATCTGCGTCAGTTTGCTTTGCCTTGAGCCTTTTTGAATGAGACTTGCTTTATGTGTTATTGTTAAACAGTTTGTGCTGTTGTTGTGCTGTTAACGGCTATTGATTAAGCTGTGTTTACTGGTTGAATTGAAGCTGATACTTGGTTTATAGACCTGTATTTTTTTGGAACTTTCTGTGAATAAATCACTGAATTATTACAAGTTTCGCCTTTCATTCTCGGGCAACTTACGAACCCTCCAAGTACGCAACAAAATGTATTCTTAATAAACGACGGTCTTGTATTATTTCCCTGAAATTCATAATTACCAAATTTAATAACTACCAAATTTCATACAAAAAAAAAAAAAAAAAAAAAATTACATAGCATATCGGAAATATTTTGCGTAACCTTTAAGTTAACTACCAATTCCATACCACAATTTTCCACAGGAAAAAATGCTTTTAAAATTCTAATAAAAGTTCATTATATTTGATGGGGTGTAGTGTAACCATGTTAAAATTCTCTTAAGAAATACCGACTATAGACCGTAACAGTACGAAATTCTTTTATGTATCCCGGTAAAGTAGCCACAATCATTATAAACGCCAATAATAAGAATAAACCTAATTAATTATAACTCATTAATTTTTCAAATTAATTTGACATTATTTGGATGATTACAGTACATACTCGTAATTATTTTGTGTGGTCCCATTAATTATTTAGTCGATACATACCCTTTTTTAAGAGTAAACATGATTTTAAGCATCTTTATAATGTACGTTAATTTTATTAATTTCAATTCAGCATAAACGCATTAAAGTGCGCGCTTAAATAAAAATTTGTCCATAGGCTCTAATGTTACGAAATTTTTTTGTGTGTCTCTGTAAACGAACCATAAACATTGTATACACCAGTAAAAACTATTCAGCTTATTTTGCATTTAAAATTAATAATTGTTCCAAATTTAACATCGTTTGGATGACACCGTGACATTGTCAGAACACTTTTGTAAGGTCCTGTACATTAATTAGAAATCTTAAAAGCACATATTTTTTTCAAACAACATAAGTTTAAGCATCTTACTCACGTACGCTAGTTTCATTTTCTTGATTGCAAAGTAATGGTATTAAAATACGTTTAAACGAAATTCACCCCATACGCCGTAATGTTAAGAATTTTGGTGTGTCCCTGTACACAGTTTATAAACAATATAGCAATAAAAATTATACAGCTACTTATATGCAAAGCTGGAAAGTGTGCGACAATTTGCAAGTCAATCGAAGGATTTTTGCGGCCGCTATTGCGGTACATACAAATTCTTCCCATAGACCGTAATGATAAGAAACACTTTGGCGTGTCCCTGTACACGGACGACAAATGGAATACACGCCTAACACTATACAGTTATTTCTGTTGAGCTCATGAACATGTGTACCAAATTTGCAGTGAATAGTGTGATTTTTGGGGCCGCTATCGCGGTACATACAAATTCTTCCCATAGGCCGTAATGATAAGAAAAACTTTGGCGTGTCCCTGTATACGAACTACAAATGGAATACATACCAAAAACTATACAGCTGATTTCGTGGGGCTCATGAACATGTGTACCAAATTTCAAGTCAATAGCGTGATTTTTGCGGCCGCTATCACACGACAGACAGACATACAGACGAACAGACGGCACCCAAAATCCTTTTGTGTCTCAACAGAGGGCCTCCACTGACGTTTCGTCAAAAATTGGAAGTCAATAGCTTGATTTTTGCGGTGGCTATCGCGGTACATACAAATTCCTCCCGTAGGTCGTAATGGTAAGAAAAACTCTGGCGTGTCCCTGTACACGAATTACAAATGGAATACACACTCAAAAACATACAGATGATTTCGTGGGGCTCATGAATGCGTGTACCAAATTGCAAGTCAATAGCGTGATTTTTGCGGCCGCTATCGCGATTCATACAAATTCCCCCCTTAGGCCGTAATGATAAGAAAAACTCTGGCGTGTCCCTGTATACGAATTGCAAATGGAATACATACCAAAAACTATACAGCTGATTTCGTGGGGCTCATGAACATGTGTACCAAATTTCAAGTCAATTGCGCTATTTTTGCGGCCGCTACCGCGATACATACAAATTCCTCCCATTGGCCGTAATGATAAGAAAAACTTTGGAGTGTCCCTGTATACGAACTACAAATGGAATACACACCAAAAACTATACAGGTGATTTCGTGGGGCTCCTGAACATGTATACTAAATTTCAAGTCAATAGCGCTATTTTTGCGGCCGCTATCGCGATACATACAAATTCCTCCCATAGGCCGTAATGATAAGAAAAACTCTGGCGTGTCCCTGTACACGAATTACAAATGGAATACACACCCAAAAACATACAGATGATTTCGTGGGGCTCATGAATATGTGTACCAAATTGCAAGTCAATAGCGTGATTTTTGTGGCCGCTATCGCGATTCATACAAATTCCCCCCTTAGGCCGTAATGATAAGAAAAACTCTGGCGTGTCCCTGTATACAAATTGCAAATGGAATACATACCAAAAACTATACAGCTGATTTCGTGGGGCTCATGAACATGTGTACCAAATTTCAAGTCAATTGCGCTAATTTTGCGGCCGCTACCGCGATACATACAAATTCCTCCCATTGGCCGTAATGATAAGAAAAACTTTGGAGTGTCCCTGTATACGAACTACAAATGGAATACATACCAAAAACTATACAGGTGATTTCGTGGGGCTCCTGAACATGTATACTAAATTTCAAGTCAATAGCGCTATTTTTGCGGCCGCTATCGCGATACATACAAATTCCTCCCATAGGCCGTAATGATAAGAAAAACTTTGGCGTGTCCCTGTATACGAACTACAAATGGAATACATACCAAAAACTATACAGCTGATTTCGTGGGGCTCGTGAACATTTGTACCAAATTTCAAGTCAATAGCGCTATTTGTGCGGCCGCTACCGCGCGACAGACAGACACAGCCCAAAACCGTTTTGAGTCTCAATGTAGGGCCTCCACTGACGTTTCGGCAAAAATGCTTATAAAATCAGAAGGTGCTTATTTAAAAAAAATGCTTATTAAAAAAAAATGCTTATTTTTTTTTATTTTTTTATTTTTTTATTTTTTTATTTTTTTTTTTTGTATTTACTGTTTATTTCTTCTTTCTTCAATGATTTATTAAAAAAAAAAAAAAAAAAAAAACTCTCTTTTTACATGATAGTTCGCGCTGTATATAGTCTAACACTAACTTCCATTTATCATCAGATCACACCATCCAGTAAGAACTTTACTCTTGAAGACTTTAGACAGGAACTTGCGGTTTCGAGCTTAAGTGGTGTTCGTCAACCTAGCTTTTGTAGTTTTCCATAGTTTTCTCCAAAATTCGCGTAAATACGGGCTAGAACCAATGCTGCCAGATTGAGGGACATTTTCATTCAGTATCCACCGCTAAATTTTAAATGAAACGGTTGGCTAATCATTTCGGTGATTTCTCCGTCAGATGTTTTCGAAATGATTACACAACTTTTATAAATAAAATTTAGTGCTGGATATGGAATAAAATTTCCCTCAATCTGGCAGCACTGGCTAGGACCCCATAGAAAGACCGCCTCAGTCGGAATCCCACCCAGACCAAGAAATCTTGCGTAATGAATTTGCATTAACCCTGACCGCCTGATGAAAGATTGTCCAGCGCCACCATGTTTCAACAGAAGGTATTTCGTGTGTAATTTTCAACGATTAGATTTCCTTTAAATGATACGTCGTAGCGAAAGCATGGGAAATTTTGGTTTAAATATTTGTTTTAAGCTTAAATTATTTCCTAAATAATTTTACTTACGGTATCTAAAAACAGATACTAAAATTATTCAGTTTCAGAGGCATGACTTTCTAGAATAGAGGAATTTTCTATCAAAAGTAATGACACTTGGCATTCATAATATAGTTAATTTTCTAAAGAAAACTTTTGAAAACTTTTTGAACTGCATGTGAAAAATAATTATTTAAATATTTTTATCCGAAACAACTTAATGTCAGTTTCAGACTATCATATTTATTTTTGCAATATTGGTAATATTCAAATTTTGTTATATTTCATTATATCATTAATTTATGTTAGTATTATTTTAATATTATAAAAAAAATTTTGCTATGAAAGAAGAAACGAATTTCAAATAGACTTTCATTCATAATACAAGAGCTATGTTGTGATTGTAGCCAGTACAAAGCTTTCTTCTATATTTTCCTAAAACAAATTCTCCCTAATACAAATTATTTATTTAAATTGTTTTCCATGATGAATGCAACCGATTTTCATCTCGTAGAAGTATAACACAAAACTTTGGAAGAAAGTCCAGTTCGTGCTGACATCTAAGGAAGTTTTTTTTTTTTTTTTTTTTTTTTTTTTTTTTGAGGGGGGGGGGGGGGGAGAGGGAAGGATTTATAACTTTGTTTTAAATTATACACAGATCTATGATTCAACGATTAGTTTTCATGATATGGACGAATTCTTTTGAAAAATACTTAAATTAAACATTTACACAAAGGCGAAACGATGCTTTTACGTATACAATTTTTTCTTTTCCTAGTTAATGATTACTATATGAATGATTCTTCTTATTTCATAATAATACTTCCTGCACTCTCTTATACGGAATTTCGTCCGATACTGCCGTATTTATATATATATTAAAAAAAAAAAAAAAAAAAAAAAAAGGAAGGAAGAAAGAAAGAAAGAAAGAAAACTGGATACACACCTGTTAATTTTAACAAAAACTAATCTACACCAAAATATATCAAGGGCCGATTAAATGCAAATTTATATTGAATTCAGTTCATTGATTCTTAACATACAGCGTCCACAATGTTTTGGATCCACACACACAAATAGACACACAGATAGACACACAGACAGAGAAAAATATTTCTTAAAAGTGGTCAAATCCTGTTATAGAGCTTTTAAAACATGTAAATCCATCAAAAATCCAAGATCGAAAATTCTTACGAATCCAATACTTTTTTCGCTTGAATATAGAAGAAAATAACAAATTAAAAATTATAATAATGTTTTTCTTAAAGACGGATATCTTTACTTGCCAGGACATGTCTCTGGAGATCAGGATATCCAGCTGTTTATGTTATTTGTCCGAGGTACACTCGATTGATTTTTTTTTCCTTTGTTCATTATGCTTCTCAGTTATTGAAGCTGACGTGTTATCTTTCCACAGAGATCCCCTAAGATGTCTCAATAGTATCGTATACTGCTACATCTAGATGTCAGAAGGAATGTTATGTTATACTATGACAACTTATGCGAAAACAATAGATTTGTAGGTAGAAAATGTTGAATAAAGTCTTGTGGTATGGAGAGTTGCTTTTCTTTATTTCACATAAGATATCATCATTGACTTTAATGTTTCTATCTACCTTTTACAAATTTCCCGTCCACGACTGCTGAAACCCATGTTATTCTGTGGATTGAAATTTTGAGAAATGATAATAGGAGAGAAAATAAAGAAATTTTTTAGCAGAATTTTCGTCTATGGACATTTATTTTTCGTTTTCCCAATACAAAATATTTAAAACCATTAAATTTGTTCTTCTTTTTAAATCTCTCTCTCTTTTTTTTTTTTTTTCTTTCAGTTTTAATATATTGAAGTTATAAAATGCGAATAATGCATTCCATTTAATTTTTTTCCCCCAAGCCAAAATATAACATCAGAAATAAAATAATAAATTTTTGAAAAAAAAATTTACGGTTGTGAATTTTCTGAATGTAAAAACGGAATGATAAACAAAATACATTACGTAATGAGTAATTCTCGTAACAAATTTAACCATAGAATAATCGGCTTTGGTGCCCGATAAATATAGGTAAAATAGTGTAGATTAAAAAATAATAATAATAAACTCATGTCATCAAAAACGGGTACCTATCATTAGTTGTGACCTGCCCCTCTGAACATTTTTGCAAAACATTTATATATATATATATATGTCACCTTCAGTTTTCACATGAAGCCTAAATTTAGAAGCATCTGCGGTATTCTGTGGTTTTTATATAATTTTTTCCCCCAATTTCTATTGACAAAATAAATGTTAAAAACAGATTTGAATTTTTTTTTTTTTTTTTTTTTTCATGTCACCCATTTAGTATTTTCAACTTCGCATATAGTCTTAAGTTTCGAGTTTGTAATTTTTACGCTATTATTTTAGATTTTCATGTTATTTTCGAGAAACACATTACAATATTTTTAATGAATTTTTAACATATAAATTTATTTTGTGATTATAAATAGTGGGGGAAAAATAAAATCGCAAAATTTGCAGATATTTCAAAATTTAGGTCACATGCGCGGGCTGAAGATGATATTCAATTTTGCTAAAATGTTCATATAGCTAAGCCACAACTTTTGATAGGCATCCATTTTCGATAAGTCGAGTTTCGTTTTTAATTTCTTTTCTATCCAGGTAACAAACAATTGCAAATGAAGGTGTTGCTTCGATAAAACGATAAAAGTCATACTTTAAAATTTTATTTTATTAAAGTGGTGTAAAAATCATAAGTAAGAATCATTTTTTATCTACATATCATATTTTTCTAATTTTATTGCAATATCGCACAATCATTTTTACTATTTTTTCACCGTTTATATAATGTTTACACCGTTTTTAAATTGGCATACAATTACAGAGGTCGGCGCTGTTACTCCTTTAAATACCAACTTATTTTTATAAAGCATTTATTGTATTATTCAATCAAAGATAAGTTAGCTGCTACAAATGATTACTAAATACTTCTGTAAAAAAAAAAAAAAAAAAAAAAAGTGGTATTCAAAAAGGTGACCGTGCTGACTTTTTCTATGACAATCCAATTTTCCTAATTGTTATTTAAACAGTTTGATATTTAATATGAATCTTATTTGGAACCGGAAATAAAATAGTCTAAAAAAGGCTATTTTCATAGATTCCAAGCATCATTATTTTAATTAGAAATGTTCCCCAATATTCTTTATGCAATTTTTCTCCTACAATATTTTCTTTGCTTTTTCTTTAATTTTTTTTCTTTATTTTTTCTTTTAATTACTTTTTTATTATAAACGAATTAGATTATCTTAACTACTTTTTTTTTATCATGTTCCGTAATAAATGAATGAGATTTCTTCAAAGCTAATGATCCGTCATAACAAGAGCTATTTCATTCTTGTACCTCACTTATATGCAAACATGTTTTTGAAACAGATTAAATCCTTTTCCCGGCCTCAATTCGACTGTTGCAGTTAAAGTAGATTTACAGTCAAAGTGAAAAATGCGACAGTCTATACACTTCATTTTGAAATGACAGTTTTGTCGGACTGTTTAGAGAATATTCATTGGATTGATAGCTTTGTTGGATTGTTTTAACTCTTTGAAGCGTGGTTGTATATATTTTATACTATCAATTACTTATTCCGAATTACGGAAATGCTTTTTTTTTTTTTCATAATAGTGTATGAAAATCAAAATAATATCTTTTAAAGATAGCAAATTTGATAGATGAAGGTTTTAAATTGTACATCTGAACTTTTTAGAATATAGTGGTATAGAAAAAATACCATATATTAAAGTATTTCATTTTTACAAAAAAATTAATAAATAAATAAATAAATAAAAATAAAAATCAGCTAAAGTATTTTTATTTAAAATATATGTTAAATATTATATGCTGTATTAAACAAATATATTTCCTTCAGATTTAATGACCTTCTTCACTTTGTAAATATAAATAATTTTGTGTTTAATAAGGAGTTAAAGATATACTGTCCGTTTTCGTAAACCATGTCTACCTCTCGCGGAACGATCCTACTCGGAAAAGGGGTGATGCGTTGAATGAGATGGGCACTTAGCCAAATGCGCTTTTCGTTCTACACGTGTTCGTTTTCTTTTTATGAGTCTTCAATATTTATTTTACCTTTTTACACGAATTTAAAGTTTAATTTTTAATTTTAATTAACAATATTTTATTTAATGTAATTTATATGACAATATGCGCGAAAAATAAAAGGTGTAAAATAATCATGATAAAAAAATCTAATGATTTGATTTAAATACGATTTTCTGTAAATTTCTGTAAAATAGAGATCCAAAAATATGGTATTTTTATTTTAGCAGTATAATTTAAAAGAAAAAAATATATTACTTTTACTACAGGTAAAGTCTACTGTAAACGTTGTTCTTTTTCTCTTCTTTTATTAATGAATTATGTAAATTTTACCTAATTTAAGTCATTTTTAATTAATTTACTACTATAATCAGTGCATGAAACAAGTGTTCAGGTATGACAGATATAGTACGAATTTAGAGATCAAGTAAGCAAATAAAAATAATTTTAACTGAAAAAAAAAAAGAAGAAGAAGAAAGAAAACAGGCATTTACTTTTAAGTTTACGGATTTTATTTTGCATCGAAGAATAAAACTGATCTTCTACACTTATTTAAAAATTACAAGGGGGAAAAATCAGCATTTTGCCTTTATACGAATATAAGGAAGAAGTATCGCCTCAAAATTCAATAATGTCCTGAAAAGAAAAAAAAAGAAAAAAGAAACCGCAACTTATCTCTCACTCGTAAAATGTAAACATTCTCTCATCTTCTACGCTTCTACCCTATTTTAACAAAATCAATGCAGACCTCACGCATGCGCATAGGTGAGCAGGGTCACAGCTAACGAAAACAAACAATATGTTATGTTGAATTGAAGTTGATTCGTCGATTACGCCCAGCCTGTTTCTTTATAATCTGCTTTATCATATCGGAAATCAACATGTTCGTAATAATATGTACTTAATTATTCATGAACGCACTCGCATTCACACACACACACAAACTAAAACTTTTGCTCTAAAGATCATTCCCTAAAATGAGTATGAAAAAAAAAAAAAAAAGAAAAAGAAAGAAAAAGACAAAATACACAGATGGAAAAAAAAATCCCAACACCAGGAAGGAGCCGTGCTAGATAAAGGAAATTTGGTAGGCGTGTTTATACATCTGAAAGATGACGTCGATACAAATTTCGAGCTACGCGCATAAGTGTGGCGCTAGTAGCGACACTATGAACATGCAAATGAGGTTTGCTTTAAATAAGCGCTGTAAGGTTCGTGATCGTTATTTACAGTTGAGATTTGACGTAGTGGGTTAATGTTATTCAAGGATGCCTCTAAGAAGACGAAGAAGCCATTATCAACAGCTCACTGAGTTTGAACGAGGTCGTGTAGTAGGGCTACGAGAAGGTGGGTTTTATTTCCGCGATATTGCAGAAAGACTTGGCAGGAATGTATCCACTGTGCATGAGTGTTGGCAGCAGTGGTCAAGGGAAGGTACTGCCTCAAGAAGACCGGCCACGTGGCACTACTGAGAGGGAAGACCGCCGTGTTCGGCGTATGGCTGTGGCTAATCGTACTGCGTCTGCAGCTGAAATTCGAGCTGCAGTTGGCATCACAACGAACTGTTACAAATCGGTTACTTCAAGGACAGCTCCGAGCCAGACGCCCTGTAGCGTGCATTCCAGTGACTCCAAACCACTGCCGTTTGCGACGTGAGTGGCGTCAAGCTAGAGCTCATTGGAGGACGGAGTGGAGATCTGTTGTGTTTTCTGATGAAAGCCGGTTCTGCCTTGGTCGCAGTGATAGCCGTGTGTTGGTTAGAAGGAGGCCAGGTGAACGCCTGCTAGCGACCAGTCTGCGGCCTAGACACACAGGGCCTACTCCTGGAGTTACGGTTTGGGG
The DNA here is from genome assembly GCA_963930645.1 of Salticus scenicus. Taxonomy (NCBI): domain Eukaryota; kingdom Metazoa; phylum Arthropoda; class Arachnida; order Araneae; family Salticidae; genus Salticus; species Salticus scenicus. Next base: position 251,871,394 of record OZ005653.1, read on the forward strand.
AGCAATTTCGTATGACAGCAGGAGCACTCTCGTGGTTATCCCACGCACCCTGACTGCAAATTTGTACGTCAGTCTAGTGATACAAACTGTTGTGCTGCCATTCATGAACAGCATTCAAGGGGGTGTTTTCCAACAGGATATCGCTCGCCCTCATACCGCTGTTGTAACCTAACATTCTCTACAGAGTGTCGACATGTTGCCTTGGCCTGCTAGATCACCAGATCTTTCTCCAATCGAGCACGTATGGGACATCATTGGACGACAACTCCAGCGTCATCCACAACCAGCATTAACCGTCCCTGCATTGACCGCCCAAGTGCAACAGGCATGGAACACCATCCCACAAACTGATATCCGACACCTGTACGACACAATGCATGCACGTTTGCATGCTTGCATTAAAAATTCTGGCGGTTACACCGGTTAGTAATGTACCAACATTTCACATTTGAAATAGCTCTTCTCGCCAATGGCTCTACCTGTGATTTTGAAACTTTAATCAATTAAATATGTTACCTAGACAAATGTATTGCTGAAATTTCATTACTGTACAATAATTTTTTCTTGGTGTTGGGATTTTTTTTTTCCATCAGTGTATGTAGATTTTTTTCTCGAAAGATAATAGGAAGAAACAAAGTTTACACTCCTATTTTAGATCATTTTTACGTCTTGCCAAAATAGTTATTACCATTCGACTTTTTATTGCTCGTTATATTAGGGCAGATTGGAGGAAGATGCCGTAGTTTTTGTTTAATATTACTGTAAAATCTTCTATGGGAGTTTGGTTTGTTACCTATTGATCTTTTGTGAAAATTTATACTCTTGAGCACAGATTAAAAATATGTTTAACTACAAAAATATAATAAAAACTTTCAAAGAAAAGCTTCCCGTAACGCTTTCGTTTCGGCATCTTACCCCAATCTTGGAATAAGATGGCCGTTTGTTTAGGGGTAAGATGACTTATGGGATTTAAATGTAAAATACGTACAATGTTGCTAAATTTAGGGACTCTTTTATTCAATATATCTACCACTAAATTTTAATTGTAACGGTTGCGGAATAACTTCGGAGATTAATCGTCTATTATGTATGCCAAATATCACTCATCAAAATTATTGGTGGTTGTTGAATAAATAAGCCCCTAAATTTGGCAACATTGAATATAAATTTTAGTTGAAATGACAAAATAAAATTTTAATTTATTTTTTCAACATTAAGTATCTTAAAATATTATGTTATTGAAATTGCCTATTACCTTATTTGATATTTTGCTAAAATTGATGCCCAGATGTAACTTAAAACAACAAATAACATAACGAAGAATCCTTTCTCAATGTAAAATTACCAGCATTTTTTATTTTTTTTTTTTTCCTATCTTACCCCAAAATTGTTGATTAAGACGTAAGTCCACTTAGACATTTACAAAAGGGGAACTAACCCCTTCATAGGTTTGGAGAAAAGCCAGACATTGTATTTTGAAACTATTTTTTTTCCCTGTTTAAACTGGAATTTACTTATGTAACTAAACGAGGACAAGTCAAAACTTTAATACTTACCTGATGAAAAGAGATGGATTATAAATTTAAACAAATCTAAAAAAATCCAAAGAATTCGCAAAAAGAAAAAAAAAAAAAAATCTTTGCTACTGATGTTTTTTTTTTTTTTTTTTTTTTTTTTTTTTTTATGAATCTACGGCTCCTACTTATAAGAGAATCACGGGATACTCCATCTTGTCTAGCGCAACATCTTATCCCGACTCACCCTGTGTCAGATGATACTGATTACACTGTAAAAAATAACGGTAGTTTTTACAGTAGAATGTGCTGGCACTCATATTGCCATCCCATTCTGCTGTTAAATAAGGCAATTTACAGCAGAAACATCTGTAAAGAGAGACTCTTTTACAGTTGTTTTTGCTGTAAAAACTACCGTTATTTTTCACAGTGTAGGACAATATCAGGAACAGCAAAAACAGAGTTGTTACTTCTAAAAATGATTATTTTTTGAAATATACAGGGTGCCTATAAAATGCTGTTACAAATATTGAATCATTTTATTATGCAGGTATAAAATAGAAAATTACAGACCCATCAATGTGATGAACACTATAAATGAAAGTTTATCTTGAAATAATTTTATTCGAATCGGGCGTCATCTTTAAAGATTACTAAAGATAATCTCTTACGTCATTGTCTGATTGTGGCACGAATCTATTTTAGAGGATGACTCGGCCACTTAAGACTGAAAAAAGTGAAAAATTTCAAAATTGCAAATAAAATAACATAGAAAGAAAAAGAAAGCAAAAACAAAAACGCACAATCATAAACGTGTGGGAAAAAGAAAAAAAAACCTAACACCAGTGTGAAAATGCAGTAAAAATTGACTAGAAAAAGAAACTGAAGACCTGGAAGGGTGGGCACAAGGGTGTTGAAGTTATCGTCGAAGCTTAGCTACGTCTTTCCTAATATGTTTATGAAATTGTTTTACCAAATGATTAGAATTAACTCTTATTTTTTGGAGTGTTACAGTATTTAGTAGCCACCCTGTATATACATACATATATATATATATATATAAAATATATATATTTAATGAAATGTTCCCCCCCCCCTTTTTTTTTTGAATGAAATCAACTAGCGCACTAATTTTAATTAAATGATGGCGTAAATTAATTTATCCAGTTGATACTACAGTATTTTTGATTAAATAATATGCGGTTTTTGTTACCATTTGAGGTTCATGCAAATCAATAATAGTTTTAAATTAATATGTTTTTATAGTTTTAAATTAACTAATGATTTTTTAGATAAATTAGTTTGAAGAGAAAACATCCTTGTTTCTCTGGATTTTGACGGGATCAGGACTTGGCTAAGAAATTGGAGTACCAGATGATTGTTTAAAAATATGCAAAATACTTTCTTCTGCATATTTTAATGTATATTCTTTTGCATATTTTTATTTAAAAATCCTGAAAATTTCACAGCATCTTTATTCTAAACGGTGGTTTACAAAGTGGGTGCCAGGGCAGGATGAGCTGATATACGCCCTAGAACACTTTGAGATGTGTCCTGTAGTATTTCAAAGAAATGTGTCGGAAAGTTTTGGAAGTGTATGTTATTATTTGCATATTGCTTGTTTTCTAATAAATATACAGAGATAAAATCATGGATGCGTTTTCTTAAAAATAAAAAATAAATAAAAACGGAAAAGGAAAGAAAAGAAAAAGCATTATACTGAACAAACCTATTCTGGAAGTGAACAAATGGCAAATACTAATAAAAAAGAAAAAATGCAGCTTAATGGAAAATATAATAAAAACTTATTTAAACAACATATTTATGTGAATCAGGATTACCTAACCTCACCACAATTATGTGTAATAATTACGAATATATATATATATATATATAAATAATAGATAACGTAATAAAATTTAATCTTAAAATTTAGCAATTAATAGAACTAAAACAATAACAGAACACTAAAATATAGAACTGAATTTAACATAGAGGAAAGAATATATATATTATAAGTTGCATTTAAAATGCACCCCGGACTTCAACAAGTTTAAGAACTATTGTCCTAAAAAATAAAAAATCTTTAAATGATTACTAGTTTAAAAATTTTTGAGTTTAACCAATGTCTAAGTTAATATTTTTAAGAGCTCCAGATCTGCAATTAATGCACAATACCTTCTGCCAAAACAGTCTAATTTTTCCCAAGGCCGGCGTTCATTACGGCGCTTTAGTTAACTCAACTCTTATTAATAATCTCATTAGTGGGTTTGGGCCAACAATTAGTTATCAGTCCCGGATGCTGTACATCATCGGTTGTGGCCGTCGTGTCAGAGGTTAATGGGCGCGTGAAGGAACTGCCCACACTGTCGGTACTCCCCCAATCCAGGTGTGCTGGTCCAATATCGAATTGTTACGAAATAGTTATTTAAATGTATTCTTTTCAATGTTTACTAAGTAAAAAATTGCAATGTGTTTACGGTTTTCTACACGATTATGGAAATGTTTTGCAACATGATTTTTTATTTCTGGGAACTTGGTGAGTTTTAAGAACATAATATGATATTTTGCCTTTAGAATTATTTCTGGTTTAGTTCATAAACAGAGATAATATGGATATGTTGTATGCAAATTATATATAATTTGTTCCCATTCAAATGTTTATAAACTCACATTTCCTTAATTGCTTTTCAACCTTATATAAAAATCAGTGCTGTCAATAGAACAATTTTTGGAAGGGATCAAACATAAGTTGTAAATATTTTGACACAGTTTACATATTTAATATTACAGGGTCATACAAAAATATTTAGATACGTGATAAAATATTAGTGGAAATTGCCTGTACTGCCTGTTTACGTTAATTTTTCGGATTTAACATTTTCTTAGAAAATTTAAACGATGTAAAAGTAAGTATAACTATAGAACGTAATAATTACAGAAGTTTGGATAAACACCATAAAATGCAATAAACTCGCAACAATTGTTTCGGGTCGAAAGAAAACACAACACTTCGTCAGGCGAACAAAGTAGGCACGAATGCTGTAGTCAAAGAGGCTAAATGGCAGTTCTGTGGTACTTTATTATTATAGCTAGAACGTGTTTTAAAATTTATATGATCTTTATAATTTACTTTTCTTATTTTAATCTGAGTTAAAAAAAAAAAATTGTTTAAAATTCGTGGGAATGTTTACGAGAAAATTATTCTCTTCACCTTTAATAAGAAATCAGAAAGATCCTCTATTACGAATGATAGATTAATCATTGAAAAAGGAAGTATAATAGAAATGTAATTTCATCGTTTTGCAATATGCAAATTATTGGGCATTTATTGTTCTGTTTTGAATTACATTAATTAATATTTAAAATTTTTAATGCTTTTATACCTTAAAATAATTTTTAAGATGAATTAAATAAAGTAACATTTTAAAATAGTAATGTTGATAAAGTGTATTGCAAATCAGTACACTGAGAAATTATGAAGTTTGGTAAGTATAATACCGTTAAAAATTTAAACTTATTTTTTAATATTTCAATTTAAATTCTTTCTTGAAAGAATAAGAAAAGGGGGGCTTAAATATTTATTACGGCACTTTAAATACATATTATAATTATTGAGATTCACCGGAAACTGTGTTATTTCAACATAAATAATGTATTTTATTATACGGTTAATATATGTAAGCAAAGTTAAATTTAGAAATTTTCTGCTTCTGATTTTATTATTATTATTTAAAAAATAATTGAAATGTTTGAATTTAATGTATTAGATATTTTAAACAAGAACTATATTTAATAGAATGTAATATTCAATTTAAAAACAATTTGATATAAAAATTTACATTCTATTACTGCATAACTTTCAGAAAACGAAGCAATATATTAGTTTACATTGAAAAATGAGTTTTATAAATTTTGATTCTTTAGAAATCTATGAATTTTATGGAAAATATTTATTATTTTTATTAAATTTTATATTTATATGTACAAATTTAGATTTTTAACTTATTATTAATATTATTTTATTTTTTATCAATGTTAAGCTGTTTAGATTCTTTAAGCCATTTATTTATAATAATTTTAAGCTCAGTTTCGTTGAGCTGTGCTCTATAATTGTCTAATTTTTATTATATTAAATTAGGTTAAGTCAATTTATTTAATCAGAATTATCCAACATAATTTATCAGATTAATTATTATTGGACTTTCAACTATTTTTGAATTTAAGTGAGTAAAAATTCCCAATTTATCACATAATTGTATTAAAACTATCAAACTTTGATAATTTTTTACCTTGTGTTGTCTAAAGTAAAATAAAATCAATAGTTGCTTACTTATTCTTATTTTACATTTTAACAGAACCACTATGAATTTTAATTCAAAGATTAAGTTTCTTAATTCTTCTTACTTAGAAAGTTTAATTTATTTAAATGATCTTTTTGTCAGCAACTATCCATAATTGTCTTTTGTACTTAAGTTCGGAAAAAACAAAAAAAGATTAAAATATACTAAAACAATGACGTATGAGAGAAAAGCAAATATTTAATTATTTTTTTTAATTATAGAAGTTAAATGAGTACCACTAAATATTTTTTTTTTCAAAAATAGATTTTACGTGAATATAAATGTTTGAACATTTTCATTGTCATTTTTTTATAGTGATTTGTTTTTATTTATTCTCTTTATCTGTATTATTTCATTATTATATTGTTGAAATATGATCTTTGCAAGTGCAATAAAAGAACAACATAAATTAAATGTTAGCTTTTCAACATGTTATAAGAGAACTTCGGAAGTTTAAATCAGTTTCAAGTAATCATCAAAAAAAGCAAAAAGTTTCAGTAACGCTTTGTTCTTTGACTTACACATGTTTCCACAGATAGACAATACTTTTGTTTCCGTATCTCATATCCAGAGTTTTATATCGGTCCTGAACTTTGCTCTCAAGCTGATATAACTTTCTAGTGAAACTTCGTTTGCGGTTCGGTGGTCTAGGGGTATGATTCTCGCTTAGGGTGCGAGAGGTCCCGGGTTCAAATCCCGGTCGAACCCAAAGTAATTTTTTTTTTTATTTTACTTATTTATTTATTCATTTCTTTATTTTTGTTTCTGTGAGAAGTGCGTAATATGCTTTCATAGAATGGATTGAAATTGTTAATTCTTTTTTTCATTATTCTTTTTCTTTAAAATAACTAAAATGATGAAATATTTTTATTTTTATTTATTTTTATTTATTTTTTATTTTCATTATTATTATTATTATTTTTCTTTCAAATAAATATGAAACAATAAAATAACCTTTTAAGTATTAAATCAATAAAACACAATTTTCTTTCTCTCTCTCTCTCTCTTTTTTTTTTTTAATTCTTTCCAACAATATTAAAATGTACTTAAAATTTTGTATTTATTCGTCCGCCTGCGTTCTGATTTCCTTAAATATTTTTACTTTCTTCTATATGTATATATAGAGAAAGTATTGGATTCGGGAAAATTTTCGAACACGATTCGACTGTTTTTAGAAAATGTCTGTCTGTCAGTCTGTTTTACGTCGCACTAGTGCTGCGCAGATGGACAATTGGCGACGGTCTGGGACACACCCCTAGAGGTGGTCCAGAGACATGCCATCACAATTTTGTCTTCCACAGAAGGGATGGCCCTTCCGCTTTCGTGACCCCCAGAGGTATAATTTTTGATGGGAACATGGAGGACATTGCGGCCACTACAGATTTTAATTGCACCAGCCACCATTATTGTACACGACGGTCTTTGGCCGGCTCGAGTACCGAACCCGCAATCTTCCTATCACGAGGCCGGCGCTCTACCGATATGGCTGCCGCCCCCCCCCCTTTTTTTTATATCGGAATTTTTGGCTAATGGTCAGATACTTATGCTGCCGACTGTAATTCATCAGATTTGCCAAGAATGATTTAAATTTAATGTGAGAACAAGATATGGAAAAAGAAAATTATCAACTTAAAAGGAAAACATGTATATTTCAAAGAAACGGATTTGAGACACTCTGGTAATGAATAGGCAGGATATTTCTGAATAAGAAAATGGTGGTAAAAATATCCTAAAACTGTTTTTAGCAAGACTAGAAATGTCCCAACGAGAAAACATGATAAGACCTTGGACTTACATGGTCAATAAATTTCTCATGCATTTCTGGTTTAAAGCTGGTCTGGCAGATGAACAACCAACAAAATTATTTACACTAAATCAGTATTGCATCAGAAATGACGTTATCTGTTTGAATGTACTTTTCATCAACATCAGCGTGTACGGGTTAAACAGCTTTGTTTTTAATTATTTTTTTGAACTCATCGATATGAGTTCATAATTTTTACATCACTGACAACTGTAACAATAATAATATTTTCTGCTCTGTCCATGCTCCCATTTACGTAAATTTTTAGAATATCTTGAAACTGATGCATATTATTCAGGTTTATTAAAGAATGTTCCCTATAGAAAATAGTGTAAGTAGCACTAATGATTTGTATTCATGGATTCACAAAAGAATTCGGATATCTTATGGCTGTGAGAAGTTTAAAGTATATTTAAATATCTTTATAAACTACATAAAACATGGTCGGCTCATTGTAAAAGTGGTGCGTAACTCCATTTTTTTAAATATATATTTTTTTCGCTTAATTGTATCACATTTTGTCACACCTTTCATTATAAAAAAAGAAAAACTCCAATAATTCCATTTAAATCTCATAAATGGCATTCCATGTTTTCCTCAGAAATGTAAAACTTCTAAATATTCATTATAAAAATGAAGTTTCTAAGTTACTTCAAATTATTTTTAATATAATTTATAAATTCTTATAACTATGATTTGTATTAAACACAAAAATTTATAACACTTTTGGAATCTTGACTGTTTTCCCTACGCATAAATTTGAAAAAAAATCTCTTTATTTTAAAATCAATTTTCAAGGAGATAATTCACTTTTACAGTGAAGGACCAATATAATGAATCGACATAGAATATTTAAAAGCAAAAAAAGTATATTTCCTGATGCAGATTATGGAATAATTTTTGCATCAATCATTTAGTTACAGAGTCCTACAAAAATTTTTAGATAAATGATAAATTATTAGTGGGAATTGCATGTACTGCCTTTTTACGTTAATTGTTTTTTGGGTTTAACATTTTCTTAGAAAATTTAAACGGTGTAAAAGTAAGTATAGCTAGAGGGTGTTTTAAAATTTATGTGGTCTTTATAATTTACTTTTCTTATTTTAATCTGAGTTAAAGAAAAATAAATCGTTTGAAATTATTTATTCTCTTCACCTTTAATAAGAAATCAGAAAGATCCTCTATTACGAATGACAGACTAATCAATGAAAAATGATATATAACAGAAATGTAATTTCATCATTTTGCAACGTTCAAATTATTGGGCATTTAGTGCTCTGTTTTGAAATACGTTCGTTAATATTTAAAATTTTTAATGCTTTTATACCTTAAAATAATTTTTAAGTTGAATTTAAAAAGTTACATTTTAAAATAGTAATGTTGATAAAGTGTATTGCAAATCAAGTACACTGAGAATTATGTTTGGAAAGTATAATACCGTTCAAATTTTAAACTTATTTTTTAATCTTTCAATTTAAATTCTTTCTTGAAAGAATAAGAAAAAGGGGGGGCTTAAATATTTATTACGGCATTTTAAATACATATTATAATTATTGAGATTCACAGCAAACTCTGTTATTTTAACATAAATAATGTATTTTATTATGCGGCTTAATATATGTAAGCAAAGTTAAATTTAGAATTTTTCTGCTTCTGATTTTATTATTATTATTTAAAATATAATTGAAATATTTGAATTTAATATATTAGATTTTTAAAACAGGAACTATATTTAATAGAAGGTAATATTCAATTTAAATACAATTTGATATAAAAATTTACATTCTATTACTACATAACTTTCAGAAAACGAAGCAATATATTAGTTTAGTTTACATTGAAAAATGTGTTTTATAAATTTTGGTTCTTTAGAAATCTATGAATTTTACGGAAACTATTTATTGTTTTTATTAAATTTTATATTTATATGTACAATTTCAGATTTTTAACATATTATTAATATTATTTTATTTTTTATCAATTTTAAGCTGTTTAGATTTTTTAAGCCATTTATTTATAATAATTTTAAGCTCAGTTTCCTTGAGCTGTGCAGTATAATTATCTAATTTTTATTATATTAAATTAGGTTAAGTCAATCTATTTAATCAGAATTATCCAACATAATTTATCAGATTAATTATTATTGGACTTTTAACTATTTTTGAATTTAAGCGAGTAAAAATTTCTGATTTATCACATAATTGTAATAAAACTATCAAACTTTGATATTTTTTTTTTCCTTGTGTTATATAAAAGAAAATAAAATCGGAAAAAATAGTTGTTTACTTATTCTTATTTTACATTTTAACAGAGCCACTATGAATTTTATTTTAATTTAAAGATTAAGTTTTTTAATTCTGCTCACTTAGAAAGTTTAATTTATTTAAATGATCCTTTTGTCAGCAAGTATCCAAAAAAAAAAAAAAAAAAAAAAAGGATTAAAATATACTAAAATAATGACGTATGAAACAAAAACAAATATTTATTTATTTATTTTTTTAATTATACAAGTTAAATAAGTACCACTATTTTTTTTTTTTTTTTTTTTTTTTTCAAAAATACATTTTACATGAATATAAATGTTTAAACATTTTCATTGCCATATTCTTCTAGTGATTTGTTTTTATTTATTCTCTTTATCTGTCTTATTTTATTATTATATTGTTGAAATATGATCTTTGCAAGTGCAATAAAAGAACAACATAATTTAAATGTTAGCTTTTCAATATGTTTTTAGAGCACTTCGGAAGTTTAATTGCACTTTGAAGTAATCATCAAAAAAAGCAAAAAGTTTCAGTAACGCTTTGTTTTGTGACTTACACATATTTCCACAGAGAGAGAACACTTTTGTTTCCGTTATCTCATATCCGGAGTTTTATATCAGTCCTGAACTTTGCTCTCAAGCTGATATAACTTTCTAGTGAAACTTCGTTTGTGGTTCGGTGGTCTAGGGGTATGATTCTCGCTTAGGGTGCGAGAGGTCCCGGGTTCAAATCCCGGTCGAGCCCAAAGAAATTTTTTTTTATTTATTCATTTCTTTATTTTTGTTACTGTGAGAAGTGCGTAATATGCTTTGATAGAATGGATTGAAATTGTTAATTCTTTTTTTCATTATTCTTTTTCTTTAAAAAACTAAAATGATGAAATATTTTTATTTTTATTTATTTATTTATTTTTTATTTTCATCATTATTATTATTATTATTTTTCTTTCAAATAAATATGAAACAATAAAATAACCTTTTAAGTATTAAATCAATAAAACACAATTTTCTTTCTCTCTCTCTCTCTCTTTTTTTTTTTTTAATTATTTCCAACAATATTAAAATGTACTTAATATTTTGTATTTATCCCTCCGCCTGCGTTCTGATTTCCTTAAATATTTTTACTTTCTTCTATATGTATATATAGAGAAAGTATTGGATTCGTGAAAATTTTCGAACACGATTCGACTGTTTTTAGAAAATGTCTGTCTGTCAGTCTGTTTTACGTCGCACTCGTGCTGCGCAGATGGGCAATTGGCGACGGTCTGAGACACACCCCTAGAGGAGGTCCGGAGACATGCCATCACAATTTTGATCCTCCACGGAAGGGATGTCTCTTCCGCTTCGGTGACCCCCAGAGGTATAATTTTTGATGGGAACATGAAGGACATTGCGTCCACGACAGATTTTACGTGCACCAGCCACTATTAGTGTATACGGCGGTCTTTGGCCGGCTCGAGTACCGTACCCGCAATCTTCCTATTACGAGGCCGGCGCTCTACCAATATGGCTACCGCCCCCCCCCCCCTTTTTTTTATTATATTCTTTTTATTAGTATTTGATATCGGAATTATTGGCTAATGCTCGGATACTTATGCTGCCGACTGTAATTCCTCAGATTTGCCAAGAATAATTTAAATTTAATGTGAGAACAAGATATGGAAAGATAAAATTATCAACTTAAAAGGAAAACATGTATATTTCAACGAAACGGATTTAAGACACTCTTTGGTAATGAATAGGCAGGATATTTCTGAATAAGAAAACGCTGGTAAAAATATCCTAAAACTGTTTTTAGTAAGACTAGAAATGTCCCAACGAGAAAACTTGATAAGACCTTGGACTTACATGGTCAATAAATTTCTCATGCATTTCTGGTTTAAAGCTGGTCTGGCAGATGAACAACCAACAAAATTATTTACACTAAATCAGTATTGCATCAGAAATGACGTTATCTGTTTGAATGTACTTTTCATCAACATCAGCGTGTACGGGTTAAACAGCTTTTTTATTTTTTATTTATATATATATGTATATATTTTTTTTTTTTTTGTACTGATCGATATGAGTTCATAATTTTTACATCACTGATAACTGTAACAATAATAATATTTTCTGCTCTGTCCATGCTGCCATTTGCGTAAATTTTTAGAATGTCTTGAAACTGATGCATATTATTCAGGTTCATTAAAGACTGTTCCCTATAGAAAATAGTGTAAGTAGCACTAATGATTTGTATTCATGGATTCACAAAAGAATTCGGATATCTTATGGCCTGTGAGAAGTTTAAAGTCTATTTAAATATCTTTATACACTACATAAAACATGGTCGGCTCATTGTAAAAGTGGTGTAACTCCATATTTTTTAAATATATATTTTTTTCGCTTAATTGTATCACATTTTGTCACACCTTTCATTATAAAAATAGAAAAAACTCCAATAATTCCATTAAAATCTCATAAATGGCATTACATGTTTTCTTCAGAAATGTAAAACTTCTAAATATTCATTATAAAAATGAAGTTTCTAAGTTACTTCAAATTATTTTTCTTATAATTTATAAATTCTTATAACTATGATTTGTATTAAGCACAAAAATTTATAACACTTATGGAATCTTGACTGTTTTCCCTACGCATAAATTTGAAAAAAATCTCGTTATTTGAAAATCAATTTTCAAGATGATAATTCACTTTTACAACGAACGACCCACATAATGAATCGACATAGAATATTTAAAAGCAAAAAAGTATGTTTCCTGATGCAGATTATGGAATAATTTTTGCATTAAACATTTAGTTACAGAGTCCTACAAAATTTTTTAGATACATGATAAATTATTAGTAGGAATTGCATGTACTGCCTTTTTACGTTAATTGTTTTGGGTTTAACATTTTCTTAGAAAATTTAAACGGTGTAAAAGTTCAACTATTTTTGAATTTAACTGAGTAAAAATTCCTGATTTATCAATTGTAATAAAACAGTTTATCAAACTTTGATCATTTTTTTCCTTGTGTTATATAAAAGAAAAAAAAAATCGGAAAAAATAGTTGTTTACTTATTCTTATTTTATATTTTAACAGAGCTACTATGCATTTTATTTTATTTCAAAGATTAAGTTTCTAATTCTGCTCAATTAGAAAGTTTAATTTATTTAAGTGATCTTTTTATCAACAATTATCCATAATTGTCTTTTGTATTTAATTTCAAAAAAAAAAAAAAAAAAAAAAAATTAAAATATACTAAAACAATGACGTATGAAACAAAAACAAATATTTAATTATTTTAAGTTAAATGAGTACCACATTTTTTTTTTTTTTTCAAAAATACATTTTACATGAATATAAATGTTTAAACATTTTCATTGTCATCTTCTTATAGTGATTTGTTTTTATTTATTCTCTTTTTCTGTCTTATTTTATTATTACATTATTGAAATATGATCTTTGCAAGTGCAATAAAAGAACAACGTAATTTAAATGTTAGCTTTTCAACATGTTATAAGAGCACTTCGGAAGTTTAAATTGCACTTTGAAGTAATCACAAAAAAAAAAGCAAAATGTTTCAGTAACGCTTTGTGCTTTGACTTACACATGTTTCCACAGAGAGAGAACACTTTTGTTTCCGTTATCTCGTATCCGGAGTTTTATATCAGTCCTGAACTTTGCTCTCAAGCTGATATAACTTTCTAGTGAAACTTCGTTTGCGGTTCGGTGGTCTAGGGGTATGATTCTCGCTTAGGGTGCGAGAGGTCCCGGGTTCAAATCCCGGTCGAACCCAAAGAAATTTTTTTTTTATTTATTCATTTCTTTATTTTTGTTACTGTGAGAAGTGCGTAATATGCTTTGATAGACTGGATTGAAATTCTTAATTCTCCTTTTTCATTACTCTTTTTCTTTGAAATAATTGAAAGGATGAAATATTTTTATTTTTATTTATTTATTTTTCAAATAAATATGAAACGATAAAATAACCTTTTAAGTAAGATTTAATATACTTTTAAATCAATAGAATACGATTTTCTTTCTTTCTTTTTTTTTTCTTTTTTTTATAACTCTTTCCAACAATGTTAAAATGTACTTAATATTTTGTATTTATCCGTCCGCCTGCGTTCTGATTTCCTTAAATATTTTTACTTTCTTCTATATGTACAGTCGGTAACAAAAGTGTCCGAACACTAGCAAAAATTCCTATGTAAAAAAAGTACACTTCATACGGTTTTGTTAAATAAATCCTTGTCAAATCATGTTCTTTCATTGACTAAGAACAGGATTCGACAAGGATTTATTTAACAAAACCGTATGAAGTGCACTTTTTTTACATAGGAATTTTTGCTAGTGTTCGAACACTTTTGTTACCAACTGTATATATAGAGAAAGTATTGGATTCGTGAAAATTTTTGAACTGCAGTTTTCGATTGGTTTACACGTTTTGGGATGTTCTGAACACGATTTGACTGTTTTTAGAAAATGTCTCTCTGTCTGTCTGTGTGTGTGCATTACAAATTTTGTGGACGCTGCATCTCACGAACCAATGAACGAAATTTAACCAAACTTGGTATTTAGTTAGATGCTGACATAAACTGGTGCTGATTAGGTTTGTGGAACAATCTCTCAACAGGTGGCGCTGTTATTGCATTTTTTTTCTAAATTTTTAACATGGCAGTATAGGACAAATTTTCGTATAAATGTACATAATGAGAGTTATTTTAATCGTTTGATCATAAAATTAATATGAATTATTGAAAAGTAGTAGTTAACTAGGGGGGAAATGTTGTGTATGTGGGGGCATCGCTTCCCCCCTGGGGGGAAGTACACCCCACCCCCCATCCGAGGGAGATCTCGTCAAAACCTTTAAAACGAATGGTCGAACTAGAGATCTGTGATAATTTAAAACAATGTTATGGATTTTTTTTTTTACTTTTAACGAAAAAAAATTTTTTTTTTCTTTTGATTTGCAAAAAATTGACATCTTTCGACATTTAGTGATAATATAATTCTATCAGATAAAAATCGTCTGCATTTATAATGGAAAATAATTTGATAATTTAATAAATTATTTGTACTGAATAAATTTTGTGTAAAATTATATAGAAGAAAGTCATATGGTGGCCACATCATACTAGTTTGAAATGCTTTGACACTGATAACAGTTATTAGATTCATTATGGAATGTTTCCTACTGAAAATTGTATAAACGGTATTAATAATTTTTCATAGATTCTTATAAGTTCAAAACATTACGATTTAATAAAATTTTTTCCCTTAAAGTTTGATTTGACACCACTTTACTGATCAAAAATAACGAAATTAGCATGCATTATGTATGGTATTAGATAAGCAGGTTTCTTATAGAATTGAGTAAAATTAGTATTAGTGATTGTTTTACAGGGCCTCACAAAATATTCAGATATTTTTTCAAATATTAATAGAAATTTCTAGAAGGGCATTTTTAACACTTTCCAACAAAACTGAAATGTGTTTATGTCTTTGGCTTGTATATCTCTTGGTCCGTCTGACTGTCTGTCTGATTTACGCGTTCTAATTTTTAAAATTATTCACAAAATGCCACCAAACTAATATATGGTCATTTAGATTCATTATAGAGTATTTATTTTTGAGAATGGTACAAATATCATGACTTGTGTATGTACAGAGACAGTCAAAAGAATACCATTACATTACATTCTATGAGAAGTATTTCATTGAAGCATATTTTAATATATTTGTACTGAATAAAATATAACTAAATTAACATTTATTTCTCATGGAACAAAAGCATGGATTCTAAAGGAAACGGCGTGATAAGCGTTAAGACTTCTCGGTCTACCCAAAAATATTTAGATATTTTAGCGGATATAACTGGGAATATTGGAAGGGCGTTTTCTTTAATAATTTCTTCTTTAGTAATAAAGCTATGAAGAAGCATTTTAGAATATGCTTCCTCTATAGTTATTTTATTATTAATTATTATACATATATCGATATATAATGTATAGTTAATTTATTATTTACCTTGTTATTTATATATATATTATTTTTATTTCCTCTATTGATTTATTTATTGATTTATTTGTGCCATGTTCTTTTAAAGCAATATACAGGACTGGACTACCCAAGAACAATTTACGGTGTGGTTATTTTTATTTATTTATTTATTAAAAAAGGTAAATTAAAATACATTTTAACTGTTTTCTTCATCTTTTATTAAAAAAAAAAAAAACACTATATTTTAAGGTGCCATTGCGGAGTTTAGAATATTTTGAATGTTAACTAATGCAATGGTGTTTATATAATAGCCCTGATTTTTTATCGACTTAACTTGGCTGATATAGAAAACTTTGTAAACAGAACAGCAGGAACAAAAAAAAAAAAAAAAAAAAAAGCATATTTTCCTTAGAACTTTTATAAAATCCTGTTCATCTAAAAATCGAATAACTTTAATTCAAAAATTAAAAATCAATTAATTTTAATTTAATAACTTTAATCAAATAACTCTAATTCTTCAAATAACTTTAATACCAGAATATAAAATCCGCTAAAAACTATAATATAATCAAAATTTTATTTTTGGGGAAAAAGTTATTTTAAATTCATTCAGGTGTCTGTTTATCTATAATAAATAATCCTTACACTATATCAAACGATATTCTTTAATCTCTGTCTGTCAGTATATAGACTTAGGATATTCTACTATCATTAAAACATACATTCAGTCTAAACATGTATATTATACGTCTGAAAATACCCAATAGAGCAGACCATAATTTTTTGTATAAAAATCGTGATATAAACACCCCTCTCCCCTCCATGAATCGAAGAATTGTATTCCCACGCAATTCTGCTTCCATACCTCGCCTCTCTTCAGTTAAAAAAAAAAAAAAAAAAAAAAAAAAAAAGTCAATCTTTTTCTTAACATGTTAATCGTGATATGTTCAGCCTTCAGCTGAATTGAGTAGGGGGTACCGTAAGGAACGTCGTTACAGAATGTATGGAAGATACATTTTTAAGTCTACCCCCTCTTTAAGGTTCTTCTTTTTTTTTTTCTTTAAGGGGGTAGTATGTAATGAATATAGAGGTGCTATGTAATTACCATAGATGATGGAGGGTTTTTATTCTGATCGTGACTTTCAGTTCGTTATTCAAATGTTTCCTTTTAGAATTCTAAAGAAATTAGATTTCGCAACTTGTGCTATTTTTCAGTTTGTTATAAGCGAAAACTCAGAGTATTGCGTCGACTTTTATAGTTTTATATATTATGAAACCATCCGCAATAGACAGAAAATAGCCAATGACGAATATTTACGTTTTACGTTATTTATTTATTTATTTATTTAGAAAATATGCATATATACATTTAAATATTGATAAATGAAGTAAATTACATGGAAAATTATATACTAAAGCAATACTAAAACACACTTATGTAATTAAAATTATTTTTTAAAGGAGCTGATGAGTATGCGAGGAATATAGAGAATTATCATCGAGGATGTAGCTTTTTTATTGGGATCGTGATTATCAGTTTGTTATTAAAATGTTTTTTGATAGAATTTTAATAAAATGAGATTTCGCAATTGTATTTTCGCTAATGCTATTTTAACGAAAATAACGGCAATGTCAGACTTTTGGTTATTAAAGAGTCTCTCTCTCTCTCTCTCTCTCTCTCTCTCTCTCTCTCTGTCGTCGCCGTAAGCCAAAGCTCATAAGGACATTTGTTTATAGAACTACACATTACCAAATATTTATATATTGTTTTTTAATTCTGTTTTCACATTCTGAAACATTAACAACCATTACATTAATATTCGTTTTCTAAAATCTTTTTTTTTTTTTCTGAGCTTTTAGGGGGGGGGGGGGAATCGAAAAATTGGCTAAATACACGTTTCTCATAGTTTAGCTGCAATGCAAAATGAAATACTAAAAATTAAAAAAGGTAAATTTTGGGGAAATATGGCTATTTTGGGGAAACGTGTATTAATTTAACAGCTGTGAACTTTTCAAATTTGAAAATGGAACTAAACAAAACAAAAATGAAATAAAATAAATAAGTAAAATACATTAAGTAATGGAGTAATTCTACAAACAAATTGCTCCAAGAGTTACCTGGGATTTGTAACAACAATTTTTACAACAAAGAAATTGAGAGAGATTAACATAATCCAACTTCTATATTGAGCGACTGTCTTTACTCGTCTTATAATAAGTAACTCTCAGTTCATTATTCAAATGTTTCATTTTAGAATTGACACCGGAGTTCTAATATGAATGTTACATTAATATCCAAACAATCTTATTCGAATGCGGAGCTGTTGTACGAAATTAAATTCACACATTTGTACTACTTTTCAGCTTTACATTATTCCCTGTAGTAGAAACAAACTCAAATCAATGCGTAGGCTTTTTTTTTTTTTTTTTTTTTAAAGTTTTATATTGTATGAAACCATTCGGAATCGCTGAAATCCCGTCTGATTCCAATTTTTTTGCGTTTAATAACATTATCCGATATTCATATAATGAATGACTCACTTAATATTCATTCTGTATTAAATGTATTGTAGTCATTAATACTATTTATTAAAAAATACATACATCCAATAAAATAGCAAATAATCTGACTTGTTCATCCCAATAATTTTTCTTAACCTACATTGCTAGAGGCATACTATTACAGTTTAAGATGGTTATAAATTTTAAGTAGCCCTGTTTATTTTCTATACACTCTATATGCACCCAGTTGCGTATTTTAGTTTAGCAAAACAAGGGGGAAAAAATCATATCTTAGCTTGAGGTGCTCTTCGAGTCAGCTCCAGTCACTTTGAACTTTTTTAAGGTAGAAAGACAAAAATGCACCAGAGAACTAAGTAATAAGTAAAAAAAAAAAAAAAAAAAAAAAAAAACTTTTAATAAACATCATTAAAAAAAAAAAATCGCAGCAGTTGTTTCGGGTCGAAACAAAACACGATCCTTTTTCATGCGAAACAGAGTAGGCACGAGTACTTCATGCATACGCATCGTGGTTACGTCGCAGTTGCGACCGGGACAGATGCGACCGGGGTTAAAATCGTAGCACTTGCGACCGAATTCTTAAATCTATGCACACCTGTTCATCGCAAGGTAGCTTTTCCGACCGCTATAATTAAAGGCATGGCAATCGCTGCGTCAATGGATATATCCCGCAAAAGATCACCATAATTCCCTTAGCAGTGCACATTAGATTTAATGAACATTATTTCAAAACAATCTATTTGTTGTTGAATTTTTCTCGCCAAAAAGATTAAATATTTTACTATGCAAAAACCATTTAAAATATGTTATAGTATAATAACATAACCAAAATTCTATTAATAATTACAAAATACAATGATGGTGCACAATCATTTTTTGCAATCATTATTATAAACTATTAAAATCATCGAATCCGGAGCATATTCAAATTTATTTATTAGATACTCTTATTAATAAAATTATAACTTTTACAAAAGTACATATATTTGAGTTAATGAAAAATTTCATTAATCTTCAAAAAAAAAAAAATAAATAAATAAAAATAAATAAATAAAAATAAAAATAAAAATAAAAATAAATAAAATAAATGAATAAATAAATAAAAATAAATGAAGAAAAGTATTATGAAATACCAATGAAAGAAATTTAGCCATTGGTATTTAGTCAGACCCTGACTGGTGCTTAATCGCTCAACAAGTAACACTGTGATCCCATTTTCTCAAAATTTTTAACGTGGCAGTATAGGACAAAATTTCGTATAAATGTACATAGAGTTATTTTTAACGTGTGACTGTAAAATTAATATGAATTATTGATAAGAGTAGTAGTAAACTAGGAAAAAAGGTTTGTGCATGTGGGAGCGTTGCTTCTTACCTGGGGAAGGGGGGGGGGGAATTTTCAGTATGGGTAGCTTTCTGAAAATCTCGTCAATACCTTAAAGACGAATGGTTGAACAGGTCTGTGATAATTTAAAACAAAGTTATAGATTTTTTTTTCTTTTTTTAATGAAAAAAATCGCATTTCTTTTGATATTGGCAAAAAAAAAAAAAAAAAAAAAAAGACTTTTTGTCGGCATCATATAATTATGTCAGATATAGACCATCGGCATTTATAATGAAAAATAAATTTATAATTTAATAAATAGATTAAAATTATATAGAAGAAAGTCTTGTGGTATGGCCACATCGTACTACTTTTTTATTTATTTAATTTATTCACTTAAAGGTGAAATCTCTCTCTTTCTGTATATTTATTATTAATATTATATTTAAAAATATAAATACATTATAAAACATTACGAACAACAATAACAATAATAATCTTTATATATATATATATATATATATATATATATAAGGCAATGTGTGTGTGTGTGTGTGGACAGCGTAGCGCAAAGACGGTAGTTTGAACAGTCACGTGCTTCGACACGAAGGTGCCCTCCGAGGGGGATCTTTGTGCACCTCGAAACCCGATTTTCGAATGTTTGATTAGTTTTCTTTTAATTAATTAAAATGTGTAAATAATTACTTCATATTAGCATTATATTAGCCATTTAAATTTTAGCTAGCTATAACTTAATTGTTACCAAAAAAGAATTACAAGTTAATTTTTTTTTTCGGTGTAAAAATAAATGCATTTAATTAAACGTGAACAATAAAAATTATACATCTCACAAGAACAGACGTCATTATCACTTTAAAAAATTTATACATATTGATAAAAGGGCGGCTAATATAGATCATGATGCCAAAGTATGTTGTTCTAAATTGACTTTTCATTTTTAAAAGAAATTTTTTTTATATTTTTACTGTCAAGTTGTTGAAAAAAAAATCATAGTTTTTTTTAATTTATAATAATTCAAAGAAAATATATATATATATATATATATTTTTTTTAAATGTTTGAAAAAAAAAAATAGCTGAAAGAGTAGCGAAAAAGAAAACTCAATTAACTTAATTATTAAAAAACTCTATTTTTTATAATTAAATTAATTTTTGATTGTAATTTTTGATAAAATATTTTTTTAATATTTTTCTATAATAGTTAATAGAAAAAAATCTTTTTTAGTAAATGTGTTTTGAAGTACATTTTTCGAATAATAGCCTAAAGGATAGTACTGAGAAAGCTCGGCTAATTTAATTAGTATTTATTATATATATTTTAATGTAAAAATTTATGAATTAGATTATTTAAATAATGTAATTTTAATTAGTTCTTTATTCTATAATCATGACAAATGATATCTTTTTATACTACAAAGTATTTTGAAATAGTTTTTCTGTTAAAAACTCAAACCGTAATATTAAGTGATCTAAATTCATTATTTAAAAAAAAAATTGATAATTAAATAAGTTTTTAATTATATTATATTATTAATTATTTTTTGTATAATTAGTGATTAAAATAACTTTTTATATTAAAAATAATTTTGTGGTGGTAGTTTAGGTGTTAAACCCGACTGAGAACAGGAGGGTCGACAACCGTGACCTGGTTCGCACCCGACACTTCCTGTCTACCAACGTGGACACTTTGGTACTGCTGAACTTATTGATTAAAAGTCCAAATAATTATATTCAGCAATTTCATCTAACTTAATTATAATAAATTACATTTTTAATAAATAAATTAGTTTTTTAATTGAATATTTCATTAAATAATTTTTTAACTACCCCCCCCCCCCCCCCACCACCACCACCACCACTTTTTTTTTTTTTTTTTTTTTAATAATTCATAGAAAATAAAATATTTTAATATTAAAAGTGTTTTAAAATAAGTTTTTCTATTTAATAATTTTTTTTAATAATTCATAGAAAATAAAATATTTTAATATTAAAAGTGTTTTAAAATAAGTTTTTCTATTAAAAGTGTTTTAAAATAAGTTTTTCTATTAAAAGCAGAAACAGTTGTATTAAGCAATCTCAGCTAAATTAATTATTAAAATTTATATTTTTGATAAGTAATTTAGTTTTTAGATAATTTAGTCTTTTTTTTTTTTTTTTTTTTTTTTTTAATAAAATAATTTTAATTAGATCCTTCACTAGCTTTTTTTTTTCATAATTATTTCACAGTAAATAAAATCTTTTAATATTAAAAGTGTTTTAAAATATTTTTTTTCTAACGAAAGCAGAAACAATTGTATTGAGGAATCGCAACAAATGTAATTATTAAAATTTATATTTTTCTTAATTCATTTAGTCCTTAGATAATTAATTTACTCTTTCTTTGAAAGTTTTTTTTTTTTTTTTTTTTTTTTTTTTTAATAAAACAATTTTAATTAGATCCTTATTTCTATAATCAGTTATAGAAAAAAATATCTTTATGTTTAAGAGCATTTTGAATTAGATGTTTCATTTTAAAGCTCAAACAATAGTATTACATAGCTGCCAAGTCTTTTATGTCTCTCTTTATATACAATTAATACTCGTTATCTGATCCCTTGTTTTGTAGTCTGTTTTTATAAAATTAAATTACAAGATAAGAGAAAGCCCTGTGAGTGCCACACCAAATTATTAAAGTAGGGAAAAGAACTAAAATACTAGCGTATACTAGCACCCCCTCCCACCTCAAGCTACGCACCTGAATTACATTGCAATAATTGTATATTGTAAAAAAGAAAAAAGAAACTCTTTTTTTAAATTTATTGACTTTTGTACGCTTTTGGGTTTTTTATTTAGTAAATAAATTCAGTTTTGTTAACTCTTTTTAACGAATTTAATCAGTGATGCCCCCCCCCCCTCCTTACACATAAACAAATCTCCTGTGTTGCACCTGCTTTCGGATAGATCCGGTCGCAAGTGCTACCCTCAAACCAAAAACGGTCGCAAGTGCTACGATTTTAACCCCGGTCGGATCTGTCCCGGTCCCAAGTGCGACACCACCCGCATCGTATGCATGTTTCGTATGACGAAGAGTTGTGTTTTATTGTCTCAGCACATTATATTTGCTGTTGTATGACTAACATGAAGTGTACACACGTCATGCTGGTTAAATTACGACTGAGGTTGAAGTTTAGTGAATTTTATATAACACTAGTGCTACACTATGGACAAATGACGGCGGTCAAATTACTAATATTATTAATCCTACTAATTATCGGGTGACGTTTGACTTTATTCATAATTTAGGTCATTATGCTTCATGGATTACATTAAAAAAGATTACTGCGAGACTGAAAACAGATAATTTAATTGTGTTTCAGCATTTAAAAAACTTGGATACAATTAGAAAGTGAATTTCTTTGCAAACCCACTAGACACCCGATCTTCCAGTCCTTTTCTTTTCTTTCTTTTTTCTTTTCTTTTCTTTTTTTTTTTTTTTTTTTTGTGTGTGTGTGTGTATGTATATGTGTCTTATTATGCTACATTCATATTTGATCGGGCCGCGGTAGCCCAGTCGGTAGAGCGCCGGCCTCGTAATTGGAAGATTGAGGGTTCGGTACTCGAGCCGGCCAAAGACCGTCGTGTACACTAATGGTGGCTGGTGCACGTAAAATCTGTCGTGGCCGCAATGTCCTCCATGTTCCCATCAAAAATTATACCTCTGAGGGTCACCGAAGCGGGAGAGCCATCCCTTCCGTGGAGGATCAAAATTGTGATGGCATGTCTCCGGACCCCCTCTAGGGGTGTGTCCCAGATCGTCGCCAATTGCCCATCTGCGCAGCACTAGTGCGACGTAAAACCCATTCATCCATTCATCTATCATATTTGATCATCAGTTAAGACTTAATAGAAGAAAAATTCGTTTTGTTTAAAGTGAGGAGAGAAACATCGGAAACACGGATCAGTTTGTTTCGCTCTGACAAAACGTGCGGACCCCATTCGTATTTCTAAGTGGGACCGTGTTCTTTAAACATTGAAATACAATAGAATTATCAATACGTGGTCTCTCAAAAGTCTTCTATGAAATCTGACACAAAATTTTGCAATCATTCAATAATTTGTGTACCTATCAAGCGCATAAGAAGAGAAGAGCAAAAATTTAGTTTTACTTCGGATTATATGCCACTAATTTTCCACTAATATACCAGTAAATAAAAGAAAAAAGAAGGTCTAAAACTTTTTTTTTTCTTTAAATGAAGAATAAAAAAAAGTAAATAAATAAAAAAGAGTGATCATTATTTTGTTCTCGATAAGTTTTAGTTTATTTATTAACTTATGAAAGGGTTTCTCTTTAACCATTTCAGCAGGACATTAAAATATTTAGAAAACGCAAAAATTGTTTAAATAATTAATCTTTCAATTTTAAAAATTAATAATCTTAGGAAAATGCAAAGCGTTTCTTTTTAAAATGTAGTGTTAACGTAAGAAAATAAACACTGTCTCAGATTGACTGTTTATTATCAAAAATTCTTAAAATAAAATCTAAGAATATACGGCGAGTTATAGGCAGCCATCGGGCGGGAAAACGCTTGATAGAATAAGTACGTCACACTGACGTCACGTCGGACAAAAATGGTTTAAACTACTACCGTTTATTTACGCTGCGTGGCTCCACGAGATGCTAATATTATCTCTAGGCGATTTTATTATTATGAATCCATCATCTTTTACTATGGTAGCGACGACATGAAACTAAGCCAGTCCAGTAAACGAATTCTATCATATCTATCCTAAAATAACCCTTTGGGTCCCCGAGATTTCTCGTTGAAAGACAAATTCCACGTGCACCTCACCAGATTTCCGATGCATATTATTGTTGAGAATTGTATGTTTAGGAAGTAAATAAGATATTGGCCTTGAGGTCGAGAGTATTTCCGCTACATTTTTATTTTGTTCAACTCTTTTTTGTACAAAGTAAAAAAAAAAAAAAAAGATTTTGATGAAATTCTGGCAAAAGCAGAATTTAGTTTAGCTCGGAGGACTATTATTATTATTTTTTTTTCCCCCCAAAATATAGCATCGTTTTTAAGTTATTCAATTACGTTTTCGATAAATTTTCGATTTCGATAAATGTTCAACTATCGCAAAACTGGTATCGTAAAAATCCGTAGATTGAGACTAATAGTCCTCCGTCCTAAAAAAAAATAAAATAAAATAAAATAAAAGAAGAAGAAGAGAAAGAGAAAGAGAAATAAATTTCTTCAGAGATTACGTGAAAAGATATTTTATTTATTTAATTATTTATTTTATAAATGATAAAATGTTAGCGGATTATATTTTTATTCCATCATAATCATCATTATATTTCATGTTTTATTCTTATATTTTTATTCTAATTACATTTTTACTTCTTAAGGGGTCTACGAAGATTACCCTTAGAAAATAATAAATCTGTTTTTTTTTTTCAAACTTATATGCAGATAGTATGAATATGAACTATTCTGAACTACGCACTTTTGAAACTAAAATAATGAGTAAAATTTTGACTGGTGTTGTGATTGAACCTCATTGCATTTCCAAATTTTAAATAGCCCGGTCAATAAAGTGGTGAGCTCGTAATTGGAAAATTACGAGTTCGATATTCGAGCCAGCCGAAAAACACCGTGTACACCAATGGAGGATGGCGCATGAAAAATCCGTCATGGCCGCAATGTCCTCATAGCCGCAATGGCCAGTGTATATGTAATATATACACAGCTGAAGAGGGGTATAAGAGAGAATATTAACTAATTTAATGGACACGCATTGCATTTGAATATATGATTAAATATATATGATACCAATATAATGAAAATCTGTTATAATAGATAACAAATTATTCAAAATGTTAATTTGATATTTTTCTTTTCTTCTTCTTCTTCTTCTTTTTTAAATTTGAATTTTTATTTTTATGCTCCAAGTATGCAAAATAATAAGAAAAAATTATACTTTATATGTATTTATATAATTTTAACTTTTTATTTTCCTAGCAAGCTATTTTAATTGTATATTTCACTGCTACTTGTAACGACCATTGCTGCCTAGTAATTACGTACTTAAAGTTTCCTAACATTTTAGATATTTTAGTGCCATTTAAAAAAGAAAAAAAATCAATTTTTATTTTGCCAAAATTGTTATAAATAAGTTAACTTTTAAATGTTTTCTATATTTTAAGTGTTTACTTTCTTTGAAAATTATTTAAGTACTACTTATAACGACTGTTGCTGCGTGGTGAATTCATACATATATATTTTCTTCTTTTTATGTATCTTTTTGGTAAGTTTTTTATTAATTTAATAATTTTGCTTCTTTTTATGAACATTCTATATGTCACAATTGGCATATAGATGCTTTGCTTACAAACATTACATGTTTGTAATGTATCTATTATTGCTATGAATGACTGGGTATTTGGTGAAAATTTTCTGGTTTCATTAATTCAAAACATCTCAGAATTTATTTTACAAACATAACATTATACCCACAGACGAGAAAAGGTAATATTTCCTTTTTCCATATAACTTACATAATATAAAATCCATTTGTTTCAACTATTTTTTTTCTTCTTTTTGAAAGTATCCTTATAATTATTCTCATGTTTCTTTCTTTCTTTTTCTTTTTTCTTTTTCTTTTTTTTTTTTTTTTTTTTTAACAAATTATGTTTTGTGTAGCTTATTTGATTCCTCGTGAAATCACGGAGGTTTTTAATAACATTCTGGTTATCTATATGATCTAAAAAGTTTTTCATATAATTAGTATCATCCAATAATATTAAATAATACTTAACATTAATTATTAATGTAGTTCTTTATTTATTTACAGTTATTTCAATTTCATAGTTTAAAACCTTAGTCTTGTTTCATGTAAATTAATAAGCAAATTGAAATTTATTTATTACTACTATTTGCTAATTTTTTCAATTTTGAATTAGTTTGTAGTGAAATTGCTCCACAAAATAAAACAAAATAAATAAATAAATAAAACAATATATATATATATATATATATATATATATATATATATATATATATTCAATATAGAAAAATAATAATTAGTATTTAAAGTATGGGTTAACATGGCAAGTATTGGGAGCATTATTTTGCCACTATATGTAAATTAAATCGATAAAAACGTTATTTAGACGAAGTTTCGATTTATAAAAATCATACCTTTATAAAAAATTTCTACGCTCTAATCTCTTTTCAGTATTATTATCAACTTATTCTATATACTATGTTTAGTGAAATATTATTAGCTTGATATGAAATATACATATTTATATTAATGGTTAAATATATATCACTAAAAAAAGGATAAAAGTAATATTAAAAATGCTATGTTTTTTTCTCCTTAAATAATGAGAAATTTTCAAAAAAAAATTTATTTGGCTCAACAATATTTAATCTTCACAAGAGTTATCGCCAAAATTAAAATTCGAATTTATTCTTATAAGCGTTAAAAATAAATGAACATTATATACATGGGATTTGTACGGAAAATTTCAGTCTGGATCAATATAAGAATGTAAACACACTCCTTAAATTCAACAGACTATTTTTTTTTTTTTTTTTTTTAAGTAATTTTGAACTGACACCCCCCCCCCCTCCACCTTCCTCCTCCTACTTTCTTTTATGGGTAGTATGAATGGATATATTTATAATATCTAAATTCCTTCATGCGTACTTACTTTTTTCTTTTCATTTGCTTATATTACCTTTAAATTAATAAATTTCGAGTATTAAATTAAAATTAATTTTAAAATATAATTTGAATACACATTATTTCAAATTCTTTGATTAAATCACAGTTTCTGATAAATACTTATTTTAATTCTAGGCATGTAGAAGAATCTAGGTTAGTAAGGCACTGTAGCCTTTTCATTGGATAAGGATGCACAAGAAAAATTACAAAACATCCAAAAATGTCGAGATTTGTTACATTGCTGGCTTCCGTTTTGGGCATTCGATATGATGTCCATTTCCTCCAGATGTCCGGAAGTAAGGGCTCGTCTGTCCGGCCTGCAGTTGAACGACCGTTTCTTCCTTTTCCAGACAAAATTTGTTAACGGTCACTTCGACTAAACACAGGATTTATGCATGCAAGAAACAGAATGGACTCCCTCCTTGAAATATAAAAAATATTCATACATTGATAAGATTTATGAATGAGCATTTCATGAAAGGTTTTTATTCAGATTTTTGAGCTAATCTATTTAGGAATTGGGGATGTTTAGCAGCTGTACAAAGAAAACGTTTATTTTGTTTTTAAAGTAAGGCCACTTTAAGAGTGGTTTTATATCCAAGCTTATTACGCTATCACACAATTGTGAAATTATTATAAGAGTATAATTTCGAAGTTACAAATTTCATTGGATTACGAAAGCAAAGATTTTATTTAAAAATATCCGTACAATTAATGATTTAAATGAATTTTTCATACGTTACAATCAGAAAGACAATTTTGAATTTATACCAGTCTTTAATAAAAGGTATGCAAAACTCACTCTGCCTAGATAATGATTCAAAAAGGAAAAGGAAAAAAGAAAAATAATATATATATATTATATAAAGAAAGAAAAGAAAAACGATGTGAAATTTTTAACATATACCAATGGCAATAACTTTGTATTTATGTTATTAGTCAGTTTAGCTCTTATTCTTTATACCGATCGATTTGCACATCATTTATTTATTTATTTTATTTTTATTTATTTAATTTTTTTTTAAATATTTCCTTGGCGAATTAACATCTTTAGAATGTACTATAAAAAATTAAACTGACACGCATTGTTTATGTATATAAAAGCATGTTTAATATGCAGGAAATACACTATCTACCAATAAATATTTGGACACTTTCGAATTTAGACGTTTTGTCAAATATCTAGAAGAGTTCTTTAGGAATCATCTTGAAACTTTGGTAGTGTAAATAACATGTTGTATCTCATACATTTCAGAAAAAAATTTTGTCCTGAAGAGGGAACGGGGACCAGTAAAAATTTAAACAAAAGTCAAAATGTTTTAGATCACCCTGTAAAAAGCAACGTTTGAAATGCGCTTTGACCATAGCATGTGATTCTGAATATTTTGTTCATTATCTGTACAAATTTTTATGAGGCTACCATACATACATTCATGGAGATATAACGGATTTTAAAAAAAAAATTGCAAAAAAAATTCCACTTTTTAAATTATAACACGTAGGGTCTTTGACCCAGAGCAAAGTAATTTTTATAGACAATTTAGCATACTACATTAGACACCAGATACTGCAATCAGAATGCAAAAATGTTAAATATCTTGCGAAACTAACTTGCATTTTACTAAATATTTTTTAACTACGAATGCGCTAGCTTTCGAAAAATTTCATTTACATAATTTAATAGCCAAAGGTATTGGGCAACTTATATGAAAACCCAAAACAAATATCGTGTAAATTAAAAAAAAAAAAAAAAAAAAAAAAAAAAAAAGAGAGAGAGATATAATAAACCGAATTTCATGTCTTCTCAAAATAAAAGCTTATAAGAGGTTATATAAGAGGTTTTACTCACGTTTTTATTTTGATTCGATCAATGCCCAATGGTAAAACAGTGTTCGTTGATTGTAAATAAATATTGATAAAACTCCTAATTATCATCCTTTTTTTTTTTTTTTTTTTTTTCACTACTACGTGTTATAATTCAAAAATTCTGGTGTGAAACAACCACACAATTTCCACTACCCAGTATTACGCGCATTACATACATTTTTCTTTCTTTTTAGTTCCCCATCCATACTATAGGTATGGGGAACTTAGGTAATCGTGAAAATTTTCGACCTCGGTTTTTTGACTTTTCTACACGTTTTCAGGTGTGAGGAATCCGAAAATGACAAAATTTCTATGGTGTCTGTCTGTAGGGTGTCTGTTAGTGTGTCAGTGTGTCAGTGTGTCAGTCCGTTAGTGTGTTAGTCCGTTAGTTTGTTAGTCTGTTAACACGATATCTCACGAACAAATGATCGCAGAGAGGTCAGATCAGTTTTAAAATATTACTTTCGACACTGGCAAGAACCCTATTCATTTGCAACATTCAAATTTAAAAACTTCGTAAGTTATTAGAAATTTACGATTTTCTTAACATGGGAGAATAGGACAAAAATTCACTTAAACGTGCATTTAATGGAAACTTTTTACTGTAAAAATGTCAGACTAGTTTTAAAATATCAGTTTTGATGCCGGAATGAACATCAGTAACTATAAATATGCTACTTTGGAAATTTTGCAAGTTATTGGAAATTTACGAATTTTTTAACATGGCAGTATAGAGCAAAATTTCACATAAACGTCAATTTTGAGAGATATTTTCATCGTAAAGATGTCTGACTACTTTTGAAATATTATTTAGGACACTGGCATGATTATTAATGACTATGAATTTTCCAATAAATGATTTCGTAAGTTATTGGAAATTTACGAATTTCTTAACATGGCTGAATAGAGCAAAATTTCACATAAACGTCAATCTTGAGGGATATTTTCATCGTAAAGATGTCAAACCACTTTCGAAATATTATTTAGGATACTGGCATGAATATCATAGACTACGATTTTTCCAATTTAAAAAATTCGTAAGTTATTTGGAATTTACGATTTACTTAACATGCCAGAATAAGGCAAAATTGAGCATAAATTTCCATTTTGAGGATCGTAAATACATTAGACAACTTCAAAATTACATTTATGATATTTGTTTGAACATGATTGAATACAAATATTCTAATAGGAAAATTTCGTAAATCATTCGTAATTTACGATTTTATCAACATAGCGAAATTGTAAATTTTTCATATAAATAGGAATTTTGAGGATTATTGCATTGGAAATAGTAGGATGAAAACTAAACAACGGAATTGACCCTGATAAAATAAATTAATAGATTAGAATAAGATATATATATCAAAGTTAACGGTGGATAGCCTATTAGGCGGGGATTTCATTCTGTCATAATATCAAGCTTTGGTCAAATTCATTTCGTTTAACATGATTATGATATGTCTCGCACTAGAAATTTATGAGAACATAAATATGATGGGGAACTGAGCAGAGTCCACCTATGCCAACTAGTTTTTTTTTTTTTTTTTTTTTTTTTTTAGATAAATGTGATCAGAAGGGATAAAATCGACCTAACGAAGTAGAAACAGAAAATTTTTCAAGTAACAGAAACTTGACACACATGTAAAGACATATAAAACAAAGCTTACATAATGAGTTAAAAAAAAGAAAAAGAAAAAATTGGTAGAGTTATTTTTTGAAACACCAATTTCCGAGATCTAAAACTGACCTATCTAAGCAGGATGACTGTTAATTTTCCTCTAATAACCACGTAATACATAATATATAACAATAATTACATACAAAAGGGTATTTAAAAGGCAGTGAATATGGTGAGTTTGAAAAAAATCCGTACAGCCGTTTTTAAAAGAACGCACTTGCGAGACCGGAAAATGAGTTATTTATACAGGGCGCCTATCAATTTTCCTGAACTAACCAACTATATCATTCGAAAGGACATCTAATAGAGTGTTTAAATAGCAACTTTGAAGAAAATCGTTAGAGCCGTTTTTGCGATATGGACTTCCGGTCCCATTTCCGGGTTCTGATGTCTCGGTTTTTTAATTTTCACCAAAATTTGAAAAATCCATCTGTACACCAGACCTGTCTCAATTCTGAAGTTTCATAGTTCTATCTTTATTAGTTTCGGAGATATGATAGCCAGAAGAATCCACGCATACATACACACACACACACTCTGATAAATTTCCAAAAACTACTTTTTTGTACTCAGGAGGCCTTAAAACGTGTAAATCAGGCGAAAACTCGATATTGAATTTTTGGACCGAATACATTACTTACGGTAGTAGGGTAATGGAAGCAAAAATGGAAATTTTATTTACAACTTTTTAAATAAATAGTTAAATCTCCAGGAATGTATGTGGTAGCCCTATAAAAATTTATAGAGATAATGAGAAAAATCCTCATAATCACATGCTATATCCAAAACGCATTTAAAGCATTACTTTTTTCAGGGTGATCGAAGACATTTTGATTTCTGTTTAATTTTTAACTGGTCCCGTTTTCTTCTTCAAGACACAACTTTTGCTGAAATATAAGAGTTATAACATGTTCTTTACACTGCTAAAGTTTCAAGATGATTCCTAAAGAACATTTTTAGATATTTGACAAAACGTCTAAATTCGAAAGTGTCCAAATACTTTTTGGCAGACAGTATAAGGCGTATAAAATAATTCCTATTTATTCCTGTTCTGCTTGAAATAAATATTTCAAGCAGATGAATCTTCAAGCAGATTTTCGTATTTCGAATTATATCATGATTTTTCTTCTTCTTCTTCTTTTTTATTTTTTATTTTTATTATTATTATTATTATTATTATTATTATTATTTTTTTTTTTTTTTTTTTTTTTTTGTGTGTGTGTGTGTGTCGTACTAAGTTTAAATGCATTGTTTGATACGTATATGAATTATAGATATTATACAGGGCTACTCGAAATTATAATAATTACGCACCAGAGGATTAGCGTTTATAACTAAGTGCGTTGACACTTTATCTGCAGCACTCGTGCTTACTCTGTTCGTCTGACAAAGGGTCGTGTTTTCTTTCGATCCGAAACAATTATTGCAAGTTTTTTGCGCTTTAGGGTGTTTATTGAAAGTTTTTTACTTATTAGTACTGAAAATTTGTCCAATAAATTTCAGAGAGTGGTTTATGTGGTATTTCTCTGAACCATTTCAAATAAATTTTAAAATTTCTTAAAATCCACTAACGTTTTATGAATGTAGATCCAATAATAAAGTAGGGATTATAAAAGAGTCCTCACAAAATGTTTGCCAAGTAAAACTATTTTTAATTATTTAAAATGAACTGGAATTGTTCAGATACTCTACGTCATACCTTACGCATTAAACTGTTATGTGTGAAATGTAAGCCCCGTGGCAGAAACACGGCGACACGGCGACAATGTCGCAGAAACAGAAATGTTCTTGCAGAAAGATTTTACTTAAGTCAAAGAAATTTTGCTTTTTTTTCCCTCTTAAAGAGAGAGAGGGAAAAAGAAAAAGAGAGAAAGGAACTCCAAGAATGGTTTATAAACTGTTCTGCAGAACAAATTTTCGTTTCTGCAGATACGACCGCCTCAATCCTGAATAAGGAGAGTAGATAAAGCAGAATGTAACTCACTTCGGTTAGCTTTGATACGACATGCATTAGCGATTCTTGATGCGGTGATATGATTCGGTGTATCGACACTTTTCACTGGTAACCTCTTCACATCGGAACTTCATTTTCGTGTCTCCACGCTTTGTTTTCGCGCCGCGCCTGCCGCTCGTGTCGTGTGTATTTATTGTATTGCAAAAAGATGTATTTTCAAAAGAATGTGGCTTTGCGGCCATTTTCCGAATTTCATATTTCATGCATTTTCAGATTCATGCATAACAAAATAGCTGCATCTAGTGATTTTTTTTTTTTTTTTTTTTTTTTTTTTAATAAGTGCGTGATTGCTGCTGTACCGATTTTCGTACATTTTCTGATTTACGCACGACAAATTAGCTGCATCTAGTGCTTTTTTTTTCTTTAATGTATGCGAAGCGTGCATACGTGCGTGGTAGTGAATACACGTAAATTTTAAAAAGCTGCATTAATTTTAATGTTTGGTTCAAACTATGCAATACATTTCACAAATATATACAGAAATAAGGCTATGGGGAAATTTGTAACGTTTGTAGTTATACGCAAAATAAAAAATGAAGCTTCAAACCTTGCCTCAAAAAATAGAAAATTAAGAAATTAGTCTTAAAAATACTTTATTGGTTTTTAGCATTTTATATGTAGTAAAAGATCTTAGCAATAAATATTAATGGGTATCTTAAATTATAAAACTGGTAACTTTTCTAATTTTTTTTCTTTACTAATCATTAATTATTTTAATTGTGATAAAAATTCTTAGCTTTAATTTTTGTTGTTTAAGCATATGAAGTCGTTAAAAAAATTATTAATTTATTTTACAAAAATACTCTTATCCTTAGTTTCTACAGCTTGTTCATTTCATTTTTTAAACATTTGAATTTTTAAAAATGTGCATTTTTTTAATTGAAAAATTGCAAATTAAATAGCTATTTTGAATAAAAATCAAACCAAAGGTTTTGTTGATTTTTTTTTTTTTTTTTTTTTTTTTTTTTTTGTAAGCAAAAGGAATTTTATCTAATAGTAGTTGTTTTGAATAAATACTAATTAAACAGCAAATGCTTTTATTTATTTATTTTTATTTACTTATTCGTATAGATATCATTATCAAATATTACTTTTAATTGATTTCTATTTATTTCATTCATCTGTAATCATTAGTTTCTATTATAGATTTTATCCATGAAATCTGTTACATTTCCCATTTCAACATTTCCTTAAAAATTAAATATTTAACTTGCCGCAATCTTTATGAAAATATTTCGACTATGGTTTGTCTATAATTGTGTTACTTAGATCTTGTATTCTGTTTTACTTTATGTATTTAAATGACGGTATAATTATCCTGGCCCGATTAACCTTACAATATAGGGGAAGCACAAATCCATTTGGGGGCCCCCCACTGACTTCTTGGTCTAAAGACTCATACAAACATTTTGAAAAATTTATAAATTTTGCATTAAGTTTTGTAGTTACCTGAAATTGAGGACAAGTAAATTCGCTTAAAGCATAGACAAGCAAATTCACTTGATTTTTGTACCAAGATATAAACTGGTGAAAGCCTATATTCACCACAATATATGAAATTATTCCATTATAAATGAATGTGTAAAAGCTTTATTAGCATATACAATCTAGAAATGGTAGTAGTGCAGTCAGGTAGGACTGTGACGTTTTATAATCAGACAATGCTTTTAGACCACAAGCTTACAATTCGGGGCCCATTTTTTTGCTTAATTTGGGGTCTTTTCAAAATTTTCCAGGGGAAGCACATGCTTCTCGTGACTATTGAGTAATCAGGGCCTGATAATTATACATTCTGAATTCTTTAATGTCAAATCACATATTTAGGTTTCAAATACACATCTTTATGCTATTTGTATATAATACAAAAAATGAATCTTGTGTATTAGAATGTTATCGTGCATATTTTTAATAATCTCAAAAACTATAAATGTTGTAAATTATTTATATTTCATTATGATATTCAGTATTCTATATTAATTTTTACTTTTAATTTGTTTTTTTTTTAATTTTGAGTTCTGTATTATATTTTATGTTGTTTGGTTTGCACCTTATGAAATAAGTGTATTTGTGTATTTAATTATATATATTTAATATAAAGAAAAGTAATGAAATTTTAAAAGTATTTGTAACATTTGTTTAATTTAGACATTTCATGATTTAAATGCCTTAAAATAATTTGCAGATTATTTTTGAAGTGTTACTGCATTTTATGGTTTGAATTCATAGAATATTTTATAAACAATATTGTATATTAATGTGAAAAAAAAAATCTGAAGCAATTAAGATCAATAGATTTATTTGCACCTTTCTTAAAAAAAAAAAAAAAAAAGAGTATTTTCTTGCAATAGTGCAGATATATGCATTTGTGCCTAGCTCAAATTTAAATGCATTGGTTATACTGAATATTATTTACTATTTAAAAATAATTTATTTTGAATTCGTAAATGTTAACTTCACAAACTATTCCTGCAGAAAGATTTTGGTGTTGATGAAGCTTGTCGCAGAAAGCATAGTAAATTTCTGCCACAGGGAATGTAGGTAAGATCAAGTAAGTGCGAACGTTAAACCAGATTATTTTATATATTATAGAACATAGAATGGCGCTTCTTACCACTTTTTAAAACTGAAACTCAGCCTTCTCGTATAACGCAGAAAATTGTCACAGAGCAACGCCACCTGTAGACCGATACGCACCCAAATTAAATCAGAATAGTGTTTTATTATCGTCACTCGCATACTAAATACTTGTCGGCTATATGATTAAAAAAATTAATAAACTTAGTTTATCCCAACATTTCTCTCACATATCGAGTTTTGTACGCACTCATACTTTACAGAAGCTGAGATACAGCTTTCCTGTAAGTTAGGGAAGTTGCAGAATATCATGACATCTGTTAGGCGATCTATATGTATATATACTAAAATGTAATTAGCACAAATTCTTGTCATGGTCCAACCACATATGAAGTTTAGGAGAATTTCATCCATTGTTTCGTGCGATACAGCAATGCCCACAAATGTTTGGTTACACACACATACACATACAGGCTCGGATAGATATTTTCTAAAAATGACCCCGTTAAGGATATTTCAGAACGTGTAAGAAAACGGGAAATAATTATTATTATTTTTTTCCGATTCCGATACTTTCTTTTTATGTATATAAGAAGAAATATGTATATAAAAATGAAAAGATGAAAACTATCTAAGGAGAAGGACTAAATAAATGAAGATAGGAAAACAGAAAAGTTAAAGCATGTTTTTATAAATTAGCAATCGAAACAAAAATAAAAACTCTTGTCCTAATTTTTAAATTCTTTTTCAAGAAAAAGTCTTTCGTCTTAGTCAGAAGAGTTGGTTGATTTCTTGAATCCTTCTAAAAGGACGCCATTTTAAAAACAAGATGGCGGATCAAGTATATAAACCTGGTCGAAATCTTAATATGGGATTTGTACATACTAAGTACTACTATGTACATATGCTTTTTTATTTGATTTTCAAATTTTCAAATGAGCGTCATTTTGAAACAAATTGCTTTATAATTTTGGATTAGACATTGATATGGGTTATGAAACAAATCGGTTTCTTAATACGAGTTTAAAATTTGGCCGCCATATCGAAACAAGATGGAGAATCAAGCTGGCCAGTGAACTCATCCAAGTTATTTCTATGATAAGTGTTCAGACCAATTTCGAATTGATTCAGTATTTCGAAAGTTTTCCATTGCATATAAAAGGTTTTCCAATAGAGATGATACAATTTTAAATGGTTAGAATGGCAACACTGTGTATTATTTTTTCACATTTCTTGTGTCATTTGTGTTTAGTATACTATGCCATTTAATCATGCAAAGATACACGCTTGAACAACGTTTCGAAATTATTAAATTCTTTTATCAAAATCAGCGTTCATATGTGAATACTGAGAGAAATTTGAGAAGAATTCATGGACGACATTATTCAGTTAATCGACTCCATCGATTGTGATTTTTTTTTTCTTCTTTGGGGATATGTTAAGTCACAAGTTTATGCTGATAATCCAATAAAAATTGAGCAATTAAAAACCACCATTGAACGTGTTTTTCGTGAAATAACACCAAATTTATGTGAAAGAGTGATGGAAAATTGGGTTGACAGAATGCGGTATGTACGGAGAAGTCGTGGTGCTCACACGAACGGTATTATTTTTATACTTAATGGCATAATGTAAGCTTTCAAATAAAAAAAAAATAAATAAAAAAAAAAAGAAAGAAAAAAGAATGTGTCTTACTGAATAATTAGTGTTTTTTTTTTTCTTCTTTTTTTTTGTATCACTCTTAAAGGGAAACCCTTTAGATATAAAGGTAAACCAAGTGATTGTAATAAGTCTATTTCTAAAGGAATCAACCTAAAAACTGCATAATTGCAATTTAACATTACGTGATTCGAGATTCGATAAACTACATGTAAAAACATAATTGCGAAAAAAAAAAAAAAAAAAAAAAAATTAAATACGAAATCAAATTAGTAATAGTACGAACAAAGAAGTCTAAAACTTATAATTTGAGAAATAGAAAAGATTCCTAAATCACTACATTTTATTATATAGTTCGTCTCACTATCTCTTCGGATTCCCACGCATTTCGAATTTCCCCCCAATACAAAGAACGTTTCTCATAGAACTTCATCCAATGGGACACATGTTTCTTTTACGAAAAAAACCTATGCAAATAATAAATTATCCAGTGGCGCAATTTTCTTTCAACTTTTGAATAAATAACTGTGTCTCGAGAACAGATCTTGCTTACTTCAAGAAATAATTTGTTTCCGCCCTGGATCTCGTAAACTTTACAATCATGTACAAGTTTACAGACTTGCAAAAATAGAGTGAAGCGTATTTAGACAATAAATTAATTTTTTTAAGGATTTGTATCATAAACTGAAAAATGTCTGGGAGTATACAGGCTTCTCTTTTTCTTTCTTTTAAATAAAGAATATTTTTCCTTTTTTTTTAAAATCTGTATAAGATTATTCATGCCATATATCGAAAAAAGTTTAGGGCATACAATCTTGTTTTGTTCTTCCACACTTCCACACCCACTTTTTTATGAAAGATTTTTTTTTTGTTTTGTTATTTGTCATGGAATTTACGGCAGTAATGAAAATTTGGTTGTTTAACACGTTGAGCGCCACGAGAAATCTTTATAAAATCCATTAAAATTCCATAAAAATTCCTCCTGTAATAAATAAAAATTAAGTAAATTTTCAATAATTACTTAAAACAATGTAATATTTTTAGTTTTATATCATATTTGACACTGTCAACCACCGATGGTTGACGCTGCTTTATATCATACTTGACACTGTCAGCCACCGATAGCTGACATGGCGCTCAACGTGTTAAAGCTTTCTAGTGCAGCTTTTTAGACTGTATTAAATGTGATGAAATTAACATATTTATTTAATATGCACAAAATCATACTTCGTATGAAATCAGGTGTGAAAAGAATTCACCATTCATTTACAGGGCAACGCTAAATAAATCAGATATATTAGAGTTACTTTGGAAACTGCATTTCCTTTCAAGTGTTACGCGTTTTTCTTACAATTCTAAATTAAAGCACTTTAAGGATTTAGTCATGAATATATAGTATAGTCAATGTACAGGGTACTCAAAATTAATAAAATACATATTAAATAATAGTTTGGATGAAAATTCATTAAATAATTTGAAATAAAATTTTTAATTTAATAACAAACTTGAATGCTTAATTAATATAACTATCTATAATATTTAAATAATGGATTGGAGCGGCAGACCCTCTTACATAATAATGTGTGTCAAATAAAATTATGTCTCAAACAGTTTTCATCTGTTTCTAAAGTAACTTTGAAATATTCAAATGCAGTGACCTTCTATCTTATCTTAAACTGTAATAATCTATTTTTATAGAAATATAACATTAAAGAACCTATAAGTGAATATAAACCTGTAAGAGAATGTAGAGTAAGTGGTTTCATACCAGGCTATTTAAAAGGGTTGTCATTGTGATTTTAGGAACAAATTGCAAACAAGAAATTAATTTCTTTTTCTAGAACAGCTTACAGGTCATGGCTAGCTAAATCCGTTTAATTATAGAATTTGTCGGAATATAAAAAGACCCATAGAAAGGTTTTCTGAATGCAATATATTTATTTATTTTTTAATAGTTTCCACTTTTTAGTACACAAATATCATTCAAAGCTATTTAAAAGAACTATAATAAGATATATACATAAGGAAATATGTGAAAACAGCGAAGAAGTTTATTTACCTTTTTCAATTTAAGTGTCTAAACAGCACATGGAATATATATATATATATTGTAACGAATTTATAAATAATAATAGTTTTTTTTATATAATTTCATTCAAAGAGGCTTAGTCAAATTATAAAATGTTAATTTTCAATATTTCTAGCTTGTTTCCGCGTTAAAATAGCTTACTTTCCCTTAAAAACCCGTTAAAAACTTCATTAACCCGCAAGTACACGGTTGGGTCTCTGAGAACCATTTTATTTACTAGAATGCAATGTAAGAGAAACATTTTATATATTCTATGGAAAAAAAAATATATATATAATAAACGTACAATTTTATACTTCGTATTTTTATTGTGTAATTTATTTTGTTTGTTATATTGTAACCATTCAAATATTGAAAGAAAATTGTGTCTTTTTCCCACCCGTGCACTGGCGGGTTAAGGCAGGTAATAGCCCTTGGCGACTATTTTTGCGACCTTGGCTAGAAAAACATTATTATCGATATCTTGAATATCTTAACTCTATCTTGATTCCCTGAGAAGTCACCAAAACTTTCTAAGTTTATAGGATGCTATAAAAGAAAATCCAATGCGGCCAAACCAGTCAGTTTCTCGCCAACCGCCTTAAGATAAAGTGCTCCTGACTGATCTCTTGCTACTGTTGTTTGCAGCTCATTGCTGTGTGTGTTAATGCTATAATACAGTTTATACTGTGAATTTGATCGTGTCAGCTGTTATTTAAGCTGTGTTTTATGGTGAAACTGAAGGTGATACTTGGTTTATAGAATTGTAATCTTCTAGATAATTCTGTAAATAAACATTTAAGCCCCTGCGAAATTCGCTTTTCATTCAGGACAACTCACGAACCCCCGAGTTCGCAACAACTCTGGTGTCAGAAGCAGGATTGTCTGTTGAATGATTATAATTAGAGGTAAGGCGCAAGAAATGAAGAAACTTCTCGAAGGGTTGCCCAGATAAGTGAAAGGAAAAAAGGAAAAAAAAAATGAAAGATAGTTTGAGTGAAGAAATGAAAGAAATGAAAGCAGTACAGGAAAAGCGGGTCACCGGATTGAATGAAATAAATGAAAGACACTATGGGGGGGGGGGGGGGAGAACTAAATCTATTGAAGACGAGATGAAGAGAGAAATTTCAACAGTGAAAGAAGTAGTAGAGGGTAAATTAACAGTAATGGAAAATAGTACGGACGACATTGAAGAGAAAATTAGGAAGATAGAAGATAGTTTCGAAGAGAAAGTTAAAGAAAATTTTGATCAAGAACTGAATGGAAGGTTTTCAGACACAGAAAGCAAAGTTAAGAGAATTGAGGAAAAAATTGAGAGAAAAATGGAAGAAAAATGCATAAGGGAATTAATAGAAAAATTTGAAAAAAAAATTCGAAGAAAGGTTAGGAAATGAATTTCAAAAGAATATCCGGAGTCTGGAAGAAAAGTTAACATGGATGTCTCAGTAAGGTGAAAAAGAAAAGATGAAAGAATACCGGATCGAGAAGCAATACAGATTCCCACTTACGATGGCAGATCATATTGGAAGGCCTTCAAGACACAGTTTTCCGTCATAGCTGAGGTTAACAAGTGGGACCCTACTGCCAAGACACTCATCTGGTAGCATCGCTACGTTAATCAAAAACCAGGGGAAAGTTTACAAGAAGTGGTATCAAATATTCAGAGGCTATCACAATAACTCGGACTGTCACATATAAACTCGTAATGATTTGGCCCTATAATACTTCATCGATGCCGTTCGAGATCCAGAGATTCAAAAAGCACTTAGACTCTCCAACGTCAAGGATATTGAATCAGCTTTAGTGTATGCCCTCAAGATTGAGACAGCCCGACAAGCCTCCCGTAAAGAACACCAGAGTAGCACTTTGGATGACTCTCAAGCTGACCTTAAGGTGATTTAAAAAAAAAACTGGCAGATTTTACCGGAGAGTGCGCATTCTTGAGAATAAGAAAGAAGGGAAGACTCCTACGACTAAATGCTGGGGCTGTGGAAGACATGAGCATATCAAACGAAGCTGACCAGTAAAACAATCTAAAGACACAGAATTCTTTTTAAATACTTCATTGGGATGGAGCTCTACATAGAAATTCAGATGCCTTGTTGTGAGGGCCTTGCTCTGAAGATCGCAAATACTGCTCTAGCGCCAAAGAGAAGTACCGACTGATAAAGCCAGTTGCTTGACAAGCTACAGTTTCCCCGTCATCAAAATTGGACTCTTGGAATGGTAAGGATGTTAAACAAGTCCAGTTGGAAGATCTTGAAATAAAGGAAATACTTCAGTTCAAGGAGACGACAAGCAACAAGTCTACCTGGCAAGACATTTCCACTTTTAACCCCATCACGAAATGTTACTGGGCTCTCTGGAACTCTCTTCATATTAGAAACAGCGTATTGTGCAGATTGGATTGGATTTGGAAATAAGTTCCAGGGTCCTAGGCCTGAAGAGGAGTGCTATCCGTGGGATCTTTCTAACCGGGTACTGTGCAAAAAAAAAATGGAAGTCTAACGATGGAAGGAGTTTCAAATGGCAGATTTTACTACGAAGGTCAAAGAGTCCAGACGTTCTAGAGCAGCTACACAGTAACCTTACTGGAGGCCATTTTGGAGTGACGAAGACTCTCCAGAAAGTTCGAGAAAGCTTCTACAGGCAAGGTAGGACGTGGAGAGATGGGGCAAAACCTGTGATGCTTGTGTGGCGCATAAAGGACCGAAGTAACGAGGTCGAGGAAGATTACATTGGTATAACGCGAAAGCACCATTTGAGAGGATCGCACTAGATATCTTGGGTCCTTTGCCAAGGACCACCAGAGAAAATAAGTACATCCTCGTTTTGATGGACTATTTCACC
Organism: Salticus scenicus; assembly: GCA_963930645.1. Taxonomy (NCBI): domain Eukaryota; kingdom Metazoa; phylum Arthropoda; class Arachnida; order Araneae; family Salticidae; genus Salticus; species Salticus scenicus. Next base: position 251,913,597 of record OZ005653.1, read on the forward strand.
AAGTGGCCTGATGCGTACCCATTCCCGATCAAGAGGCATGCACAATTGCAGAGTTTCTAGTGTAGCAGAGGGTGTCAAGATATGGCACACTCCTACAGCTGCGTACTCATCAAGGTACGAACTTTACCTCTGCTGTTTTCAAAGGACTGTGTCAGCTACTCGGCATAGATAAAACACAGACAACACTCCTACTCCCCAGTCGGATGGCATCATTGAGAAGTTTAACCGCACCATCCTGAATAACCTCTCTCTTCTAGTAACCAGCAAGATTGGGACTTGAAGTTACCGTTGTTTCTGCTGACTTATCGAAGTGCTGTCCACGAAACCACTGACTGTACTCCAGCTCAGATACTGTTTGGGCGTGAAGTTCGTCTTCCATGTGATCATCTATTTGGTTGTCCTTTAGATGTGCTTCATTGCCAGAGGAGTACATCCAAGATCTCCAGGCCCCATTTAAAGAGGTACACAAATTTGTTTGGGAGCGGATTCACATGGCAACGGAGAGAATGAAGGCAATATATGATCAAGGTCGACATAACATAAATTCAAGGAAGGAAGCATACGGCCGTATTCACCATTAACTTCAACTCCTGGTTCAACGCAAAAGCTTGAAAAGCGTCTAAAGACAGGATGCAGCTTTCCAAAAAAATTGACCGACCCCTTCTCCCATCTAGCGGCGAAGATTTCATATAATCTTTCATTGGTTATTTTCCGCTAAAAAAATCGGAAAGTAACTATGCCCCTAGACGGCATAAAGAACGCATCAAAGTTTGCTGAAAAGTTGTACCCTGGCTTTATGCGCTTTTCGAGTTTTCGTGTTCATTTGGCAGTTGAAGTTATTGGTGAATACAGCCGAAAGTGTGGTTGTGGAACCCTGTTCGACGAAAAAGACTCTCTCCCAAGCTACAGTGTAACTTGAGCGGTCGCTATACAGTCGTAAGAAGACTGAATGACGCGTTGTAAGAATTACTAACACCTTCACCAAAACCGAAGGTATTACATTATGATCGGCTAGTCATATACCACACTTAACGATAATGTATTAATTTCTATAAGGGTGATGTAAATATTTGTATATAAATATCTGTACATATTTGTAAATATTTCAGTCATTTAATTTTTCAATCTGTATTTTTATTTTGTTTTTATATGCAACTTAGTTTTTTTTTTTTTTTTTTTTTTTTTTTTCCTAGATTGCATAGTTTGTTTAGTTTTTGCCTCCTAACCAAGATTGTACTGTCCGGGACGAGCAGTCCTTGGAAGGAGGGCAATGTTACGAATTTATAAATAATAGTAGTTCTTTTTATATAGCTTCATTCAAAGAGGCTTAAAAAGGTTATAAAATTCAAATTATCAGCATTTCTAGCTTGTTTTCGCGTTAAAATATCTTATTTTCTCTTAAAAACTCGTTAAAAAGCTCCATTAAGGCAGGTAATGGCTTTGGCGCGAAACTTGGCGACTTTTTCGCTCCTTGGCAACTTTTTTGGTGACATTGACGAGAAAAACTTTATTATCGATATCTTGAATATCTAAACTCTGTCTTGATTTTCTGAGAAGTTCTTAGAACTTTCTTGGTTTATAGGATGCTAAAAAAGGAAGCCAATGCAGCCAAGCAAGTCAGTTTCTCGCCAACCGCCTTACAATAAAGTGCTCCTGACTGGTCTTTTGCACTGTTGTTTGCAGCTCATTGCTGTGTATTAATGCTATAATGCAGTTTATTCTGTTAATTTGATCTTGTCAGCTGTTATTTAAGCTGTGTGTTCTGGTGAAACTGAAGTTCATACTTGGTTTATAGAACTGAAATCTTCTAGATAATTCTGCAAATGAACTTTTAAGCCTCTGCAAATTTTCGCCTTTCATTCCGACACAACTGAGAAACCTCTGGTGCGCAACAATATATATATATATATATATATATATATATATATATATATATATAATTATAATTAAACCTTTTTCAAACATTCCATGAGATGAAACCAAGTATCACATAACGAACTAGAAATGAATTACACAAACGTATATATCTGTACTGATAAGTATAAAGGATTTAAGTCCATATTCTTGGTTTTTCAGGAAACGAAAAATAAAGTTAAACTAATTAAAAACTAATCAGAAGAATCGATTAGGAAAAGGGGATTATGTTGATTTATACCCTTTATACCGTTCAGTGATTGTCAACCTTCATTTAATAAAGGGAAAAAATTGAATTAAATATTTTATACAAAGATTAATGCTAAATTTCAAACTTAAATCTTTTTTTACCAATGGATTTTCTCAAAGACTAAATGACATGGATTTAAATCCTTTATACCAATCGATAGATAATTTTTTTCTGAGTCTGACTATGTTCTTAACTCAAAATCGACATTTTTGGACTTAAATCCTTTATACTTATCAGTACAGATATATATATATAATTTCTTAAAACGTAGTAAAAGCCGAGCAACATAAGATTCAAGTCTCTTGAAACCACATACACCAAGAAGAATAAAATTTCATCAAATTTAAATTACCTGTGAAGACATTTTGTTAATTATTGAAACAATTAATTTTATTTTTTTATTTTTGAAACAATATAAATTTGACTTATTGATTTTTTATTTTAATTTAATTTAATTTTAATTTTAATTTTTTTTATTTTAATTTTAACTTCAAACTTGCCTTAATATTATTCCTAGAGTGTTAATTGCTATTTAAATAATGTTGTATTTACGTTAAAACGAGATGAAACCAAAACAATAGAATCGAACAAGCAATGCTAAAATAAACAATTAAAACACTCTTTTTGACAAGTTATTTTTCAATTAAGAATAGCTCAGAACGGTTAAAAAAAACTCTTCAAGTGAGACCTTTTTCACCATTGATTACCAATGTACGATTTTGTTCGCTAGTGGCTATAACAGCAAATTTCTAGCGGACTTTAATAAATATGAGGAAGAACGTGGGAAAAATTATTTAGATAGAAAATTCAGATAATCAAATAAAAACAACCAAAAAACAAACAATTCTCACAGGAAGAAGCATATGCAGTCCATATCTATCCGCGTTTATAATGGTCGATAGATGGCGCTTTTCAGCTTTTGCTGTTAGTAAATATAATAGCCACGTGTATTTATTGTTGTACTATTTGTGTTACTACTTAATATTTGTGCTATAATTTCTCCGCCATTACATCATGGAAAATTGATTGCTTTTGGAAAGAAATATTTCAGTTTATTCAAAGTTCGATCGGAAGTAGATTTTTAACTGAAGCTGAATAAATATTAGTTTCAAATCATCTGATTAATTCTTTACTTCCATTAGCCGAAGCAACTGAAATTTTAAATTTGTCCTTTGAAAATAAATGGAAGCTTAATTCTGGATTTCTTGATCCTTTGGAGTTACACTGTAGCACACAACAGATGTGTGCTCTTAGTATGTGTCATCTTTTTTACCGGATTTATTCATTTTTATTCAATAAATATATGTGAAACTAAACGTCGGCAAGCAATGGCGTCTCGACGAAAGCCGAAAGCTATTCATGTTAATTGTAATTTCACCTTAGCCCACCAGAGGGCGATCATTTCATTACAATCGCGGATGGTACAGTGCAATGGACTACAAGTTTACAACAAGTAAAATAAATCAAAGGTTTAGTTGTCCAAAGCATGCGAAGAAATAATGAAACTTTCAAGCAACATCGAGTCTTTAAAACGAGTCTAACCACACATTAAATACTTAAAAAGCTATTTTAATTAGATTAGATAATTATTTTGTTTAACTTTTAGTAGAATTGATCCACTAGTTCGAAATAATAATTTAAATTTACTCTTAATTTAATTTTTAGTAATACTGTAAGAACAAAATTTTAAATTGTTTTCAGATTGATTAGTTTAACGCCATCTGGTGGTGAATTTTATCACTAGATTTAGTATTTATTTATAATAAGATAATTTAAAAAGTGATTTTTTATTTGTAAGTTATTTTTCTTCTGACTTATTTTTCTTGATTTTTTAATTTTCTTAATCTTAGAATTTGGGTGGAGTAACTTTTTTATGATTAAGGTTAACTATTTAGTTTTTACTTTTCTTTTCATGATTCGCCAGTTTTTTAATTCAATTACACTCATGCATAATTTACATTTCCTATCCTAAAATTTCACAAGATTCTTTTTTTTTTTTTTTTTTTAATTTCTGGTAACTAATTTTTAAGAATAGTTGATGACTCAAAAACGAAGAAATTTAACCATTTAAGGGTAAAAAAAAGAAAGTATTTTCATAGTAAATGCAACAAGCCTTCTTATTTTTCTTTTTCTTCTTCTTCTCCTTTTTTTTTTTTTTTTTTTTTTTTTGTGACATATATATATATATATATATATATACATCGCATTATTCGCTTGATTTTAATGTTAGTGTGAAAATATGTTACCAAACAATTTGTTGTATCGATATCTGAAAATGTATTGTGTGTGTATACATATAATCATTATTGTGAAACTTTACACATTCGATAATTAAGTTTTGAGTTAACAAGTTCCTTTTCCTCTTGACATATGTTCCGGACACAAAAATGTTGTACCGAGTTTGCTTTAATGCATTCCTTGGACCTAATTATTTCTGCACCCGTTCCAAATATGGCATACATATCCGACATAAGCTAGTTTACGATTTACGTATGCCGTTTAAAAAGCATCGTATACGTGAAACATTGTCTGCTTACATACGTCTCCCCTCGCCTAACTAACCTCGCATGACCCATGACCTCTGTGTTTATCACTAAAGTGCCGCTATTTTGGTGTTTAGGAAAAAGAAAAGAGGAGTATGAAACCCATAATTTACAGTGGCATCTGTTAGTAGTGAACTTTCGGAATTAGAAGCCAAATATGATGTTTGAGGTAGGATAAACGTTATTTCAAATAGAGATTGTCGAATATTCAGTTCCATAGAAAATGCAGTTGACTATTAATTATTGTTGCAAACAATATCATTGATAATATTATTTGGTTAACTTAGTCTGATATGAAATTCAATTCTCTAAAATAGGTTGTAATTTAGCTTTAGTTAAGCATAGATTTCAGTTTCAACTATTATGAAGGCCGTAGCCAGAAAAAAAAAAAAATCTGGTGTGACACAACCACACGACTTCCATTGCTCACTATTACACATATTATATGCACTTACGTTTTGGAGATAATGTGATCAGAGCACGTAAAATTAGCCTAACAAAGTACACACCTAAAAATTTTCCGGTAAGAGAAAACTGATACACGTGTAAAGACATATAAAACATAATTTACATTGTAAGTTAAAAAATAAGAAAAAAAGATCGGTGTATCCACTTCTTGCAACACCAATTTCTGAGATCTACAACTGACCTACTTAATCAAGATGACTGTTAATTTCCTTATATTAACCACGTAATACATGATATCTAAAATGGGTATCTAAAATGGGTTACTGCAAAAAATTTCAAGAAAACCGTTAGAGCCGTTTTTGAGATATCGGCTTTATCGAAACTTGGCATACTCATTTCTTGACTGGAAAACAACAGTTACTTACAAAAGTATATCTAAAGGGAGGTTAATATGGCGAATTTGAAAAAAAAAATTTACAGCCATTTTTAAAGGAACGCACTTGAGAGACTTGAAATTAAGTTGTTTATACAGGACACCTATCAATTTTCCTGAACAATCCAACTATATTATACGAAAGGACATCTAATAGAGTTTTTATATAGCAAATTTGAAGAAAATCATTAAAGCCGTTTCTGAGAAATGGATTTACGATCCCACTTCCGGTTTTCCAATTGTCATCAAAATTGGAAAAGTCATTTGTACAACAGACTTGTCTCGATTCTGAAGTTTTGTAGTTCTACCTTTAATAGTTTCGGAGATATAATAGTCAGAAGATTGCCCACATGCATGCACACACTGACTAATTACGAAAATCTGCTTTTTTGAACTCAGGAGACCTTAAAACATGCAAATCAGGTAAAAAATCGATATCGAATTTTCGGATCAAGTACAATACTTCCATTACCTACGATAGTGGGGTAATGGAAGTAAAACATTAAGAGGGGGTTCCAGCTTTAAAACATAATGTTGAGTGTTAAAAATGAAGAATAACTCAAGAATTTTCAACTGTCCAGAAAATTTTGGGGTGAGGAAAATTGGGGGTTGAAACCCCAAAATCCTTACGATACAGGGCTTGTTATCAGTGCGTAATCTCATCATAGTTATAACTGTAATCCTTTAATAATAGTTTTTCAAACAAACGAAAATTCCAGTTATAAGAAACTTAGCATAATTGACATAGACGCGTTAATTTGTATATTTTACTAATGTACGCGTAATTTTATATTGTAGTAGATATAATAGATAGATTGCAAAAAAGCAATAACAGATCTGCAATAAAATTGAAATATTTTATGTTCGTACGAAAGCAAATTTCAAAATAAATATTTATAATACTGTTAAAAATACATGTAAACACTTTTATACAATATTGGAATGCTGTAAAAAGACAAAATGATTTAAATACGGGCTATGGCACCTTAGAAATACTCCACGGATGACTTTCCACCTATACCTAGGACCCTCGTGTAGTCAACCAGCTTTAATCCTTACACCACCAAACCACTCAGAAGTAGATATATAAAGCAAAGGGAAGTCGCAGTCAGAGATATATTAACATTTCGCAATAGTATTTAATGAGTGTCAAAATCAGCTAAATATTTGCTGCATATCCGAATACGAGGTAATAGAAATTCAGTGAAGTTAATTTTTAATAACCAGATTCATCACAAGTACTTTTTAAAATACTTGAAATTAATAAAGATACCCTTAGAGATTTTAATGATTTGTCACCACTTTTATTTTACCATGATTTTATTAACTTCTATTCTTGTTTGTTTGTTTGTATGTTTGTTTATACGTTTCTCCAGTACAAATCTTGCAATCGAATTTTAACTAACTTCCCTACTAGCTAGACATTTGAAACTTTCACAATAGCTCACAACCCGGTGACAACACAATATATTTCGAAGTCCGATTTTCGAATAGTTTTCTTATAATTAATTAAAATATGAAAATAATAACCTCCTGATACCTTATAAATAGCCATTAAAATATTAGCTATAATTTAATTGTTGCCAAAAAAAAAAAAAAAAAAAAAAAATACGAGTTCATTTTCTTTCGACATAAAAATAAGTAAACGTGATTAAATAAATAATTTAATTAAACGTGAGCGTTAAAAAATTGTAAGAAGATAAATTATGTATCTCACAAAAATTGACGTCACTATCGGTTTAAAGATTTCATACGCATTGATAAAGTGCTAATGTAGTTCGTTCTATCCGCGATTGTAATGAAATATTCGCCCTCTGGTGGGCTAAGGTGAAATTACAATTAACATGCTTTAATTCGAATTTCATCAAGCCGCCATTGCATGCCGATGCTTAGTTTCACATATGTTTATTGAATAAAAATTAATAAATCCGGTAAAAAGATAACACATACTGTTTTGTGCTCCAGTGTAACTCCAAAGGACCAAGAAATCCAGCATTAAGCTTCCATTTATTTCCAAATGACAAATTTAAAATTTCAGTTGCTTCGGCTAATGGAAGTAAAGAATTAATCAGATGATTTGAAACTAATATTTGTTCAACTTCAGTTAAAAATCTATTCCGATCGATCTTTGAATAAACTGAAATATTTTTTTCCAAAAGCAATCCATTTTCCATGATGTAATGGCGGAGAAATTATAGTACGAATATTAAGTAGAATAACAAAACGAACAATAATAAATACACGTGGCTATCATATTTACTTACAACAAAAGCTGAAAAAGCGCCATCTCTCGATCATTACAAACGCGGATAGTTATGATTCAACAGAAAATTTAAGAACATGGTTTACAAAAAGTTTTTTATCTTATAATTATTTTCTGATTAAGAGCGGGTAATACTTAATCTTGATGGCAGCCAGAGTCCATGTTATGAGGAAATTTGTTTTCACAATTATTCATTATCTAATGTTTTTTTTTTTTTTTTTTTTTTTTTTTTTTTTTATTCTGTTTTCACATTCAGAAAATTCCCAATCGTTAAATCAGTACTCGTTTCCGAAAAATTAATTTTTCACATTTTTAATATTTTATTTTCCAGCTAAAAAATGCACCTACTTTTTCTTTCATCTTCTTTTTAACTCAAAAATAAAATACTAAATATTAAAAATATGAATTTTAAAAAACGAGTACTAATTTAACGGTTGTGAATTTTCTGAATGTGAAAACGGAATTTAAAAAAACACATTAGGTAATGAGTAATTGTCGAAACAAATTTTTCCAGAGAGTAACATATAGGCCTTAACTGTCATCGAGGTTATGTATTATATGCATTTAAACTCTGAATCAAATCATATAAATTTAAATAAGGGCAATTGGGTACCTGGTACCTAATGTGTGTACCTAGTACCTAAGTAAGTTTCAATATTTGTTGACTAATTGAGTTTTAATACCTGTTTGAGAGTCAGTAAAGTTAACTCGTAAACAATTATATCAATAATCTTCAGCAATTATTCAGTTGGCGTATTATAACAATAATGAAATGACAGAACAATAAATAATATGTACATGTATTATATATGTATATGCATGTAGTATATGTATTTATTTATTTATTTATTTTTCAACCAGATTTCTAAATTAAAAAATTTTCTTTTACTAATCTATTATTTTTCTTTTATTCAAAATTATCTCTATTCTTTCTTTTTTTCTTTTCTTTTTTTTTCCTTTTTTTTTTTTTTTTTCGTTTGCTTGAAATAATCTGTATTTTCACCATTTGCTAATCCTTCGAAACATAGACATTGTCTTCACTAGAAATCTTTTTAACACTGCTAAATATAAAAATAAAAATGAATAAAAGTAGAGGGGAAAAAAAACACGAAGATAAAATTATTTTAAAATACGCAAAATGAAAATGCTTTTGTATAAAAAAATTAAAAATTTATATTAGAACACACAAAACCTTTCACTGTCATAATAACAGCATCATTAGTTCTAATGGCAAGTTGTTGAACGCAATCAACAAATATAGATATATCTAAAGTCTTGACACGTTTGAAGGTACAATACAATGATAAAGAAAAACTCAAAAAGCTAGAATGTAAAGGAAGCGTTGGAAATTCACAATTTTTGAAGAAGTTTGAAGAAACTAAGGAATCATAAAAATCTAAAGGAAATATTGAAAAAGGTAGAAAATATCTATAACTTCGTAATGGTTTTAGAAGCTTTTCAAGTGATAGGCATTTTATATACGTACATATGTATAAAATTTTACAATTTATGTAATTTATATTATATTTATACATTCATTATACATTCTACAGAACGTTTAAATGTTAGTACATTTCCAATAATAAATGTATAATGCACAATCTTTTAAAGTGACAAAGATTACAATTTCTTCAATGTTTTTTGAAAAAAAGAAAAGACAGTAATACTAATAGTAAAGCGCGAAAAAAAAAATGTGCAAAATGCAAAGCTTAGGATTGTGTTTATTCTTTAAAAAATATGTGCATATAATTTACGTTGCTAGATTTAACTTCTGAAAGCAGTCAGGGTTAAACATAAATTTCTAAAATCCTATAGAGCATATATGCATACCCTATAAGTATTTTATTTTAACTAATTATTTTCTTCAAAGTTCTCTATAAAGTCTAAAAGCTTTACAGATTTTTACTTTCCGAACACTATAGTGAGGAAAGTATTGTAATCATGTCAAAAATCCGAATTTGAGATTTTGATGTTTCTATACGTTTCGAGGTCCAGTGAGTCCGTTTTCACTATTTTTGCGATGATATATGTATGTGTGTGTGTATGTATGTCTGTATGTATGTCTGTATGTATGTGTGTATGTGTGTGAGTGAACACGCAAGCTTCGAAACGCTTTGTTCGAATAAGCTGAAAGTTGGTACGTATATTGTATGTTACCATAGTATGAATCCTATTGATTTTGGTGAATCTAGCACTTATAGTTTTTTTACAGGGACACAAAGAAAAATTGTTTATCATTATGGCCTATGGGACCAAAATCTTAAAAGTGCGATACCATCTAAACGCCTTATTGAATTGAGCAAAAAAATTATATACATATTATAGGTCACAGATACTCAATCTGTATAGATTTTGGAGAATCTAGCACTTATATTGTTTTAACAGGGATACAAAGAAAAATTCTTTATCATTATGGCCTATGGGGCCAAATTTTTAAATGTGTGATAGTGTCTAAACGCCTTATTAATCTGAGCAAAAAATTTGTACACATGTTATAGGTCACAGTTGCACTAACTGTATATATTTTGGTGAAACTAGCAGTTACAGTTTTTTTACAGGGATACAAAGAAAAATTCTTTATCATTATGGCCTATGGGACCAAATTTTTAAAAGTGCGATAGCATCTAAACACCTTATTCAATTGAGCTGAAAAATTATATGAATATTTATAATATATATATTATTTATATATTATATGAATATATATAAAATTATATGAATCACTGTTGCACTAACTATAAGCATTTTGGTGAATCTAGCATTTATAGGTTTTTAGAGGGACAAAACGAAAAATTCTTTATCATTATGATCTATGGGCTCAAAGTTCAGTAGCGTTAAATAAAACATCGTGCAATATATGGAGAAAAATACTCAAACACTCTATTATGGTTTTCTCTCTTTTGTTTGTTTAACAACTCCTCTTTCTTTACTTTATCTACAAAACTGTTAATTACTCAATGTTCGGAAAGTCGAGTGGAGTCACTCCAGATTTTTTTCTTTCTGTTTCTGGGATAAGGGATAAATTAATGTATAAATATGTGAATATAAGCAATTTTACATGCATTTTCTAAATCATAATTGAAATTAATTTTTATTTCTGATCCACAAATACTGATGACATATTTTGACAGTTTTTAAAAATATTAGTGATTTATATATATGAGCGAATATTTCATTTTTTGAGCATTTCTTAATCCAATTATGAATTCCATTTTTCCATTTTTCATATTTTTTAATCCAATTCTCATTTCCAGTTATCTTTTTTTACATTTTTTATAAATTTATTGGTTTACGTATGATAACTTTCATGAATTTCGCATAAATTACTCCTAGATAGTCGTAGTGTTATGGTCCTATATGTTCACTTTAGCGTAAGTAATTTCAAATAGATTTACGTGTTAATTGGTACTGTAAATAAATTATAAAAAATAAGAACACTTAAACAGAGCATTTTTAATTTTTTCTGAAATAACTGCAAATCTGTGGAATTTAGCGAGATTTAAACGGAGAGCTGGCTTTCAATGTCCATCTGTTTATAGCACCCTGGGACAAGGGAGTACATCAGAAGATGATGAGTTCGAAATTGAGCATATAATCACGAAAGATGAATCCTAAGAGCAATAACTAAAAATAAAAAATGTGTGTTCAGTGTGCATTATGTATATTACAAATAAACGTTAACTGTTTATGTTCTAAGAAAAAATAAATAGGAATGCAAATATTTAAACTAAAAATGTGTTCATGACTTTTTACAATGCATGCTCGTATAATGCAATTCTTCCTACGTTTTATAATATTATAATTATAATAAAAATATTGTGTGTATTTTGTATATACTATCACTTACATGGGATTTAAAAAAAAAAAAAAAAAAAAAAAAAGAAAAGAAAAAGATCATTTGCATGGCCTGCCTTTTTAAAACAACATTTATCATTTGACGAAAATGTAATCACGTTTTTTTTTTTTTCAATAATAATAATAATAATAATAATAATAATTTTGTGATTGTATACATTTTTCCATCTAAATCTCATTGTTTATAAAATATCTAAGAAAAACTTAAAACACTCATTTTCAATGCTTCCCAGTAAACGCCTCCCCCTCCCCCCGACGGCGTGGGATTTTTAGTACGTTATATAGGACGCCATGACTTTTGCCCATTTGCAAAACTATACGATTTATTTTCCTAGCTCACTAAGATGAAAGGTGACAAGTTAAAAAAAAAAAACATAGAACATTTACTATATCACTCTTACCCCTCTTTCATACGTAGTTTTTGTATAGATAGTAAATATTCCATCTGATCTGTTTTAAATTTTGAATTTAATTTTATCCTCTAAATTCTTTAGTTTTAAGGATATTTAAGAAAAATGAAGAAGTCCCCTTTAAATGAACTTCACGAACAGAAAATTTTAGTACATTGTTTAGGACATGGTAGTTCGTTGTTAAGGATACTCATGCCTATGATTATACCAATTTTTGAAACTATACAATTATTTTTTTTCTGTCCGTCAATTTTTAGTATTTGTTGGTCTGTATTGATACTCAAAATATCGCTTGCACTTACTTGCCTAAAAATATATGTAAAACACACAACATCATTTGCTATATCATCCTTACATAGCTCCTTTCCCAAGGATTCATATATCGCTATATGAATATATATTTTATATAAGTAGAAAATATTCGACCTGAACCATTTTAATTACGCACATTAGTTGATTTTACTATTGTAAAAAAGCATTTTTCAAGAAAATGCGATATTTCATTCTTCTACATTTTCTAAATTGTTGATCATACAAAGGAAAAGTGAAAGACATTTGTGCAGTAAATTTCACTTAGTTTAATTTTGCAAATGAGTGTTTTTCTTAAAGCCGATCGTTTTCAAAATATTTAGGAAAGTACTTAAAAGACGAAGGAAAAAAAAAAAAATCTTTTACTACTTCCCTCTAAGCTCCACATTCAGCTCCAATAGGCAAGGGCATTTAATATATTATTTTGCACTATTATCCCTATGTTTGTGCCAACTTTTAAGCTTGCATGATTTTTATTTTTATTTTTATTATATTTTATTATATTTTATTTATTTATTTATTTATTTGTTCGTTCATTTTTTTTTTGTCTCCGTTCACTGAATTCGTACTCAAAACGCCATTTACCCCTACTATCAAAGTTATTAAAAACATAAAAATCCTATATTACACTTACCACTTATGTATAGTCCCTTCGTACATAATTTTTACATAAGTAGAAAATATTTATCCTGGACCCTTTTAATTACACATTTTAGTTCAATTTACTATTTAAAAAAAGCATTTTTCAAGAAAATATGATATTCCTTCCCCTATAATTTCTAAGTTATTGATCATATAAAGAAAATGTAATGGACATTTTTATAGGAAATTTCATGTAGATTAATTTTGAAATTGATTTCTTTTTCCTCTAAATTCTATGCTTTTCAACATATTTAATAAAAACTGAAAAGTGCACCCCTTTAAATACCCCCTTCCCCCGCTCAGCCCCACGGGCGGGGACTTTTAGTACGTTGTTCAGCACACTCTCGACTATGACTGTGTCCATTTTCAAAACTACACGATTTTTTTTTTTTTTTTTTTCTGTTTGTGAATTTTTTGTCTTCTTTATTTCAATTGGTACTGAAAACGCAATTTGCCCCTACCTGCCCCAAAGTTATTAAAGACACTTAAAACATTATTTTAATTATACTCTTTAGTTGATTTTATTACTGCAAAAAAGCATTTTTCAAGAAAATGTGATCTTTCATCCCCCTATATTTTTAAAACTATTGATCATAAAAAGAAAACGTAACAGACATTGTTGTAGAAAATCTCACGTAGATTAACTCTGTAATTGAGATTTATTCTTTAAATCCTATAGTTTTCAAGATATTTAATGGAAACTAAAAAGTGTACCCCTCTTTAAATGCCCCCCTCCCCCCCGCTCACCCACATACGCGGGGAATTTTGTTTGTTCAGGACACTCTAGGCCAGTTTTGTATCCAGAACGTAACTTTATTTATTTATTTATTTATTTATTTATTTATTTTGGGGGGGGAGGGGGGGGGGCTAGGGCTAAGATTTTTTCAAGATGTGAAAATCAAGAAAATGAAAAATTTACAATTGTAATAGTCAATTGTGAATGAAACCCACCCCATCCCCTTAGATCCGCCACTGCTCTTGGCTATGATTGTGCCAAATTTCAAAATTACACGATTTTTTTTTTTTTTTTCTCTCTGTTTGTGAATTTTTTGTCTTCTTTATTTCAATTGGTACTGAAAACGCAATTTGCCCCTACCTGCCCCAAAGTTATTAAAGACACTTAAAACATTATTTTAATTATACTCTTTAGTTGATTTTATTACTGCAAAAAAGCATTTTTCAAGAAAATGTGATCTTTCATCCCCCTATATTTTTAAAACTATTGATCATAAAAAGAAAACGTAACAGACATTGTTGTAGAAAATCTCACGTAGATTAACTCTGTAATTGAGATTTAGTCTTTAAATCCTATAGTTTTCAAGATATTTAATGGAAACTGAAAAGTGTACCCCTCTTTAAATGCCCCCCTTCCCCCCGCTCACCCACATACGCGGGGAATTTTGTTTGTTCAGGACACTCTAGGCCAGTTTTGTATCCAGAACGTAACTTTATTTATTTATTTATTTATTTTATTTTTTTTTTGGGGGGGGGGAGGGGGGGGGGCTAGGGCTAAGATTTTTTCAAGATGTGAAAATCAAGAAAATGAAAAATTTACAATTGTAATAGTCAATTGTGAATGAAACCCACCCCATCCCCTTAGATCCGCCACTGCTCTTGGCTATGATTGTGCCAAATTTCAAAATTACACGATTTTTTTTTTTTTTTTTTTTCTCTGTTTGTGAATTTTTTGTCTTCTTTATTTCAATTGGTACTGAAAACGCAATTTGCCCCTACCTGCCCCAAAGTTATTAAAGACACTTAAAACATTATTTTAATTATACTCTTTAGTTGATTTTATTACTGCAAAAAAGCATTTTTCAAGAAAATGTGATCTTTCATCCCCCTATATTTTTAAAACTATTGATCATAAAAAGAAAACGTAACAGACATTGTTGTAGAAAATCTCACGTAGATTAACTCTGTAATTGAGATTTATTCTTTAAATCCTATAGTTTTCAAGATATTTAATGGAAACTGAAAAGTGTACCCCTCTTTAAATGCCCCCCTTCCCCCCGCTCACCCACATACGCGGGGAATTTTGTTTGTTCAGGACACTCTAGGCCAGTTTTGTATCCAGAACGTTACTTTATTTTTATTTTTTTATTTTTTTTTGGGGGGGGGGAGAGGGGGGGTGCTAGGGCTAAGATTTTTTCAAGATGTGAAAATCAAGAAAATGAAAAATTTACAATTGTAATAGTCAATTGTGAATGAAACCCACCCCATCCCCTTAGATCCGCCACTGCTCTTGGCTATGATTGTGCCAAATTTCAAAACTACACGATTTTTTTTTTTTTTTTCCTGATTTGACTGGACTGCCCAAATAGAATTTCGTAAGCTTGAAGAACCAGGAATAAGGAAATTAAAATGGAAAACAAAATAAAAATAATAAGATAATTAATTATCCGTAAAATCCTAAGATTTCTTATTTTGATTACCTTTAAATTTATTGACTAACAATTGAGTTATAGAAATTCAATTCATAACTTCTCTTTCATACAGAATTTTAGAGAATTCATTTTTGTGGCGCCATCTATTGACATACGTGCAAGTTACGAACTGTCAAAACAAATAATGTGGTCGATTCCCTTTTTGTAAGAGATTCTATGTTAAATTGTTGTTAGTTTTAGATTATGTTGTCAAAAAATATCAAAAGTGAACCAATAGAGGTAAGACTGGGAAATATCGTTTAAAGGTAACAGAAACTTCAAGCCATGTTCTAATTCATCATTCATCGTAAGAGAAAGCTAAATCAACTCTTAAATTTTATTAGATGTTCAAGTCTAGTTTATTTATTTATTTATTTATTTTTAAAACACATAATTTTTTCAGTTAAATAGTTACAACGAAGATCTGTGTCAATTTAAAAATTGGCATTTAAAAACGGAGTTGTTAAAAAATATATTTTATGCATTTTAATGGTAAATACTATTTATTCATTTAAGATTTTTAAAATGAATTAAAGAATTCAAGAAAAATAATTCTATTTATTTATATAATTTTTTTTTTTTTTTTAATCTTTATGAAACGTTTCGACGATAGTTTAAAAGGAAAAGTGGACTTAATTAAAAAAAAAAAAAAAAAAAAACTATAATTATGATTCTATTGTTGCAAAAAGTTACAGTTGCATATAGTATTATTTGTACAGAAATAAAAATATTAAAATTAACATACACATTATTATTTATGAAGATATCAATTAAAATTATTAATTAATTATAAATTTCAAAAATTACTCTTAGCTAATTAATTTTTGACTTAGACATTCTTTTTTTTTTTTTTTTTTTTTTTTTTTTACAAGTAAGGCATAGCAAAGAGTTGTGGAAGCGGGTTGGGGTTAAGGATTCAACCCCCCCCCCCTCCTCTACGACATTTTGTTAATTTATAGAAATTCTTCGAGTTATAAATAATATTTAACACTTAATATTATGTTTGAAAGCTTCAATCCTCTCCGAAATTTTTTCTTGTTTGCAGGTAGCTTCAGATGGTTTTAACAAAAGTTAATTGGCATTTTTTACTTTCTTCTATATTCAATAGAAGAAAGTAGTATTAATTTCGTAAAAAATTTTCGACTGCGAAATTTCGATTTATTTACACGTTTTGAGAGGTCTAGAACACAATTTGACCATATTTAGAAAATGTCCGTTTGTCTGTGTGTGTGTGAGAGAGAGAGACAAAATTTTGTCGTAACTGTTTTTCAGAAACCACTGCACAGAATTTTATACAAATTGATATGTAGTTGCACATTCGCATAAATTAGTGCCAATCAAGTTTTAGTTAAAATTGTTTAACAAGTGGCGTTGCCACCCCGCTTTTTCTAAATTTTTAATATGGCAGTACAATACAAAATTTCATATAAATGTGCATGTCATCCTTATAAATTGTAGTCCCCATTGAAATCGAGTTCTGGAAACCCCTATTAGAATTCTAGAGCGTTTGCCTATATTATCAAGGGCAAAGTTATTTAAAAATCTCTGCAAATAAATGAGAATACAAGAAGCGGGTTTCAACAACTATAATCTTGGTTTGTTACCCAATTCTAGAAAATCAAGCGAGAATTTCTCGCAATACAAAAGATTCAGAACATTCAGATTATTGTTCCACCATCTTGAAATGTGTAGACTAGAAATTCTCGATCATTTCGTCTATTCAGTTTATTCAGTTTATTGGCGCTCATGCGCATAGCTCGGAAATCTATATTTCTAGTTTAGCGATTTAGAAAATGACCACTTATTCATTATAGATGAAGGCGGTATATTTCTGATTTGTAAAGAAGGACTCACAAAATGTTTCGTACATTGCGCTGTGAAAAACGTAATATATTTTAGCACCTTTGTACTGTGGTAAACATACAAAATCAACATATATATTTAACACTGAAAAAAAATTCTGTGACTAACATCTAGAAACTTAACTGAGTCTCTAGTAAAAACTAATTCCATGTCATCCTTATAAATTTTAGTTTCCTTTGTTAACGAGTTTTAAAAAACCTATTAAAATTCTAGATCTTTTTTTCCTATATTACCGTGGTCAAACTTATTTAAGAATCTCTGCAAATAAATGCAACCTCAAGAGGTGAGTTTTACAAATCATAATCTTGATTTATGACCCAATTCTAGGAAATCAAGCAAGAATTTCCTGCAATACAAAGGATTAATAATAATCACAATATGTTTCATCATCTAGAAAAGTATAGACTAGAAATTCTCGATCATTTCGTCTATCCAGGTTATTCGTTTGCCTTATACACGTAGCTCGTAAATCTATATTTCTAAATTAGAGATTAAGAAAGTGATTACTAATTCGTTCTAGATGAAGGCGGTATATTTTTTACGCAGTGTATATCTAACATCAATGATTAGTTCTTCGGAACGCAATAAAATATTCCGATTCATTACGGTAGATTAGTGGACTTGAGTTTTCATATGTATTTTACTTTTTCTTCATTATTTTGTCATAAAATGTTTATGAAGTTAATATTTATTCGATGCAACGAAGGGGTTTAAAAAAGTTTCATGCATGATAATTTCAAAGATATTTATGAAAATGAAAACGTAGAAATACATACATACTTAATCATCCCTATATTACTCAAGAGACAATAAATATTTGGAAATTAACTATTCTGCTCACACCTACATTACTGAATTATATATAATTATATTTTCATTTACTTTTTACTTTCTTCTATATATACATATAGAAAGCATTGGATTCGGGAAAATTTTCGAACTCAAGTTTTCGATGGATTTACACGTTTTAGGATGTACTGGACACGATTTGACTGTTTTTAGAAAATGCGTGTCTCTCTCTGTGTGTGTGTATATCATAAATTTTGTGAACACTGTATCTCACGAACCAATGAAAGAAATTCAGATAAACTTGTTATTTAATTGGATCCTGACATAAATTAGTGCTGAGTAGATTTAGGGATCAATCGTTCAATAGGTGGCGCTGTGATCCCATTTTTTTTCTAAATTTTTAATATGGCAGTATAGGACAAAAATTCGTATAAATATGCATAATGAAAGTTACTTTTAACGTGTGACTGTGAAATTAATATGAATTATTGATAACAGTATTAGTAAACTAGAGAAAACAGTTTGTGCATGTAGGAGCATCGCTTCCCCTCTGGGGGGGGGGGGGAGTATACCCCCCTGGGGGGGGGGTAAATTTTTAATATGGGTATTTTTCGAAAGATCTCGTCAATTATCTTTAAAACAAATGGTTGAACCATAGATATGTAATACTTTAAAAGAAAGATATCGATTTTTTTTTTCATTTTTTAACCAAAAAAAAAAAAAAAATCGTATTTCTTCTGATATTGGCAAAAAAAAAAAAAAAAAAAAAAAAATTCTACTTTTTTTTCGGTACTTAGGGTCATAATTCTGTCAGATAAAAATCATCTGCATTTATCATGGAAATTAATTTAATAATTTAATAAGTAATTTGTATTGCTTGAATTTTGTGTAAAATTATATATAGAAGAAAGTCTTCGGGTGGGCACATCATGCTAGTTTTTTTTCTATTTATAATGCTTGATTCAGTTTTTCTAACCTATAATTGAAATGTAACATTTCACACACATATACATCTGTCCTTAAGACGCTTAATTAAAATTTCTTTATTATTGTTAAAAGCTGGGATCTCTAAAACCCTTTATTTTGTGATGGTTATTTAATGTACCGTTAGTTTAAAAAGCTTTATAAATCGAATTTATGGAAAAATTATCAAAGGTATTTATAAGAATCGAATATATATACCTCACTTTAATCTCATTAAAATCCACTAGACGGTACATGTAACCGTTTTCGTTCCAGAACTGATTTTATAGAGTGTTGTCGCTGTTTTTGCTTTGCATTTTTCACGATCTTTCGCGTGTATTACTTTTAATTCCCACATTACCTCAAATATATTTCAACAATCTTAGAAAGAATACAAGGAACATAAAAATATATACCGCATTCATCTAGAACGAATGAGTGGTCATTTTCTCAATCCTCATTCTAAAAATATAGATTTCCGAGTTACGCGTATAAGGTAAATAAATAACCTGAATAGACGAAATGATCGAGAATTTCTAGTCTATAAAATTCTAAACGGTCAATCAATATTATGAATATTATGATTATCATGAATCCTTGGTAGTGCAAAAAATTTTCGCTTTATTTTCTAGAATTGGGTCATTAACCAAAATTATAGTTACTAGCCTATTGTGTTTGTATTTATTTGGAGATATTTTTAAATAGGTTTGATTTCGATAATATAGACAAACGCTCTAGAATTTTAGTAGAGGTTTCTAGAACCCGCTTTCGAAGGGGACTAGAATTTGTAAGGATGATATGGAATTATTTTTACTAGAGCCACAGCTTAGATTCTAGATGTCAGTTACAGAAATTTTTCTCATTGCAGCGGTCCACTAAAGCACCACCTTATAAAATCCTCATTAATTACAATGATAAGGTGATATGCATATTTTTTTATTGACTATATTTTTTAAATATACTCCTAAGTAATTAAAATATATGTATATATATATGTTTGAATTACATTTTTTATTTGTTTCATAATGCGGTAGATAAAGGGTTATTACAAAATTACACACACCTTTTAAATGTGTGTGAATACAATTAATGTGTATCAAATAATTAATGCAACTTTATCAAGTACAAGATGGATTGATGTGCTATGAACAGTGCAGTTTAAATACAAGGTAAGTGATGACTGATTATTTTCACTTACAGAAATTTTACAAATGTCAACTTTATGGAAATAATTTATATTTATTGCTCAGCACTAATTTTCAAACTACCAAGAATTATTATTTATCACAGATATTCATAACATACACAGCGAAAAATTCTATATCATTATGGCCTATAGGCTCAAATTATTTAAAGTGCGCTAACGTTTAAACAAACCTTATTCAAATAAACTGAAAGTTTCAATACATGTTGCAGGCCACCGTCGTACGAACTGCACAGATTTTGGTGAATCTAGCATTTATAGTTTTTTTTTTTTTTTTTTAACAGGAACACAAAGAAAAATTCTTTATCTTTATGGCCTATGGACTTAAAATATTTGAAGTGCAATAGCGCTAAGCGTTTTATTTGATTAACCTGATTAATTTCAAACTTCTCTTACTTTTTATTAAACAACCGTTAATTACTTAATTTTCAGAAAATCAAGGAAATCACTCCAGCTTTTCTTTCTTTTCTTTTTTTTAAGTATCGATAGGAATTGATAACTCTAATATCACCACAAAAAATAAAATAAAGTAAAATAATCACCAAAATGAAAGCTGGCTTATATAATAAAACACCGTATTGATAATATATATGTATATATACATATTATTGGAGATTGTGAGATTTTCAATAATTGTTTTTAGAAATATTTCTGATTTTGTAATTGATTACGGTTAATTGCAAAATTAATTAAATTATAAAAAATAAAATCATTTTGTTTGAAATATTCAAAAAATTTTAAATTTGAACAATTATTATCCTTTTAAAAAGTTGTTTTGTTAAAGTTATTTTTTTCACTTTGACTGACTTACTTCACTTTCAACCTTAACACAAAATTCATTTTCCTCTTTTTTAAGACTACACTTAAGAAATTAGTGAAACTTCGTAAAGTGCTGCGTGGAGTTGTTACTTACCTTCTTAAGAGCTTTAAAAACTCACAAATTAAGCAATGGCTTACGAACACTCTTCCCCATCTACCCTTTTTCTGCTCTTTTCCCCATCCCCCTTCCTCATCTCACACCAGCTAATCGACAGATAACGGTTTTTAAATATCTTGGGATGCATTAAAAAATTACCACACTGTCGCCGAAATCTCCTTAATAAGCGATAACGCCAAAAAGATGTTAGCTAAAAACCAACAACAAAATGATACAGCTTCTA
Organism: Salticus scenicus; assembly: GCA_963930645.1. Taxonomy (NCBI): domain Eukaryota; kingdom Metazoa; phylum Arthropoda; class Arachnida; order Araneae; family Salticidae; genus Salticus; species Salticus scenicus. The sequence goes on from OZ005653.1 coordinate 251,935,029, forward strand.
TATGATTGAGAGGTATCACATTGGGGAAAAAAATTGAATAAAAAAAAATCCTCGGCATTATTGCATTGATTTGTTTAAACATCATTATTTTTTTATTTTACTAAAAAAAAAGTTTAAAGTGGTTTTTAAAAATTCTCTTACATAAATGTAGCACTGTCTTAATATGGCCTGGGAATTTTAAAAATCTGGTAAATAGATTTTATTTATTTATTTTTTTTTTTTTTTGTAAATTATTTATATGTTTAATAAAACTCTGCAGTTGTGGTGATTTTTTTTTTCTCTCCCTCAAGGAAGGAAGTGTTAGAAATTTCTTGCCAATGTATTTAATTGAAATTATTCCTTCTGATAGAATAAAAGAAACATTTTAGGTTGCTCATCTGTTGCTATAGCAACAAATAAAAACTGAAAAAGGTTTGTTTAATGTGAGCGATATATGCACTTTAAGATAATTTAGATTATTACGTGTGAAAGCTCGAGAACAGAAGAAAAAAAAAGACACTATTTTTCAGAAAGTTGCTAATTGTTTTATGTTTTCCTTTGACGGTAATTTTGCACGTAAAAAAAAAAAAAAGCAAGCATTCTCATAGCTATCAATTTAGTGTTTTTAAAAGTTATTAGCTTAGCCATTTTTTTCCCCCTTGTACATCTGAAAAATCGTCTGCATTCAGACTACTCGAATTTTGATTTTTATGTTAAAATGTTTTGAATTTTTTCTAGCTTATTTTTTTCTTCACTAATTTATTGTTAAGTGTACATTCATAGTAAGTAACATTCATAGATTTTTGCCACAATTTTTTCATGTTATATTATTATAATAATGAAAAAAATTGTTTTGCTTAAAAAATACACTATAAGAATTGTATTTAGCAGTAAAATAAATTTATACATAAATAGTGAATCAATATCATATGAGCTAACTCTAATTATATTAACTATGATAATTTCTAATGCAGAATCAGAGATATTAAAATTAAATGTCATGTATTTAAAATAATAATGATAACAATAATAATAATAATAAAATATAAAAAAAAATCACAGAGAATTCTTGCATATATAAATTTCGATCTACTGCGTTGAATAATTTTTTTTTTTTTTTTTTTTTTTCTGCATGAATACCAGAAATTAACTTTAAATGAGATATATATTATTAAATTATGGATGTGTTATTCGTTTTAAAAATATTTTCTGGGACACATTTTTATAATAGTATCATTAATACTTTCCAACAGTTCTCTTTTAGAGAATAAATAATTAAACGTTTTCAAATGAATGAACAATAAAATAAATAATCTCGTATGTTACTCACACGACTTTCTCTTACCCTGAAATTTAATACTATAAATACAGGTTGATATTAAGAGGTAAGATAACGAGTACTGTTATGTAAACCTATGTTAAACAATTCAAATTAGGCTTCGGAAGAGTTTTATATGATAATTAGTTCTTTGTGGGAGGGGGGGGGGGCGGTCCCGTTTGATTAATGCACCTACATTTATATAAAATTTAATTCTGTTATTAAAATTAAAAGTTTACTTAAAATTAAACAAACAATTTTCACACGCAACGTTCATAGAAACTTATCAATCTTGATCAAACTTTCCCAGCAACAAACTTATATTAACTTCAAAATACAACAATTGGATCTCCAAAATTATTCGTTTTTAAGTTACTCCAAGAGTAGTATAACACTAAATATGCAAAAAAAGTTGAATTTGTTCTCAATATTTCATTATTATTATTATTATTTGGGGGGGGGGGGAAATGAAAAAAATCGATAACTTTATTTTAAATTATCGCAGGTCGATGATTCAAGCACTCGTTTTAAAGGTATTGGCGAGCTCTTTTGAAAGATACCCATCATGAAAATTTACTCCCCTCGAGGGAGGGACTCCCCCCAGGGGGAGGCGAGGCTCCTACATACACAACTTTTTTTTTCCCAGTTGACTATCTCTATTACAAAAATTATACATATTCATTTCATTTTGTTTAGTGCAGTCTATAGATGTTAAACTCTACTTACCTGCAATTTCCCCCATAGACGTAACGTATTTGAATACTTTTGAATGCCCCTGTACACGAACTATTTACTTCATCTCAATGAAAAGCTTAGTGTAGCATCCCTATATTATACACATTTAGCATACCGAGTTTGAAATTTCTGCTACTATTTGTTCTTGAGATATGCAGATAACACACACACACAGACCATTCGCTAAAAACATGATTTTCGTATTCAGGGGACCTTAGAACATGTAAATATAACAAAATCTCACGCTCAGAAATTTGACCCTAAAACAATATTTTCTCTACCGTAAGAGTAAGAGAAAGTAGAAAGTAAAAAATAATTATTTTTATTATGTTCACTGTATTTTATAAACTTTTATAAATTATATGTTCTACCTAACAATATGAATAATAATAATATAATAATAATAATAATAAAAGAAAAGAAAGGGGAAAATATACCAACTCGTTTTTTTTAAACAGAATTTAAAAAATAAATAAATACATAAAATACCTGTTCGAAAATGCGACAAACTGAATCCGTATACAAATAAAATATGTACATAATAGGGTATGTAGCAATACTGGACTTTTAAAGGTCATTTACTAGCAATATTTTGTGTACTGTTCTTAATTTTGGAGGTTGTAATTACAATCAGTGCTCGATACCTCAAATAACTATCTACGTACATGAGTGACTGTACTGCAAAAAAGCGAATTGAATCATTTTTATACTCGAAAAATGAATTTTTCAGAATTTCAGAGAGCTTAAAATGCACCAGTAGTAGACACCTTTAAATTTTTTTCAAAAAAGAGGAAATAAAAAAGGTGAATTGATTAAAATATATACATATCATTAACAAAAGTTATTTTCTGTTTTATTAACCCATTACCCGCTGGTGTTGCGTTCACGCCAACACCAGAAATAATTGCGTTTAACAGTAAACTAAAAAAGATATTTTGTATTAAGTATTGTTTTTAAATAAGGAAAGGATAGATGTTTATTTTATTACAAAAGATTTTGAACTGAAAAATAATTTTATATTTGAAAATGAATTTCAAACTTGAAGCACTGATCAATCCAAAGCTTTTGAAAATCATCATATTTGAATAAGTTTACATAACTCGTAAAAAAAAAAAAAAAAAAAAATGTTTCACAATAAAAAAAATTACTTTTGAAGTCATCTGTAGTGTTTGCTGTTTTATACTCCCGCAAGGAAATTTTCGTAAACATTTATTTGTCTTCATTCTATACTCTTATTCCACTGAAGTTGTACAAATACAACACCCTGTATTTAGTAAGATAAAACTAATTTTAATAATTTTATTTTAAATTATTGTTATATATGATCAAAATAATGAGTATTATTGTTTGTATTTAGAAAAAAATCATTACTTCTAGTTTTGGCGGTTAATGGGTTAAAGCGTTAAAAGAACGAATAAAATATATAAACTTATATAATAAATAAAAAACAAATTATCTCTAAAAATTTTAATGGATTCGTTAGCACATTGTTTTATTCCAAATGAGTTAAGCGCCACGCGAATTCTTAAGGAAATCCCCGTCAGGCCACGCGCGCTGCTTAGAAACGCGTTATGTTCACTGTGTTTCAATAAAATCCTTCAAAATGCCTTAATGATATAATCCTGTAATAAATAAAAATTAAGTAAATTTTAAATAAATTGTCGGTAATTACTTAAAACAATGTAAACTTTTTAGTTTTATATCATATTTTACACTGTCAGCCACCGGTGGTTGACGCAGTCGAAACGGAAAGTTCAGTGTCAGCCAACGACGGCTGACATGACACTCAACGTGTTAATTAATAAATTTAGTAATCCTCCCATTGTGTAATAATCTGATAAATAACAAGGCTAGTGAGTCTTTCTTTCAGATATTCACTGTAATTCTGTGTGGCATTTCCAAAAAATGCAAATCCCGTTTACAAATTAGAAATTAATAATAATAATAATAATAATTAATATCTATAATGACCCTGTCATTCACGATTCCGGTTAGTACCGCTTCAAAACAGAAACTTTTGGCAGCCATTTTTTTTTTTTTTTTTTCCGTTTCTTCAACTCACTGAGGTGGTTCAACTTCAAGAAACATACATATAATATGTTTTGTATCGCACGTATTCTTTTTTATTTCCTCTAAAACCTTGAAAAACTATTCAATTGTAATGTTTAAAGGTTTTAAAATAAATATAACGGATCACTTGGCTATTATAAACATGAACCTATAAATAGAATTATGTAACTTCATGATTATAAGCAACGCAATACCAAATAAAAACAAACCAAAACTGTTGCCATTCAGAAAATACAAATTCCAAATGGACAACTTTTAATTCCGAATGAACGACTCTTTGACTGTTTCATTAAAAAAACGCTTAAAATATTTCTAAAACATATTAAAGCTTTAAAAATCTTAAAATATTTGTAAAAACGCATTAAAGCCTTTAAATATTTTTATCAAACTTCATTGTTTGTTTACATTGTAAGGTATGATTGGCGTCGAGTTTAGTACGTAAATGCCGCCAGTTGATTTTAGTTTTGAAATTAGTGTAAAGTTATAGTTGGGATAGAATGTTTGGTTGGGCAAGTAAAGGTCACCAGTTGAAATGAGTATTGAAAGTAGGGTAGTCTAAGGTAATAATGTCGAGTCAAGATAAAATGTTCGGTTGAGAATGAGAAAGTCCCTAGCTGGATCCTGGATATTTTGGCGACTTTGTGGGTGAGATAGCTGGTTGGGAGTATAGAGTAGAGGTGAATTTGGGTTAGCATGGAGTGTCTGTAATTATTGGATAGTTAGTTAGAAAATACACAAGCAAAGTGATGACGTCACTGGGCGTCAGTGGATGCAAGAAAAAGATTTCCTATGTTAATCGCCCATTGGATTTTTTGTAAAACATTATTAAAAATTGAGGAAAATTATTTCCCAATTTTAATAGATATATTTTGTATAGATATGTATTAGTTATCGTGTGCATGCGTTAGATTAAGTTGTTTTTGCTGTAAAATTGATAAAATTTAAATTTTTAATTTCAAAACTTTAGAAAAATAAAATAGCAAACTTCCATATTCGATTGAAAACATAAACATTTCATTTCAAAGGATGATATTTACACAATAAATATCCAACTAATATACTAATTAAAAGGAAAATGATAAATATTCTATCATAATTTGAAGTCAAATTTGTTTTCAAATGTCTAAATAAAGTGTCTGATATAAGATACTCATATGTTGCAGTGGAATAGATTTAATATATCTGTCATCCTTGGCGGAAAAAATATATCGCCAAATTATTTGGCGAACATTTTTCATTCCTTTCAAAAATCATGGTTATTTTAACAACTTATATTAAGAGAGCGAGGAATTATATGAAACAATATTTCGTACAATACATATTACGAAAATAAACATCTGGCATGTATATTTTCGTAGTATGTTTTTAATCGCCAAATACAAAAAACGCCAAAGATGACACAGTTTTGAAATTTAAAATTTTGTCAATTTGGAAGCAAAATAACTCAATCTAACACATGGATACGCTAGCATATCTATACCCAAATACGGGTATTAAAATCGGGAAATAATTTTCCTCGATTTTTAATAATTTTTTACAAAAAATACAATGGACGATTAACATAGGGAATCTTTTTCTTGCATCCACGGACGGTCAGTGACGTCACACTTCGCTTACGTATTTGGAAACAGGATTTTCGATAGTCTTAAAAAAATGTATTTTGGTAAAATGAAGTGAATCGTTATTTACTTCCTCTTACCCATAAGGCCGAGAAAGTATTGTTTTAGGGTCAAATTTTCGAACGTGATTTTTTTTTATAGTTACATGTTCTGAGGTCCCCTAAATACGAAAATCACGTTTTTAGCGAATGGTCTCTGTGTCTGCCTGTCTGTCTGTGTGTCTGTTATCAGCATATCTCAAGAACAAATAGTAGCAGAAATTCCAAACTCGGTATTCTAAATGTGTATCATATAGGGAGGCTACAGTAAGCTTTTCGTTAAGATGAAGCAAATGGTTCGTGTACAGGGACATTCAAAAGTATTCAAATACATTATGTCTATGGGGGAAATTGCAGGTAAGTAGAATTTAACATCTATAGATTGCATTAAACCAAATGAAACGAATAAATATTTTTTGTAATAGAGATAGTCAACTGGGGAAAAATTTTTTTGTGTATGTAGGAGCCTCGCCTCCCCCCCCCCCCCCTGGGGTAGATGTCCTCCCTCGAGTGGAGTAAATTTTCATGATGGGTATCTTTCAAAAGAGCTCGCCAATACCTTTAAAACGAGTGGTTGAACCATCGATCTACGATAATTTAAAATAAAGTCATCGATTTCTTTCATTTTTAACATTTTTTTTTTTACTTTAATATTGAGAATAAATTCAACTTTTTTTTGGATATTTAGTGTTATACTATTTCTCTAATATGGAAATCGTCTGTATTATCATACAAGATAACTTTTTTAAATAATAATTTTAATAAATTATTTTTTTAAACTGAATTATTTTTTAATAACCGAATTAAATTCTATATAAATGTAGGTGCATTAATGAAACGGGGGGTTGAGGGGGGCCAGAACTAATTATCATATAAAACTCTTCCGAAGCCTAATTTGAATTGTTTAACATAGGTTTACATAACAGTACTCTTTATCTTACCTCTTAATCTCCAACCTGTGCTTATAGCATTAAATTTCAGGGTAAGAAAAAGTCGTGTGAGTGACACACTAGATTATTATTATTATGAGGACTTTAAATAGAGCACTTAACGGAACACTGGGATGTGTTGTTGCTGTTGTGTTGTCGGGCCTATATTTTTTGTCAATCAGCAGTTTTTTTTATTGTCATTCATATTTATTGATCGGGTAGAATTTTTTTAATTTCAGAACGAAAATTATAAAATATCGAAACACATTTGATTTTAAAACAAAAACTGAAATTACATTTAAATGATCACGTGGTAATCTTCATGATCTAAACATTGTTTTCAAGATTTATCGTTCACATTCCGTCATTTTTGACGGGGTTATATACTAGTAATAATAATAATAACCGTTTGTGAATACATTGAAGCATTTAGATCTAATTTTGAGTGAAATAAATTGAAATTCTGTTCCACATTCCAAGTTTGGGAGAGTAATGAGTTATATCCACAAGTAGATTTTGTCTTAAAAAATTAGCAAGTAGATAGTGGACATGAGTGTATTAAAGATAAGTTTTGATATGCTCAGACTCGATAAACTGTTTGAGAAGTGTTATCGTACGAAAGTATTTAATTCATAATTCTGCCATGGGTCTCTTACAATCGAAGCCCACAAAGTTTGTCTAAATTTTGCAATAATATGCTTTAGCGAGATAGTATTGGCACAGGATGTGAGCCTGATTAGGACCTGATTAGGACCGGGGCACACATTATTTATAACACCATTATATTTTAACAAATACACTTTCGTCTTATAATAAACAGAAATTTCTCATTAAAATAAGGAGGCAACTATTTAAAAAAAATTCTGGAGTCTAATAACGATGAGTAAATTAAATTCGATTGTTTTACACCGTTCATTTTTTAGAAATAATAATTTCCTAGTCAGAGCGTGGAATTTCTACGATATGAAGTAAAAAATAATTGTAAAAATATTCCGGTGAGAGAGTGCCCCGGCCTTAATCAGGCTCTGGATATGAGTGTAATAGCTTGATCACATGTATTAATTGTGATGTCGATAATCACATATTCTAAAAAAATATATTATTATATTAAAAATAAAATGAAATATGTAACGAACACATTTTCATAACCTCTAAATTGTAACTTAAATTCTCATACAATATGTTCTTTAAATTTTTACATTCTCCCTCTTCCCACATATGTATATTTTGTCAAATGTGAAGAAGAAAAAGATTTTTGAAGTTGAGGATTTGTAGATGGCCGTTGGTTATAGGAGTTTACTTTATAAAAACAGTTTCAGAATTCTTGCGAAGTGTCCAACTAATAACACATGAATCGTTAATCTAAATAAACAGGCATTTTCTTGTAGAATTTTATTATATACGAATTGCTGACATATTTAACACAATTATAGGTGACCAGATAAGCATTTTACTATTAAATGGTAGGTATAACTGGGGTAATTAAATAATTTGGAGTGGGTGCCCCAAACGACGACTTCACTGGTTAAGTCATGATGATGAAGTGACGCTTCGATTTCTTGATTAATTTCGCCAGAGCTCTAGTCGACGCCAAATTCAAAAAGTAGAGAAAAAATGATTGTAATTATGTTACGTATAAATACGTACAATTTTTGAAAAGGTTACCACAGGATTATAATTCAAATGGTCCTCACTGAACGCCAAAACACGCCATGAGAACCCGGAACTTTTGAGCAAAATTAACTCACCATGTTATGAGACAAGGAATCCACTTATGACGACAAAACTGCATTTATTTGTAAGATGAAAAGAAACCGAATTAGGAAAAGTCAAAACAAGCTATTGTAGATCTGCATTAACGTTAAAGAACGAATAATATATGATCAAAGGTTTCGATAGAGTTGCAATAAGCAAAGGATACATATGTGGGAAGAGGGAGAATGTAAAAATTTAAAGAACATACTGTATGAGAATTTAAGCTGCAATTTAGAGGTTATGAAAATGTGTTCGTTACATACTTTATTTTATTTTTAATATAATAATATATTTTTTAGAATATGTGATTATCGACATCACATTAATCATATTTACAAGCTCAGAACGTCCACAGTCAGTAGCTTTGATTGTATCCCATACCAGAGAAGCTAAAGCACAGTCGAAGAATATGTGACTCAAGTTATAGTCTTCTCTATACTATTCTAAGCGTAGATAGTAGAGCTGCTTTAAACCACTGCCAGCCATTATTTTTCATGAATGGTATTGTAAAGCGAAAACGGCCAAGTATCACAATGCCATTATTTAGTTCAGAATCGCCACTGGCAACAATGTTCCTTGTTTAAACATGACTGATAAAATGCTACGTAATACATCTTTTGATTGCGTTGTTCATATTTTTCTGATGCTTTTAAGAATGATGTGTTTGTAGTGTCCATTTGAGGGGGAGGAGTTGATGAATGGAAGGCATTGAACGATCACTATCCTGAAGCTGTCGCCTGTTCCCTGAAGTCATTCCATCCAAGAACATTTGGATCTCGTATCCATTTATTAAAGCCAGACTACATCTATATTAATGGTGCAATTTCATTTAAAATCAGATTAAGCTTCTGCCAATCTGATTCATTACATCTTGTAATACGACGCTTCTTCCAAATGTGCGCAGGTAAACATTTCCTACTTTGGATGATTGGATTACAGTTTTAGTTGGTGATAATTCTGTAAGGCGTTTCATAATCTATTGTAGAAAAATGGTCTGGTGTGGAATAATACACATTCCTCCCCTACTATGGAAAGTTCCAGTACCATGACGTTAAAATTAGCATTGTCGAAAAGAAATTGACAGAATGCTTCTTCCTGCATTTGCGACTTTTGAGAATGTAGGATAGCGGATGTTTCATGAAGAGAAGCTTCATAGTGGGAAGATGAAAAGCCAAAATAGGATAAAATCTGGATGAGGTGCTTGGAATTAAACTTTCTGTACAGATAGCCACTGATACCTGTAAGGAGTAATGACATAAATGATCGTGGGCTTACTGCATTAACGACGGAGTGTGACAAAACTATACATTTCTTTTTTCTTAATTTCGCTATAGAACATTTCTGTGCTTGTGATAGCTTGTTCAGTCAATCGGTAATGCCTGCGTTACAAATAACAAGTAATTTTCCCGGAGATAAAAGAAAATTCAAATCAAACTATCATCTCAAATCACTAATTCTAAATGTTTATCAAAATCATTCGAGCAGTTTCTTAGAAAACCAAGTTTCTGTTCAATTTTGTTCAAGGTAAAGCACAGGTTACCAGAGACTGCTAATTTTTCTGAAGAAGAAGATTAGTCAGATCGGCTTTTCATCGCAAAAATCCCCTAACTTTATTTATTTATTTATTTTTCAAAATCATTCCAGCGATTTTCCAGAAAAACAAGTATCTTCCGTATTTTCCAAGTTGGAGTGCGGATTACACGTGACAGCTAATTACCCTGACGTATTCATATATTTCTGATTAAACTGCCATCTCAGAAACACACTAACATTAAATTTTTATCAAAATCATTAGAGTATACTTTCGAAGAAAACTAAGGTTCTGACATTTTTCTCCAGAATAAGAGGGAGTTACCGTTGAATGTCAATTTTCTTGAAGATGAGGCCAATTCAAATTCATTTGCAAACTCAAAAAGCCCATAAATTTTTATCAAAGACATTCGAATAATATCTAAGAATACCAAGTCTCTGTCATATTTTGCCACAAATGGAGTGAGGGTTAGCAGTGAACTGGTAAATCAGATGGGTTTCTCCCCTTAAAAATCCTAAACCCTCAGTTTTTATTAAAATCGTTTGATCCATTTTCGAGAAAACGAGGTTTCTGCCGAAATTTGCAAAGGGCAGTCTCGGGATTATCACTGGGCACAATTTTTTCTAAAAATTAGAATAAATCAATAGGTTTGTCTCCTGAAAAAAACAATAAGTGAGGGTTAACTGTGAACATTACTTTATTGAAGGTGGGGATAATTCAGATCAAATTGTCATCTCAGAAAAAAAAAAAAAAAAATCAATAAATACTTATTAAAATAATGATCCATCTTTAAGCATCGGCCGCAAGTGGCGTCACCTAATCAGACCAGAGGAAGGAGAAAGCTAATGTTTTAGACAATTTTGACGCCTAACACACCAAGTGAAACTGTACCTGAGGAAGCCGTGGGTACATGACGAAAAGTTTCGTAGAAGCTTCCAAGTAAGGCCTCATATTTTTATACTATAATCAAAAAGTTTCGTTTTTAAATTTAAGTACTTATCAAAATCCTAGCATTTTCCAAGGAAATCTAGTTTCTGCCACATTTTGCCTCGAAGTGGAGGTTAACACAGCAAGAATGCTAATTTTTCTGAAGTTGTGAGTAAAGCAGATGGGTTTCACATTAAAAAAAAAAAGTTTCAACTACATCATTTTGCAATGAATAGAGTGAGGGTTAACAGCGAACGTCAATTTTTGTGAAAATGAGGAAAAGTCAGATGGATTTGTCAACTCAAAAACTCCTTAATTTCTCTCTCTCTTTTTTTTTTAAATCAAAATCGTTAGTTCCACTTCCGTGTAAACCACATCTTTGTCATATTTTGCACAAATTTTCCTGAAGATAAGGGTAGTTCCAATCGATATTTTATTCCAAAAAAGCCGTAACCCTAAATTTTCATCAAAATCGTTAGACCTTTTCCGAGAAACCAAATGTACATGCATACGTATAACAAGTCGCGTGATTAACTTGTTTAATATAAAGAAGAAATATAACATTTTAAACTTTTTTCCCTTTTTTTTTTTAAGTAGCAGATTAAGTTTGGCATTATACTCACATCAAGTATACGTAGATATAGATCTAATTATTTTAGAACATCGCTTGATTTTTTAAATATTATAAGCATATATTCTTTAAGAAGAATTTATATTCAATATTTCTCTTTATTTTGATAAAAAGAAAAGAAAAAAGGATTTACAAATTCTTTCAACTATATCTGATTAATTTCTTTTGCTTTTTAAAGTTACTGGAAGGTTTAAACATAAAATCATTTTATTCAGTAAAGTACTGAAAAATTTACGATACTTTTATGTAATTTAAATTTTCTTATCACTTTCATTCAACTTTTTACGCTAATGCTTTTATATATAATTTGCTTAAAATAGCGTACAATGATAACCTTTTTCATAGTAATATCTTGATTTGTGAAAAGAAGCGAATACTATAAATTTACATATTATAAAGAAGTGGGTGATCTTTGACAGAAAGTTCGAAAATAATCATATAAAGGTTTGAGAATTTTTTTCTTTTAAACAGTGGTAAATTGAAGTAGGTTAAAAATTAAAGTACTACATTAAAAACAACAAAAAGTAATGTTAAACGACATCTATTTTAATATCAAAACAAGAAAGCGTAGTTATGGCATTAGTTAAATTTTGACAAGTCATAGCTATTCAATTAATAGGTTTTGTGATATTTTTCGTTTTGTACAGTCATTTGTGTGGCTTAAGCTTAAAGTTGTTTTTTAATTAAAATTTGATTAATTACTGCTCATTTTTCGAAAGAAAATTATGTATAACAAGAATGAAAAATTAAGCGTTTCGCATGGAATGTTAACACTTTATAACTGCCCTTAAACGTTGTATTAATTTTCAATGTACTTTACCTTCCTGACCATATAACGGCAAACAGAGAGACGAATTGAATTCAAAATCGCTTTTAAACATTATTGGAAAGTGTTAAAAATGCTAAATAGAAATGGAAAAGTAATTCCAGCAATTTCCAATTATAGTCCATATGTATCTGAATACTTTAGTGTAGCCCTGTAAATCTTAGCGCTAAATACATTATATTTTATAGAAAATGTCATTTTTATTATATTAACAATAAGTTAAAATTTATTATGATTTGTGCTGTACAAAGTTATTTAAATATCATTTATAAAAACGCATTATAACGCATTGCCTTATTATTGCCTCTTATAACGCATTGCCTTACTTTTGGATGTTCCTGTACACAAATTAGTTGTACTAGTTATACCGTTTTAAATAGAGAAGATGCCTTCAATAAACCTGAATAACATATCAGTACAAAAACCCTTAACGGGTTAAAAGTTTGTGACGCAGCTACTTTATCACTATAAGAATTTGAAATATGGGTCTTAAAAATAATGATATCAAGTTTTAAGTGACGCTCTTCTATTAGTTAAAATATACATAGATTTTCTTATTTGATCATTCGCTTTTTTCTTTTATTTATATTTACAATGCAAACATAGTATTTTTAACTTCAAGATAAGACAAATATATAAAATATACTCACTGATGCTTTTTCATTTTCATTTCAATTTCAAAATAACAGTTTATAAAGGAATGATATAAAAATTCCAGTCACGCCTCGGTGTCATTTTAAAAGATTTGTTTTTAGATTCCATTAAAATTACCTTTGTTTTGTCTAATAAAGTATATTTACACATTGAAACAGTGCTTTTAATTTTCAAATATACTGTCAAATAATCACACTTTCACTGAGTTTGCATTATAAATTGAAATTATTTATTTCAATAAATTGATTTGTCTTTTGCGTCACGCTATCCAAAACTGTAGTAAAATTTATGTAAATGTTACTTTGTATCATAGTATCCAACTAAGTCAAAATTTGTTTGTGCAAAGAGATAGTGTGATGCAAAGAAAACATTTGCACAAATTTTACTTGCAGTTTTGGATAGCGTGACGCAAAAGACAAATCAATTTATTGAAATAAATAATTTCAATTTATAATGCAAACTCAGTGAAAGTGTGATTATTTGACAGTATATTTGAAAATTAAAAGCACTGTTTCAATGTGTAAATATACTTTATTAGACAAAACAAAGGTAATTTTAATGGAATCTAAAAACAAATCTTTTAAAATGACACCGAGGCGTGACTGGAATTTTTATATCATTCCTTTATAAACTGTTATTTTGAAATTGAAATGAAAATGAAAAAGCATCAGTGAGTATATTTTATATATTTGTCTTATCTTGAAGTTAAAAATACTATGTTTGCATTGTAAATATAAATAAAAGAAAAAAGCGAATGATCAAATAAGAAAATCTATGTATATTTTAACTAATAGAAGAGCGTCACTTAAAACTTGATATCATTATTTTTAAGACCCATATTTCAAATTCTTATAGTGATAAAGTAGCTGCGTCACAAACTTTTAACCCGTTAAGGGTTTTTGTACTGATATCATTACTTTTTAGAGGTTATTGATGAAAAAATTAAAACAAGTCGTTCCGGCTCATAGGAAGGTTAGGTTGATTTATCTTTTCTTATGAAGATGCCACCATTTTTTTTCAAAATGGCAGCTACAATTTATTAATGAACTTGGTGGATTTATTAAATAGGGCTATTTACATATGGAGTTTTAAGCAAATCGGTTCAAAAGTTATTGTGATAATTTTCAAGTGGCCACGATTTAGAAACAAAGGACAGGGTGACTGAGATGCCCAGTGAACTTATCAAAGATATTTGAATGATATGTCAACTGTGCAAATGCGATTCAAACTGATTCCATATTACAAAAGTTATTGTAATAAAAAAATTTTAAGTGGCCGCCACTTGGAAACAAAATGGTGGAGCAAGTTGCCTAGCAAACTTTTCCAAGATATTTAAACTGTATTAAATTCACTCCCCAACTTTGATCTGAACCAGTTTAGTATTCTAAAAGTTATCGTTGTGGCATATTTTCAAGTAGCAGCCTGATTTCAAGTGGCTGCAACTTGGAAACTAGATAAATGTTGGAACAAAATTCATCCAAGATATTTGTGTGATAAGTTCAATGTCCAACTTAAATTGATTCAGTATTTCAAAAGATGAGAAAATTGCATATATTTCGGTAATCAGATGCAAAAATTATGTAATCAGAAAACATACGCCCATTATAGCAGTGAAAATATTTGCCTATCTTTATTTAGTGAAAAAGAGAAACAATCGCTATTTGAGCAATTAGCCATGATAAAGGTAAATTTTGTTAATAAGACATGAAACGATGGATTTCGACCCAGTGGCAGAAACACCGCGACATAGTTGCGGACACAGAAAAGCGGCTTGCGGACAGTTTTTGTCTGCAACTTTCGAATAACAATTCACTTAAAAAAAACTTCTGTATCAAAACTAAAACTAATACTTTTATTATTTATAATTATCTATATTGTGTTGTGTCAAACATTGCTATAAAATATTTAATTGAATGAGATGAATTGAATGAGTACACACAATTGTTTATACTATATTGTCCTGCAGTAAAATTGTATTCGTGTATTGTTGCACGATATCACCACTGATGTTACCCCCCCCCCCCCCAATCACCTTTCAGGCTTTTTGAGTGTAAGCCATTTTCACCACTGATTAACACAAATTTTGCAGACAGATTATGAAATTTTAAAAGCCTGTCACAGACAGCTACAAAACTTTCTGCCACTGGGGATTTCGATAATTCACTGCAAGAATATTATGTTGTTTTGTAATGAATTAACAGCTTATTTCGTACTTTGAAAGATTAAAAGTAAATGTTATCGGTGAAACAATATTGTAGATAGACTTTCGTATTGCGTATTTCTGCAATGTATAAATAATAAAAAAAAGTAATTTTATTATTGTTTTGTGAAATAATCTCATATCTCAGCATTCATTTTTTTAAAAACATACAAAATTTAATAATTAGCAGTGAAATTCCAGTGGCAGAAAGTTTTGTAGCTGTGTGCGACAGGCTTTTAAAATTTCAAAATCTGTCTGCGAAATTTGCCTGTAATCAGGGATGAGAATGGCTTACACTCAAAAAGCCTGAAGCTGATAGCAGCAATCTTTGGGGGAGAGAGCTTAACAATAGTGGTGATCTCGTGCAACAATACACAAATGCAATTTTACTACAGAACTATAGTAATAAACAATTATAAAATAATAAGTTGAACTCTTTCAATTAAATATTTATAGCAATGTTTGACACAACACAGTATAAATAACAAAAGTATTAGTTTTAGTTTTGATACAGAAATTTTTATAAGTGAATTATGAAGTGGAGGAGAAGTTTTGGAGCAGTTTTAAAAGAAATTAGCACTTTTCTATGTCCCCGTAGAATCTTAGTAACAGGGGAAAAGAATACACGCATATGCTGTCTATCAAGGGAGATATAGGCTCCTTAGGTCGCCGTTGTTAAGTACTGTTTTGTGTGTTCCTACCAAGGCACCTATATGGGGTCTCTAGAGTTCCTACCAGAGAGCATCTAAGACGTCATACATCACTAGCGCATTGTCGCAGGCGAAAAATGTCCGTAAATTGCAGACAAAGACTGTCTGAAAGTTGTGGGCAATTTTTTTATTAGTACAGAGACAGACAAAGAGTGTTCGAAAGTTACGGACTAATTGTTTTATTAGTGCAGACAAAAACTGTCTGCAAGCATTTATTCTGTGTCCGCGACTATGTCACCGTGTCACGGTGTTTCTGCCACTGGGGTGAAATAATAGTCTATAATAGCAATTAGTTGCTCTTGCATAATTTTAAAAAATAAGCGGTAAATGATTGATTCCATATTTCAGCAAATTTATTGCATACATCGGATATTGTCTTTGTAAAAAAGGGCGAATTTCATTGATTAACATAGAGATAAAGCCTATTTCAGCAAACAATTAGGATTAAAATGACCTTATTAAGCAACGGCGAAATGATTGCGTGTTTCAATAATCAGCCACAAAACATCGTGAATTTCAGAAATCACCTTTGAAAAGATTTCAAATTTTATCGATTAACGCCGAAATAATATCGTATTTTAGCAATTAGTTGCACTTAAGCATAAATTTTTGACAGTTAATAGTAAAATGATCCCGTATTTCCAAATTAGGCTGCAAAATTATTGCATATTTCGGGATTCAGCTTTGAGAAAAGCATAAATTTCATAGATTAGCGGCGAAATAATTGAGTATTTGGAGAATAAACTTTATAAAGAATATGAATTTCATCGATTAGGCGCAAAATAATACAAGGTTTCAGCAATCAACCACAAAAATATCGTGAATTTCAGGAACAGCTATAGGAAAAAAAAAAAAAATCGTGAATTTTATTAGTTAGCAGAGATATAATAGCGGTATTTGGGAATTAAATGTAAATTTTAACTATAAAAATTGACACCATAGTTAGCGGTGAAAATAATCCCGTATTTCCGAAATCAGCTGCAAAATTATTGTGTATTTCAGCATTCAGCTTTGAGAAGAAAGTGCAAATTACGTCTATTATCGACGAAATAATTGAGTATTTGGGAATTTAACTTAAAAAACGCAGAAATTTTATTAATTAGCGATGAAAAAAATTATGCATTTTGGCGATCAATCGTAAAATTATCGCGAATTTTGGAAATCAGTCTTGAAAAATGTGAATTTTATCGATAACTGGTGAAATTATAGCATATTTTAACAAGTGGTTGTGACTATATGTAAATGTATAAATATTGTTAATTTCACATTTATTTTTGCACATGTTGTGCAGTTTTTTTTTTTTTTTTTTAAATAATAATGTATAGACCTTAAAAAAAAAAAAAAGATGATACCTATATGTACCAGATTGAGCAAATATCGAGAGAGAAAAATAGATACCTACCATTCCTTATAGACTGTGTAATTTAATTATTTATGGGGGAAAATTCTTAGGGAATCTACACATTTAAAGCCTGCAATAACTTAAAAATATTATTGTAGATTACAATTTAAAAATTTTTAAATAAAATTATCTAAAAAATAAATATTTAGAAATTATTTAAGTAAAAATTCTTAAATTGCAAATTAGAAGTATTATACAACAAATATTTCACTGGCTCCTAATTATTTTAATTATACTTTTATGAAATTTCAGTTCTTTTGGTCAAGTAGATTTTGAGCTACACTTAAAAAACTAATATCACCAAGAGATTTAAGATTGAAAAAAAAAAAAAAAAAAAAAAAAAATTAAAAAACTCAAAAGTCCCAATAAGTATAATTGCTAAGCATATTGACTAAATTACTTCAAATTTAGTATCCAGTTGTAAAATTTTCTCCAGAATCTAAAAGTCAAAATTGTGTATTCGTTGAAAATATAAATTTTAACATCGTTGCACACTATTCGAAAATCTGACTTCAAAACAGGGTTGTTGATTTTTTTTATTTTTTTCAAAAAAATAGTTTTTTTTTTATTTAAATCAAGATTTAATTGATTTTTATTATGTATTCATACATTATTGTACAACATTTGTTTTTTATTATGTGTATGTGTATATATATGCACAATATCCACACCATCAATCATTTTACTTAAATTATAAAAATATAAATAATATTCTATTTCTATAGAAAAAATCCATGTAGGCATTTATTACCAACATTTTTATTCAACATAATATCTTCATAATAAGAAGTAATTGTATAACAATCATAAATGCGGTAGTATGAGCCACTCAACTTCAGACTTTGACTTTGTAGCTACAATAATGTATTGAAATAAAGCAAAATTTTACTCACGCTATTGAACACATAAAATAATTTTGGAAAAGGATAATTTAATAGGAAATATGACATATAACTGAAGCAATGTATTAAGAGAAAAAAATCTTTACTCATAGTTTCTAATCAAAATTTAAAAAAAAAATAAGGAATTAGGGAAAATAAAAAAAAAAAAAAAAAAAAAAAAAGATATCCTAAAAAATTTTTACTTAGGTTTAGCAAACATCATTTGAATCAAGAAAATTTTTTCACACTTTACCCATTAACAATATTCATATTTTCATTACCATTTTAATACTTTCACTTATTTTTTTATCTTTTTTTTTACATTTAGTGGGTACAATTCATTAAAACAAGCAGTGAGAGCAGCCTCGAATTGTATTTAACTGATTATATGTAGTTAAATTAAAATGTTTCTATTATTTTTTAAAAACTTTTTGGAGCCTGCAGGGCTTTTTAAACAGTACAATGTAAACTATGCTATTATTTTTTAAATATCATATGAGCCAATGCTAAATGACATAAACTGGTATAAGAGCTAAATAAACAAGGAAATATTTTCTTTTTTAAATGTTTTTAGAAATTGCAGAAGTAGGAATTTCATAGTAAATATTAAATAATACATTGGGAAATTGAGAACTAAAAACTTTAAAATATATCCTTAAAGTGTTTGAGATAAATGAAGGCGGTAAAAACTGATAAAACCCGTTACACCATTGCACAGTAAGTATTATGCCAACCCTGTGGCAACTCGTACCGCTAAAACGCTCTAGAGTGATCCCTGGCAGCAGGAGTTGTTTATATTTAATGTCTACGGATATTCCACCTCCTTCCATGACTTAGCGGTAAGATATATCTATATAGTTTTATTTTCTTAAAACTTACAATTAGTTTTTCATAAAATGTAATTACATGTTTCGTCTGTTATGAAGAACAAAAATGTTGTCAAATATAAACAAACCAGTGTTTCCACTACAGTCGCTTTTTATGCAAAATGCTAGACAGTTATCCAAAATATGATAATTAAAGAACATGATCACACATTTATACTAAAAAGTTACATTAAATTCTATAATAATAATAATAAAAAAAATCTTTCACAAAAAAGTCACAATAGACAATTTGCACGTTTTCGGATTTTATTCTAATAGAAAATGAAAAGGTAAGAAAATAAATACATACATTTTCTTTATTTGAAATCTAATGTCTGATTTATAACAATTTTAACATCGCACTATTTACTGTACAGAGAAAACGCAGTATAATATATCGTGACGTCACTCTTTATGACAACAAACTAAAGTAATCGTTGTTTACATTTGATTTCATGCTTTGCTTTGCTTCTTGAATCAGTGAAATAGGTTTTCTATGATATAATAATGACTGATATTAAAAAATTGTAGTATAAATATTGTATTATTTGTATTGTACCATTTTGCACTAATACAACAGCTAACGCTTCTCAAAAGTTATTCTTTAGCGTTCCACAGGATCCTATGAAACGAAAACATTGGACAACCGCCATGAAAAGAAAACATTTGAAAATGATGATAATGATATTGAATGATTCTAAGATGAAAAAGAAATGCTCAGAAATCACATAAACGATTAATAATTACGAAAGTTAAAACAAATTGCTGCTTACTAACCAGGCTAACAGAATGTAAACATTGAAGCATCATAAACTGTGACGTCAGGCAGCGTTTTGAAGTCACGTGATTTTTGGTTAATTTTAAAGTTATTTTTTAAATTAATGAGAACTTTTTTTGCATTTTTAATAAACTTTTTGAAATTTATGGGCCTAAAAATACCATAAGAATAGGATTTTGTTCAAATCCCCCATGTGTGCAAATTCCTCATTCAGGATGAACTTTTTTCAAAAATATTGTGATTTCGGACAAATTGTGAAAATAGTTTTCAGTTGCATAAATTTGGTAAGAAATGAAATTATAAACAAACTGTCACTAAACAGTGTGAGCAATCTATTAATGATAAATAATGCAGGCCTTGAAAGTGGGTTTAATTTTTAAGATGCATTTGTACAATTAACTGCTATGGGGGAAAAAAAGAAGAAAAAGAAAACTAAGTAAGAAAGCTTTTGATAAGTTTTATTTAGCTTATTTTTGGAATAGCTTTACTATAAGGCGCCCATCGCTGTTGCTGATGTACATCTCACTGAATGAGTCGATTACTGCAAATCGATATTCTGAATCATTACAAAACATCAAAAATACATTTTAAGAAAATAAATTACTGTTTCACTCTGGTGCTTGTTTTGAAATTCACTGAAATAAATTAAGCATATTTTAAAGATTAATAAAATATTTAAAACAGTAATAGAAATTTGAGCTATTTCACCATAAAAAAAAAAAAAAAAAAAAAAATTCAGAGAGCTTTCAAGCTTTAACACATAAAATTCAGCATTATAAATGATGTATAATCTAAAATAACTTGAAGATTTGCCCCAAAATTTCAAAATTACAGCCTTGCATGAATCTGAAAATGCATGAAAATCTGTACAGAAGCAATCACAAAACAAACAAAAAATAAATAAAATCACTGGATGCAGTTAATTTGTCATGCACGAATCTGAAAATTCATGCTACAGCGGTCAGTATCCCAATATTAAGACTAAAACAATATCACTGGATACCCCTAAGTCGACATGAGTCAGAAAATGCACATGAATCAGAAAATGCATAAAAAATCTTTACTACAGTGGTCACTATCCCGATATTAAAACAAAAAAAAAACATCACTGGATACTCCTAATTCATGGCACATGAATAAGAAAATGCATGAAAATCTATACTGCATCAATTACTAGAATACACTTTTTTCCCCTAAATAATTCCATTTATTAAAAAGTAAAATAAAATAATAAAATACACTCAAAAAATTAATTTTTATACCTCAAAAACGCCTTAAAAAGAAAAATCATTCAGCTGGGCCGCATTACGATAAACACACGCGCGCGGCTGGCACAAAAAGAAAAACAAAGTTCCAAGACAGTTAAATGAAGTGCCGATGCAAAAAAGTTACTATTAAAAAGTGTCGATACACTGAATCTCATCACAGCATCATGAATCGCCAACAGGTACCCTATAGTAAAGCTTAGCCTTATTTTCTTTATCTTGTGCTGCATTATTATATTTAGAGTAGAGTACAGTATAAGCTTGATACAGGGTTGCCACTCAAACAGGAGAATGAAATTCCCTGACTTTTAAAAGGTTTTCCAGGTATATTCTAAAAAAATTTCAGTCTAACCGTATATTGAGCATTGACTGTGTTGAGGGCAAAATAATTAACGTCCCACTTGTAAACACAAAATTTACATATGACAAAAGTTGCATATAATGATAGCATTTGTCGCTTATAAGCGAGATAAGAAATTCCTTACATGAGCAAAAGAGAAGGGTGGGGGTGTTTAAAAAAAATAGCAGAAGCTAATGGAGAAAAAAAAAAGGGGGGGGAGGGGAAATGACCGTGCATTGGCAGATTTTTCTTTTCACTGACTTTTATAGTCAATTTTCAAATTCCCTGACTATTCCAGGTTCTCCAGGTAGCGTGGCAACCCTGTTGATATAAAGTAGTTTTCATACTACCTTAGCTATATCCGTCAAAAGCATTATAAATGATTATTATGATACACAACTAAGACATTCAAATTCATTTAAAATTTAACAATATTGTATTAATACAGTATGCATTGTATTAATACAGTATTAATACAATAATGTATTAATACAGTACATACAACATTTCCCAATTACCCATTACATTAGACTTGTGATGTATCTAATTAAGGCTGTACATCAGTCAGATAGCTCCCTTTCTCCCTTCCCATGTTATCATATATATATAGGATTTTTGTTGCTTCGTTTTACAAGGCTGTATCATTCAAAAATAAAGTTTTTCGTAATCTGTTTTTTGAAAAGAATAATACAGCTATTTTATTCCAATAAATAAATTTTGGACTGTAATCGAAGTATCTCTTAGTATCTCGATTAGTTGGGATCTCTAATCAAAACATTTAAATTTATTTTTCCAAAAATTGCTAAGCTAAAAGGTGACATATTACCAATAATAACAACATAATTAAAGTAATAATAAACATAATAAAGAATTCGAAAACTTGTTTAATTATCATATTACAGAAAACTGAGTAACATTTTGCGAAAAAAGCGACTATAAAAAATGTAAACAATGGTTTGTTTACAAATAACAATACTTCCGTGCAATCAGACGAAGCCTATAATTACATATACGTAAAATTATAAGCAAGTTTTAAGAATATAAAATTATAAAACACTTACCACTAAATCATGCAAGTAGGTGGAATTTTTGAATAAATATTTTAATTCCCCATTGAAAATAAAAATGTAAAAAACACTGCTCACACTCTCGCTCTCATATCTCAGTGTTATTTTAATTTAATAAAAATTATGATTAACACGTTCACGCCGGCGTGGTACACCGGTGGGTCACAGCAAAAGTATCCGAGCACTAGCAATATTTGTCTAAATCATGCAAAATTTCGTATTAATTCCAATTTCCAATCAACAAATTAAACAAAAACACCGCGGCGCGGACGGATACAGGGAAAGCAATTAGCTTAGCGTCTACAGGATGTACGCATCCGTATGATGTACGCATGCGCTCCAAAGACCATGGACCATGGTATAAATTTGTGTGCATGAGGGATTAATTAAACGTTTTCGCTTTAAAAATATTTTTAATTCATTATGAATAATGATGAAATGGAATATCTATAATTAAAAAATTCTTCATTTATTTTAAATATTATCTAAATACTTTTTTGACGAAATGGGAAATCTTAAAATTAAAATTATATTCTTCATAACAAAAATTTATTGACTGCATTCACGTTGGTCAGCCAACCAACGTGTCTTGAAAGTAAGAACCGAATTACGACATTTTTGCCGAATAAAAGCATGCATTTTGGCGGAGTGATATAGTTCTATTTTCAAAGCAACTTTTACAAAAAACAAGAGTTTTCCTGAAAAAAACAAAAACGTTACTAGATTCAGAAAGATCCCATTAACAACATATATTAATTAAATTAAAATCGTTCGTGCGGTTTTAGAGATTAGGTCCATTACATCCTTACAGCGTACACCACACATTTTCCCTTTTTGGCTTTAAATTGAGATTCAGATCTCAAAACATAATGCATGTAGGAACGTAAAATTTTCAGGATAGATTAAGACCGACGATAAAAGATTATTTTGAAAATATCAGAACAAAATATGGCATATTTGCTGAGATATTAAGTGTCGGCTTTTACAAATCTCTTTGATGTCAGACTAGGCGTATATATGAGTTCGCAGCTTTCCGTCCGTTTGTCCTTCCGCTTGCGTCACTCGAAAAACTGCCGTTTTTCATGATATCATTTTTTTTTTTTTTTTTTTTTAATATTTACTGACGTTAAAGGCGGACAAAGGGACAGATAGTTAGACGGACAGAAAGAAAGCCATCTAGAATAATTCAAATGATAATTACTCTTAAATATTGTTAAAAAGTTTTAAAAAAATTCTTAATAAAAACAAAAATACAATTTCAGCAATTTATAATTATAGCCCTTAATATATCTAATATTTTTATGTGGCCCTGTAAATCTTAATATTAATCATACTATATTCTGTGGAATACCTCTTTTTGTGCATATGAATAATAAATGTCAATTTTATCACAATTTCTGCAAAAATAAAGTTCTTAAAATATAGTTAATAGAAATTTCTCTTATGGGGTGCAATGCTTTGGAATAATTGCAGGTGTCCCTGTGCACAAACCAGTGGTGATATTTACTTCGATTACACCATTTTTACTAGGGAATATCCGATAGTAAAGTTGAATCCATATACCAGTCTCAAGGAATACCATGAATGTTTATTGAAGTTAGAGGACAGACAGACAAACCGAGCTAATAATCACTTTTCAACTTTGGGAAATTGTTAAAAAGAAATAAAAAGTGATTTACAATTGCAGAGAAATACTCTTGCGAAAACAATCACTGCATGTAATCACTGTAACAATCACTAAAATTCGGAAGAAATTTACAATTAAATTATTAAATTATTAAATTATTAATTCAATAGTTTAATTTTTAATAGCTGAGTAAAGAAAATAATCTAATGTGTCACTCACACGACTTTCTCTTACCCTGAAATTTCATACTATACGTAAATACAGGTTGGAAATTAAGAGGTAACATAACGAGTACTGTTATGTAAACCTATGTTAAAGCAATTCAAATTAGGCTTCGGAAGAGTTTTATATGATAATTAGTTCTGTGTGGGGCGCCCCTCAATCCCCCGTTTCATTACTGCACCTATATTTATATAGAATTTAAATCTGTTATTAAAATTAAAAGTTCATTTAAAATTATTCAGGCAACTTTCACACGCAACATTCCTTTAAACTTATCAGTCTTGATCAAACTTTTCCAGCAACAAATTTATATTAATTTGAAAATACAACTTTTGGATCTCCTGAAATTATTCGTTTTTAAATTACCTAAGAGACACAGACAAAGATCAAACTTTAAAAAACTTGACTTTGGTAATCAGGAAGCCTCAAAACGTGTAAATATACAAAAAACAAGCGATGAAAACAATCTTCAAACCATACATTATTTATATATTATCAGGAAATCATTTCCATTCCTGAGCAGCTTTCCTGGACATGGTAAAATATTATAATAAAACACTTCCACTAACAATAAAAAAAAATGTTATCGCTTAAATATTTGCAACCCTGTATAGCTTTTGAAGAATATGTACAAACCACATAGTGCACCTAAATATAATCCTATTGTAATAATATACGGTTAACCTGAAATGCACTTCCACCAATTTTCAGCTATGGTCGCACTATAATCTAGTTCTTTTGTGTAGCCCTGTAAATGAACAATGAATGATTTCCTTGCCATATTCTACATGCGGCATGTTTTTATGCATACAAAATATATATATTCATTTCATTTGGTTTAGTGCAGTCTATAGATGTTAAACTCTACTTACCTGCAATTTCCCCTATAGACGTAATGTATTTGAATACTCTTGAGTATCCCTGTATACGAACCATTTGCGTCATTTCAACGAAAAGCTTAGTGTTGCGTCCGGGTATGATACGCATCTAGAATACCAAGTTTGGAATCTCTGCTGCTACTTGTTCTTGAGATATGCTGGTAACAGATAGACACACACAGAGACACATACACACAAACCAACCGCTAAAAACACGATTTTCGTATTCAGGGGACCTCAAAACGTGTAAATATAACTAAAACTCATCTTCGGAAATTTGACCCAAAAACAAAACTTTCTCTACCTTATGGGTAAGAGAAAGTAAAAAAGTAGTTTTGTTTGTCATAGTTTACATGATATTTAATAGCCGCATGAAAAAGAAAGAAAAGTAAAAAAAAAAAAAAAAAAAAAAAAAAAAAAAAATCTCAATTTATTGGATTCTTGTAAAAGTTACCTTATAACTGGTATAAAATTATAGATACTTCTAACAGAATGGCTATACTGATATGAGAATGGAACGATTAAATCATCTTCTTGTTATCATTACTGTTTTTTTTTTTTTTTTTTTTCAATAAAAATTAAAAAATCTAATGCTATCGGAAAAACTGAATATTAAACTGAGATATATAACATAATTCAATCGGTATGCTCAAACCGAATTACTATAGAAAAGTTTTCCCTAATTTTTCATAAAAACAGAAAATATCAACAAGTATTGTTAAAAGTGGCTAAAGCTATATTTATCCCAATTGCCCACTCCTCCAACTTTTTGGCGCCTTTTAAAGTATTTTTTATTTTATTATTTTATTTTATTTATTTATTTACTTATTTATTTCTTTTTCAAAACTTTTTTTCAAGCATTTTATTTTAAATTTATAAACACTCTTATACAGATATTAATAAGTTGAATGGTGTTTTCCATATTTATATAATATACAATAAGTTTTCAGGTAATCATATCAAATGAAATACTTTGATTCTATTAATTAGTCAAATTCGAATTTTAAAAAAAACTGCATTATCGGAGAGAAATTAATTTGCATAAGAAAAAAGCGAAAACATTTTTCAATTATGAACCAATTAAAGTAATAACTTCAGCAAATTTTACAATTTCTCAAAAGAAGTCTCCGCAAGTTTGAAAAAATATTTAACACTTTTGAACAAGAATAAAAATATTACTTTGAAAACACATTTAATGAAATTCTATTTTATTTTATATTTATATCGAGATAACATTTGTAGGGTGCACTTGTTTAATTATTACTTTCCGTACGTAGTAAGTAAGGAAAGTATTGTAATTAGGATTTCCGAAATGTACTTTGTATGTCGAACAGCTCAAAAACGAATGATTGAATGTTGCAAATTTATCCTTGTGACTGTCATGACGTCTACATGTACACCTGTAATTTTGGCGTTGACACGAGTTCCCGAGCTCCCGATTTTGCCTGATTTTTTGGGATGTATATATATGTGTGTGATAGAGAGAGTGAACACGACAACGTCTAAACGCTTTTTTTGAATAAGCTGAAAGTTGGTAAGAATATTATCGGTCACGATAGCACGAATTGTATAGATTTTGGTGAATCTAGCACTTAACCCTTTATATCCAAAATTATCTTATTTTTGGAAAATAGTTTGAATTTTTTTATTATATTTCGTTATGCATGAGAAACATCTCATATTAAATTAAGCTTAAACTACAGGGACTTTGAAGTCCCAATGAAATCCTAGGTAGTAAATTTAGGCTATATTGGGGATTTTTTTTTTTTTTTTTTTTATGGGACTTCAAATTCTCGGTGGGATAGAAAGGGTTAAAGAATGCACTTAAATAACACTTAGGGAATTTCCGAAATGTATTTTGTATATCGAACAACTCAAAAACGAATAATTGTAAAAATGTTGCAAATTTATATTTGTGATTTTCATGACGTCTGGATGTATACCTCTAATTTTGGTGTTGACAAGAGCTCTCGTTTTAGACATATTTACGATTTTGCACGATTTTTTGTGATGTATATATATATATATGTGTGAGAGAGAGAGTGAACACGACAGCGTGTAAACTTTTTTTTCGAATAAGCTGAAAGTTGGTACGAATATTATCGATCCCGATATAGCACTTGAAGGTTTTTTTTTTTTTTTTTTTTTTTTTTTTTTTTCTTTACGGGGATACAAATAAAAATTCTGCACCATTGTAGGCCTATGAACTCAAATTATTTAAAGTGCGAGAGCGTCTAAACGCCTTATTAAAAAAAAAAAAAAAAAAAGCTGAAGATTTATACAGATTATAGATCCCCATCGCACAATTTGTATAAATTTTGGGGGATCTAGCATTTATTGTTTTTACAGGGCCACAACGAAAATTTCTTATGGCCTATGGGTTGAAAATATTTAAAGTGCGATAACGTCTAAATGCCTTATCCAATAGATCTGAAAATTTATGTACATGTTATAGATCATCGTCGCATGAACTGTGTACATTTTAATGAATTTATCACTTATAGATTTTTACAGGGACATGATGAAAAGTTCTTTATCATTAGGAATTATGAGCTCAAATTGTTGGAAGTGCAATAGCGTTAAACGCTTTTTTCGATTGAGCTGCTTAATTTCAGACTTCTTTTCGGAAAGCCGAGGGGAGTCACTCCAGATTTTTACCTTAGAAAAAATAAATAACAATAAAATAAACTAATTTTACACAAGTGTATGTTTAATTTTAACTTTTGCACAAGGATTAGACAAAAGAAATTCTATATAGTTATTATTTATTATACTGAGTGTTCTTGTGTATGGGATCGAATATTTTAATGATTACTCAAAACTTAATTGCTAATTTTAAGCATATTTGCATGTTTTAAATCTGAAGTAAAATATCAAAATAGCTTCCAAGTGGATTCTAATCTTAAAAATACACTCGTACGACATAAGCCATTTTTCCTTTAACCACTCTTTTTGGAATTCGTTTTTATTCTGCTAATTCGATTATTCTAAGATGCCAACGGAAGAAATGTAAATGGCAAAACAAGCTTGCTCCAATTAAGCAGACACTTTGCGTAAAAGGCGCAGAGATGAACATCGCAAATGATTACTCACAACCGACAAGATAGAAAAGATAGATTGAACAGAAGAAGAAAAAAAAACAGCTTGCTTTTTACTTACACTCTAGAGTATATTGGCAAAGATTCAGTTTTGCAAGAGCGGCTTGTCATTTGAAGATAAAAGTTTCGCTTTTTAAATGTAATAAAATTAAAGTCTAAAGAAGAGGATGTTGTGATTGGGAATACGGTTGTAATTAAGTTCTGGAGGTGGTTGGTTTCTTTTGCGAGATTATTCTTCTTTCATTACATATGGTGACAGAGATATAACTAGCAGTGGGAAAAAAAAAAAAAAAAAAAAAAAAAAAATCGACTAATAAACAACTTATATCTTAAGAGCGAGATTTTCTTTTTGGAGAGCTAATAAGTAAAAGGGTGGAATTTTTATTGATGGGTGAATTTATAAGTAAAGCGTAAACTTTGGAAAGGTTTTTAGTTATTTTTAAATGTTTTCGTGTTTTCTTTTTTTTAATATGTTTCGGCTTTTTGAGGTTTATTTCTCTGAAGACTTTTTCTTAATTATAAACAAATGGCGGAATTATTGATTTGTATTTTTGTGGAGTGATATAAAACGCCGAGATTATTTAAAATATATATATATATTATTTATTTATTTATTTATTTTTTAACAGGTAGTTTATTATTAATTAGGTATTTCAAATTTTAATTGATTCGTTTACATTTTAGTTCATTTTACAAAATAATTTAAAAAGAAATTATGGGAAAAACATTTATTTTTTCGTTTGTTGCGTAAACTTTTACACTTTTGAATTCCATAAAATGTAGTTAGGTTGGTTGGTTGAAGGATTTAAGGCCGATTGACTACACAAGGGTCCTAGGCCTATGGTGGAATGCCCTCCGTAAGGGTCTTTCTAAGGGGTCCTAGTCTGTATTTACGCGAGTTTCAGAGAAAACCACGAAAAACTCCAAACGACTAGGTCGATGAGCGCGACCTGGGATCGAACCCGACACTTCCCATCTACCAGCTTTGAGCGCAGAACCGCTGGTGGGCCCAAAATGTAGTTGGGAGATATTATTTTATTTGTAACTTTTCGATGATCTATTTAAATTTCAATTTTTAAACAGAAACAGAATGATATGAAGGGTAATTAAAATCCTTTTTTTAAAACATAGGCTGTATAATATAGGGTGTATCAAAAAGAATTATCCGATTTTGAGCAATAATATTTTTTACTAAATAAAAACTTTGGGTGAAAAACTTTTTTTCTTCCCGTTTGGAAAACTAAAAAAAATTTGCTTATAGAATTACTCACTATCTGACCTTTTTTCTTTTCTTTTTTTTCTTTCTTTTTTTTTTTTTTTTTTTTTTTTTTTTAATTCCATTTTCACATTCGGAAAATTCACAACTGTTAAATTAGCCCTTGTTTTTCAAAAACTTATTTTTTTTATATTTATATTTCATTTTACAACTAAAAAATTTTTTTAAATGCACTTAGTTGATTTTTCGTATTTTTAAACTCAAAATTTTAATTTAAAATTTAAAAGAAGAATTTTTTTTTTTCTTTTTAGCGGGTGCTAATTAAACATTTGTTAATATTTAATTGTTAAACGGTGTTGGTGTTGGTATTTGGGATTAAGGCCAATTGACTTCACGAAAGTCCTGGGCCTGAAGGTGGAGTACCTTCCGTGGGGGTCTTTCTCAGGGTCCTAGCCCGTATTTACACGAGTTTCGGAGAAATCCACGGAAAACTCCAAACGGTTAGTCGACGATCGCGACCTGAAACCAAAGCCGGCACTTCCCATCTACCAGTTTTGAGCACAGAACCGCTCGGCAACTGCCGGGGCTCGAGTGGAATCAGAAGAATACGGAATTAAAAAATTATATTAAGCAATGTGTGATTCTACAAACAAATTCCACAATAAAATAACATGGGCTTTATCTTCCGGATGCAATAGATAAGAGAAGAGAGGGAGAGAGAACGAAATTAAAGTAAATTATAAATTTGTATTATAACACACCATCAGTAAAATAGAAAAAAAAATAGATTTAATTAATAAGTAATTCCATAGAGATATGTTAATTACAATAAATTTGGGAATTTTATCATATAAAAAGCTTTCATATTTAAAGAAATAGAGGTTAAATCATTTTGTAAATTATTGCTATGGTATTGCGAAAATTTGCATAGATATAATCGAAATATTTCAATATTTAGTATATTAAAATATCTCAAAGACTATTTAAGTTAAAAAAAAAAAAAAAATTAAAATTTTTTAAATATTTTAAAAATGCTCTCTGCTAACTAATTTCCCCCCCTCACGATTTTACATTAATACAATTTAATATCATACCATAAACATATTCGGATATACATTTTAAATAAATTAGGAAAGGTTTATTATTTAGAATTATTATTTAGAATTATTATTATTATTGAATATATTAATGCTTGAATGTTGAAATTTGATGCAAATTTTCAGCATTCGAACATAAAAATAATTAAAAAAAAAATAAATTTTCTACGAATCATAAAAGTAATACCAAAATTATATTTAAAATACATTATTTAACTATAATAATGTAAAATCGAATTAAAAAAATATATAAAGAAATTAGTAGGGAAAACTTCAAAAAATTTCAAAAATTTTAGAATTTAGAATTTTATTTCATCAAATTTAAATAATTTTCAGAAATTTAACATACATAATATTGTTACATTCTAATGCATATATATTCAAATTTCCATAACTCTAAGACGATAATACAAAAAATATTTAAATTGTCCATTATAGTCTTAAATAAGATTAAAGATAATTATTATTATTATTTTTTTTTTTTTTTTAGTTTTTACAAAATTTATCAAATTAATTACCAATAAAGAAAAAATATATTATCCCAAACTGAATTCCATGGTAAATTTTGGATTTACTTGCTAGACCTGACATACTAAAATAAAAGAGCTTCTATAATGTTAAATTTTAACTTTGCTGTTTATAATTGTACTAGCAGGCTTTGCCCGCTTCGCTGGTCACTATATTTAAAGGAAACTCTTTTCTATATAGTTTTATGAAAAAAAGAGAAAATAATAATACTGAAATCACTCAAAAGTTCGCTTTGGGTTCCCGCTACCTTCGGCAGCACCTTGTTCGTCCTCGCATTCTGAAATACCTGTCCCTATTGCCTGCGACAATGACTTACCCGTGGCCTTCCATTTAGGTGCTTATCATATATGACAATTTCGATACGGACAGTATCGAAAATTTTGAAGTAGCCCTTTATATTTGAATCCTAGTTATATATGAGCAACATTATACGTATGTACATAATATTTGCTTTCAAGTTATTCTCTATATTTATTTGATTTAATCGATCAACTATAGAATGACAGCAATTTCAAGCCAAATATAATATTACAATATGCTATGATCGGCTACTTCTATCGCATGAGACAATTATTATTATTTTGTGGTTATATATACTTCATGCTTAGTTAATAATAGTTGGTATATAGAAAAATAAATAAATTAATATGTAAACTTGATCATGGTACAGCCTTAATGCCCTTGGCGACTTTTAAATTTTTGTTGCCGTTTTAGACCAAAATATAATTTATGCGATTATTGTTCCTGCGCAAGCGAAGTGTGACGTCACTGACCGTCCGTGGATGCAAGAAATGATTTCCTATGTTAATCGCCCATTGGATTTTTTGTAAAAAATGATTAAAAATCGAAAAAATTATTTCCCGATTTTAATCCCCATATTTGGGTACATATATGTTTGAGTTATCATGTGCATGTGTTAGATTGAGTTATTTTGCTGTCAAATTGACAAAATTTTAATTTTAAATTTCAAAACTCTGTCGTTCTTGGCGCTTATTGTATTTGGTGATCAAAAACGTAATATGAAAATATACATGCCAGATGTATATTTTCGTAATATGCATTGTACGAAATATTGTTTCATATTATTCATGGAACAACTATAGTATTTCCCCTCAGCTAGATTTGGCGATTTTTCGTTGGCGATTATGGCTAAATCATAAATCTAAAAATCATAAATCATATAGCATAAATGATAAAATCGTAAGCTAAATTATAAATAATAAATCATAAAATCATAAATCCAAAATAAATAGCATGCAGGCTGCCATATTATATCGCAAACAATCCAGAACGACATCGTTATCGTTCAAATCGGCGCCAAAGAAAAATCGCCAAATTCAGCTGAGGGGAAATACTATAGTTGTACCTTATTCATTACTGTCTTAAAATAAGCTGTTAAAATAACCATGATTTTTGAAAGGAATTAAATTATGTTCGCCAAATAATTTGGCGATATTTTATTTTTCTACCAAGGATGACCAATATCAAATCTATTCCGCTACAACATATTAGTATCTTATATTAGATACTTTATTTAGACATTTGAAAACAAATTTGATTTCAAATTATGATAGAATATTTATCATTTCCCTTTCAATCAGTATATTAGTTGGATATTGTGTAAATATCATCCTTTGAAATGAAATGTTTGTGTTTTCAATGGAATATGGAAGTTTGGCATTTTTTTTTTTTTTTTTTTTTCTAGAGTTTTGAAATTAAAAATTCAAATTTTGTCAATTTCACTACAAAAATAACTTAATCTAATGCATGGACATGATAACTAATACATATCTATATCTAAATACTGGGATTAAAATCGGGAAATATTTTTCCTCGATTTTTAATAATTTTTTACAAAAAATCCAATGGGCGTTTAACACAGGAAATATTTTTCTTGCATCCACGAACGGCCAGTGACGTCATCACTTCGCTTGCGTATTTCTTTCTATCTTTTCCTTGGCGAAAAATGTCCGATCTACTTCAGCATCAAAATTATAAAAAATTGTCAAGAATTATCAATAAGAAAATACCTTTAATATATTGCTGAATTAGCGTTTATGCCAAGCGTGTTTCATCCGCCATACTAAAAAAAAAAAAAAAAATCTGAAGTTGAGGTGCATAAAAAAATGCTGTGAAATAAAATTCAGAAGAAATATGTTAGATTTGTAATATTACTATTTTATTTTAAAATTATAAAGTGTCATTTTCTCATCGACCAATTTAACATTGAGTAATTTATTATTTTTCGCGTGAAAGCATATTTCATTTTATGCTGAAAACAATAAATAAATACATCTCGTAAACTTTTTTTTGGCAACAATTAAAAATTTAAATGGCTTATATTAAGTCAATATAAGTCAATAAGTTTATTATTTTCATATTTTAATTAATTTTAAAGATTTTTTCAATTTTTTTTTCCTAAACCATCCCTGACCTATAAGGAAAAAAACAAAAAAAGAATGATCGAAATCGGTCAAGCCGTTTACGATTTTATAAATAACATACAGACAAACATTCATTTTTATATATATAGATTTCACGCATCTTATTTTCTGTTATATAGGCATAAAATGCATAAACAAAACATGACTAACAATTTATATATATATATATATATATATATTCTTTTAAGTGTAACGTATAAAATACAAATCAGTAATTTGATAAAGGTATGTATTATAATTTACAACATTTTAGTCGCAATATATATATATCATGTTTTAAAATATGTATATTCAAAATTTTGACTTATTCCTTGAAATAATTCTTGGATTAAGGTTAAAAGCACCACAACCGATGGTTGACGCGGCTTTATATCATATTTGACACTTTCAGCCACGATGACTGACAGGGCGCTCAACGTGTTAATTTTTTATTGGTACTGCTTTTACTTTCAGGGTAAAATTTTCACTGAAATGCTTGAAGTATAACATGTGCAGTCGGTAACAAAAGTGTCCGAACACTAGCAAAAATTTCTATGTAAAAAAAGTACACTTCATACGGTTTTGTTAAATAAATCCTTGTAGATTCCCCTTCTTAGTCAGTATAAGAACAGGATTCGATAAGGATTTATTTAACAAAACCGTATGAAGTGTACTTTTCCTACATAGGAATTTTTGGTAGTGTTCGGACACTTTTGTTACCGACTGTACTGCACACTCCTAAAGCTTCAAGATGATTCCTTCAGTAGTTTTAGAGATATATGACAAAATGTCTAGAATCTAGAATGGCTCAACGTGTTAATCACAACTTTCCTTATAAAAGTGAAGAAATTCCAATAATTACATTAAAATGCCATAAATGGCATTACTTGTTATTTTATTAAAACTATAATTTTTATATATTCATATTATAAAAATAAAGTTCCAAAGTTACTTTAAATTATATTTAATATAATTTGTAAATTCTTATGATTCTGAGTTGTATTAAATACAAAAAATCGATAACATTTACTGAAACTTGCCTTTTTCCTATACGCATAAATTTGCAAAAATCTCGTTATTTCAAAATCCACATTTAAGGAGATAATTCACTTTTGGAATAAGCGACACACATTTTAATAGGAATTAAAAAATTGGGACTTGTTCTTATAAAAACAATTAATTTCAATATAGTGATCATTGAAGCAGGCAAAATTAAGCTAGTATATTCTATAAGACATTTATGTTTTCATAACAGTTTACATAAAATTATCTTGACGAAGTAGGTGTTAAATGCTTGCAGGGGTAAATATTCTTTAAATTCTGCATGGCAGACATAACTTATACAAAGGTTTTCCCGCTTTTACTCGCTAGTGAAACAAAAGAATTTTTTCCCCCTTCAAATGACGAGTTTTAATTTAAATGAAGCTCGTAAAGGTTTTAGAGTGATATAAACAGTTTTTTTGTAAAGCTGACGAGGTTTTTTATCTTAAGTTGCTGATGATGAAAATCCATTAAAAAAATGCGATTAAAAAATCTTTTATTTTACTTATATAATGCATACAATGTATGTTAGGCCATGTTAATAACCCTATTTTCATATTACTGTTATTCACGTCTAAAATTTCTAAGGGTGGAATGTTTTAATCTTTTGTTTAAAAGAAGTAATTTAAAAAGTTTATGTCTCTAGCCGCATTCCGGGCTAACTGATGAACGTTTCTTCTGAAAGCTTTGTGGTATTCATTCACCGAAAAAATCAGACTTTGAATTATAGCTCATATTCTGGTCCAAGAAATCCTTATTGTAACTATAATTTAATCATATAATTTTTGTCAAAAAAAAAAAAAAAAAAAAAAAAAAAAGTATAGAATAAAAGCAATAAGTTATGAAGTTTTAACTTCGACCAAATGTAAACTAGATTCTTTTTACTTTCTTTCTTTCTTTTTCTTTTTTTTTTTCTTTTCTTTTTTTTTTTTTTTTTAATAATTAGGTCGAATTAATTCTAATACATACGAAAGAAAGTTAAGAGACTGGAATTTGAACTCCCTTTTTTGGTCAACATAGGTAACAAGCTCAGTGTGAGATTCGCACAAAACTTTTATTAGATTTATTATTAAAATTTAATTTCCCCTAAAAAAAAGTATTGTTTGCTTCTATAATTTTTTAATTATTCAGCAAAATTTAATTCTACTTTCCATTTGAGGAAGTTGCAAATGCATTTGTCCACCGGGTTAGATTAAAATTTAGAACATTTACAGTTATGCCAAAGACTCATGTTTGATTTCCGGCTTAAACATTTTTCAATCTTATTAGAACTAAGTCATCCTTACTCTCAGGTAATATACATAACGTACATTGGGTCAAAGTTATAACTTAATAATAAGCTAAACATACTTGTTTTGTTCTTTATTAAATTCAACATTTTCCTAAAAAAAAAAAGAAAAGAAAGAAAAGAAAGAAAGAAAGAAAAGAAAAGAAAAAAGGAAAAAGAAGGGAGAGAGAGAGAGAGAGAGAAAGCATAAAAAAGATTTTTTGTTTGATTGTTTGTGGTTAATTTTCCAAAAATGTTATAAATCAGAAAACTTTCTTACGAAACAAATTTGAACTTCTACATACTTTTTCAGGTGTAAATTATAAAATAAGCAGATTTTGGCTAGTTGAATTTCTCCCGCTTTACCATTTGAATTACCATACACCTAAAAAAAAAAAAAAAAGTTTCGATGATCACTGTAGCTTTGCTCTACAAGATTTTCTTCCCATAATTCATTTAAATAGCACACATTATTATGGGGCGAACTCATTAGAACTAGGCCAACCTGCACCAAATCATTGTACAGTGATCCAACAAAAATGCTCATTATAATCAAGCCTTTCCCCACCTTGTGCCCATAAACTGTTAATACAAATATCACTATAATGGAGCTCTGTTCATTTTGATGCCATGAAAAATTTTAAATAAACATCATTGTACTGACATCTTGCATATTTCGTATCCATAAGGCGGTAATCAATGCGATGAAAATCCTATCTACAATGGATAATTGCGCTTGACACCTATAAATAAATCATAAATATAATTATAAACATATTAATCATAAATTCAAACAGTAAATAATAAAAAGAAAGCTTATTATTAAAATAAAAAACAATTAATTGTTTTGGGTTTAATTTATCTAATTAACTTATTATATAATGATTTATTAAAAATTACGAAGTTCTAAAAATGACAAATCATCTAAATTTCTATATTTTTCTCAGAATAAATTTGTTATTTCGAAATGTTCATGACCTTTTTCGGATCAAATTAAAAAGTTGAAGAGATATTAATATTAACGTTTAGTGGAAATTACAAATAATCTATAAAATTTGCTTTATCCTAGTTCCGACGAAATATTTATCAAAAAAGTTCTTTGACTGTGCAGAACTTTTCACTTATATCTAACATGAAATATTCATGTCATCATCTATACTTTATTTTACCAATGTAGTGTTTTACAGACGTTACAATATATTCATTTAAATAAGATTTTGAATGTTATTGCTATTAACACTTTCCAACAAAGTTGAAAAGTGTTAATGACTTATGATAGTCCGTCTGTCTGTCTGTCCATGCTCAAACTCTCGTAAATATTAATGAAATTTCTTAAAACTGACATTTGCTATTCAAGTTTGCTATCGAATATTCCCTAAAGGAAATGGAATAAATACCACTGCTGGTTTGTGTACAGGGACATACGAAAATATTCCAAACCATTTCGTTCTATGGGAGGTATTTTAATACCTTTACTTTGCATAAATTTTAAGGAAATTTAAATATGTTTGTTATGTACACAAAAGAATGCTTTTTATAGAATGTAGTATGATTAGCATTAAAAACCACACAAAAATATTCAGCTACATTATAAGGACTATTATTGAAAATTTGCTGGAATTGCAATTTCGTTTGCATTAAGTGTTTTTAAGACTTTCTAACAATTTTTAATTATCCGCCTGCTCGCATACAGCGTTCGTAAATATTTTCAGAATTTTTCAAAAATGATTCATGTTATTCGTGCTCACTAATATGGAGTGTTTTCTATTTAAAATAACATCAGGTGGTCTGTACAACTGGTTTGTGTTCATGGATTCCCGAAAACTGACAATGCATTGCGTAAGAAACATTTTTTTAAATTACATTTAAATAACATTCTACTGCAAAAATCATAATGAAATAAACATTTATTGTTAATATCATAAAATTAAGTTTTGTATAAAATATGATATATTTTACGTTCAGATTTACAGGACTACACTAAAATATTCAAATGCTTTGAGGGTTACTATTGGCAATTGCCGGAATTACATTTTTCGCTTTGTTAAGCAGATTTAAATCTTTCTAACAATATTTAAGAGTGATTATGAATTCAACTATAGTCTATCTATCTGCTTTTCTATCCTTCTGTCTGTTCGTTGTGTGATAATGTAGGCAAAGAACATTGAAGGATAAACGATGCAATGAGTAAATATAGTTGGAAAGTGTTAATAATTAATGCATTATTTTCCGTTCTTTTTCTTGTTTCTCCACCCCACCCCCCTTTTTTTTAACACTTTCCAAGAAGGCTGAAAAGTGTTAATGACTTCGGTTTGTCTGTCTGTCTGCCTATCTGCGCTCTAACTCCCGTACAATTTTCATGGAATTTCTTGAAACTGATATATGATATTCATATAATATGACTATTGAAAATGGAGGGAATACCTCTACTGGCTTGTGTACAGGGACATCCAAAAGTACTCCAAAGCATTGTGTTCTATGAGAGGTAGTTTTATGAACTATATTTTACTTCATTTATTTTACACAAATTTCAATGAAATTAAAATATGTTATTCAAGTTCAATATTGGATGTTTGCTATAAAAAATGGAGTGAGCACCTTTACTGGTTTGTGTACAGGGACACCCGAAACTATTCCAAAGCAATCGTTCTATGAGAGTTATTTCTATAAACCAAATTTTAATAGCTTTACTTTGAGCAAACCTTAATGGAAATATGTTATTCCTATGCACAAAAGAATGCTTTCTGCCGAATGGAGTATGATTAGCATTAGATTTACAGGGCCACACAAAAATATTCAATTATATTTAGGGCTTGGGCTTTTATTGGAAATTTGTTGGAATTGAATTTTCGTTTAGATTAAGCGATTTAACACTTTTTAACATTTTTTAAGTGTGAATATGATTTAATTTGTGTATCTATCTGTCAGATTGTCCACCTATCCGTCTAATCGCCCCCAACGTCTGCAAATATTTTCAGAAATTAAATATATATATATATGTTATTCAAATTTACTATGGAATGTTCCCTATTTTAAATGGCATTAATAGGTCCTGTACAATTGTTTTATGTACAAGTACCCCCCCCCCCCCAAAAAAAAAAAAAAAAAAAAAAAAAAAATGCCAATGCATTGCGTTTTAGGACGGACGTTTTTATAAATTACATTTAAAAAAATTTCTACAGTAAAAACCAGAAACTGATGTTGATTGTCAATATGCTAATAGCTAATATAATGTTTTGTATAGACAATGATTTTGTTAACCTTCAGATTTACAGGGTTACACTAAAATATTCAGATACATTAAGGGCTGCAATTATAATCTAAGGATTACTTTTTCTTTTCTGTTAAGCATTTTTAACACTTTCTAACAATGTTTAAGAATTATTAGGAATTCAATTAGTCCATTTGTATGCCTTTCAGAACTACTGTCTGTCCGTTGTATGATAACATAGGCAAAGAACATTGAAAGTTATACAATACAATAATTACGTGCAGTTGGAAAGTGTTAATAATCAATGAGTATCGCAGGATTCTTCGTTCTTGTTTAAATAGTAAAATAAGTTTTCCAACAATGCTAAAAAAATATATATTTCTAGTCTCACAAGTATAGAAAAAATAATAAAATTAAGTTTCAATGAATAAAGACCTTGAACTATTAAAGCAAAAATAGTTTTAATAAATTGAAAGGTATTTTTATAGCCGTTTGGATAAAACTTCGAATGCAAATTGTTCAAATTATAGATCTTTCTTTCGCTAATAAATAGCTTTTAAATAATACACTTGATCGAAAATTTAAAGTAGTTTCCTCTATAACAACTTCTAAACTTCTAAACTGTCTTTTAAAAATCATGAAATAAATTTCTGAAGCTAAGGATCTCGAAAAAAAAAAATGTCTTCTTTTCAGATTTTTTTTTTCTCTTTATGCAATTCCCCCTGGTCATTTTTTAAACGGCTCCTTCCGGGACGGACCACAACTGAATTTTTATCTGGTATTCCCTTCGACCATCCTTATCGTCTGCATGAAAGGCGAGGATTCTAATATAGAAGCTATAGTTACTGAAAAAAAGAACATCTTCGGACTATCTGCATGCGTTTTTGGACAGCAGAAGTCATCTGTAAAATGGGATAAATTTGTTTATTGAATATGTGTTGAGGTAAAAACATTTTTATGGTGTTTTGCGATAAGAGTTGCGGTCAGTTGTGATAAGAAGTATGTTAGGCGAGCTAAAATGGTGTTGGTTCATATAAGAATAAATAAACTCTGAACTAAAGTTTTTAATATTCAGAAATGCAGTCTTAAAAAAACGCGTGTATGTAATTTTATGCTATAAAATTTTTCATTTCTTCTTATAGACTTTGTGTATAGACTTTGCTGTTTTTTTTTTTTTTTTTTCTAAAAGTCGATTTTATTTAATTTTATTTATTTAATTTATTATTTTTTTCACAATAAAATAATTGATAATTCCTTGTTATAGTAGTCCTACGATAAACCATCAAATTTTATTCAAAGCATTTATCTAAATAAAATTCAACGAAATAAATAAATAAATAAAATTATAATGATTATAATAAATTTAACTAATTAGTATCTTAATTATAATAATAACAGTATTACTAATAATATAAATAATAAAAATAAAATGTATAATAATAATAATAATAATAATAATAATAATAATAATAATAACTAAACTTCCTTAAAGCTATTAACGTTAAATATTTGATTAAGATTTTTGTTAGCATAAATAAATAAATAAATAAAAGAAGAATAAGGGGAAAAGAGGGAATCCAATTTCATACTCTTTGTAAAAGATTTTCGTATCGAACAAAAGTAACTTATTGATCCTTTATATTGTCTAACTTTCAACCATTTGTTTCAACATCATCAATATTTCACATACTAAACATACACAATATTTCACCCAGTATATGTTTTATATTCTCATTCGAAAATTCTATTACTCAAATTAGGGTACAAGGTACAGTAAGAGAAAAGTAATTGAGAATTTTCCATAAATTCATTCTAAAACTACAATTACTTTCAAATGTTTTACATTCTCGCTCAAAAATTAAATTGCAAAAGGTACGAATTGGGAACTTTCCATAACTTCCTTTTGAAACTACAATTACTTTTAAATGTTTTACATTGTCGCTCAAAAATTATAGTACTACTCAGATTAGATTGCAATAAGGTACAAATTCAGAACTTTCCATAATTTTCTTTTAAAACCATAATTGCTTTCAAATGTTTTATATTCTCACTCAGAAATCCTGTTATACCCTAATTAGGTTGTAATAAAATACAAATGAAGAATTTTCCATAAGTTTCTTATAAAACACAATTAATTGCTTTTAAATGTTTGATATTCTCAATTAAAAAGCCTATTATTCAGATTAGACTGCAATAAGATACAAATAGAATACATTTCCTATAAAACAAAAATTATTTTTAAGCTTTTCTTTATTCTTATTTTTTGTTATTTTTTATTTAATTTTAAATATCGAAGCAAACAGACAAAACACATTAATATATTTCAGTTAAACAGCAAATCATTAAAGACTATGTATAACTTAATAATCTGTTATTGGCCGAAGTGTAACATTCACATTTGCTCATGAATTTGTCAACGTTCGTAGAATCATTGTTCCAGAAGTATTTTAATGAAATAATATTGTTGTTAATTAAACTTAAGAAAAAAATAGAGAATAAATTTATAATCACCTTCACATCATCATATAAGTCACGATTTATACTAACTAAAAGTGATTAATAAGTCCTAATATGTTTAATATCTGTCTGCTTGAATAGTTTAAATTGAAATTCACTTTGAAGAATTTTAATTTAAAATATCTTAGCAGACAGACAAAATATATTAATACATTTCAGTTAAGTTACAAAACAATGAAGACTGCTTAACATGATAATCTGTAACTGACCGAAATTACTATAATTTTCATATTTACTCATGAACTTCTCAATATTTGAAGGATATTTATTTTTGCATTATTTTAATGATAAAATGCCACTCCCATCATTTAAACATAACACAGCAATGTAGAATACAATAATGATCATCCTCATATCACCACGGACTTTTAAAGAAGTTGTTATTTACAGAGCTGCCAACCTAATCCGGCAAATTGTTAGTACCGCCTCTTTTTCTACACCACTTAATTTTTAGAGTATTTGTTTTCTTCATTCATCGTAAATATATTTGAAGAGAATTACTCTAAAAATTAAGTGGTGTAGGAAAAGGGGCGGTACTAACAATTTGCCGGATTAGGTTGGCAGCTCTGTATTTATATTAACGTAATTTACAGTGACGTGAGTAGTGTATTGAATACCTGTTTATTACGATATTTTCATACTTGCCAACCATCTCATTATGAACAGTACAATTTTTAGTACTCGCCTTTTTTTTTCACACCAATAATTTTTTAGAGTAATTTTAGTCTTATTTAATCGTAATAACATTTGGAGAGAATAACTCTAAAAATACAGTGGTGTGAGAAAAGGGGTTTTTTCAGGGGGCGTTAACAATTGTACGGTTATTAATGAGATGGTTGGCAAGTATGTATTTTTAATTAAAATTCACTTTGAGGAATTTTAATTTTAAATATTAAAGTAGACATTCAAAACACATTAATAAATTTCAAGTTAAGTTACAAAACCATAAAGGGTAGCTTAACTTAATAATTTCATATTAACCAGAGTTAAACATTCGCATAGACTCATAGATTTCTCAACGTTTGCAGAATCATTTTTTTCTGCAGTATTTGAATAATAAAAGAATGCTGCCGTGAATTAAACTTAACACAGGAGATACAGAAGACACTTATGATCACCTTCACCACATCACCACGAACTCTTAAATAAGTCAAAAATAATCCTTTCCTCTTTAACTACATCTTCTTATCCTTTCAGCCCCCCCCCCCCTGCCGCCTTCAACCTTGGAAAAGTCAGGGAGGCGATTAATGACATCCCTCTCCACAAAAGGGGGGGGGTCTGTGTGTGTAATTCCTGCAGATTCTTCCATTAAATGCAATAGAGTCAAAGTCAGAACTTTCCCGGGTATAATTAGCAAAGGGGCTACCATTGTGTTTAGGGACTAAGTCAGCGGAAATTGTGTAAGCAATACTTTTAATGGGTGGAATGTCAAAAGGATGTCGCGG
The DNA here is from genome assembly GCA_963930645.1 of Salticus scenicus. Taxonomy (NCBI): domain Eukaryota; kingdom Metazoa; phylum Arthropoda; class Arachnida; order Araneae; family Salticidae; genus Salticus; species Salticus scenicus. The sequence continues at coordinate 251,978,120 of OZ005653.1, forward strand.
CGTGTTGACGCAGCATTGAAGATGAGCCTTGATCTCGAACTTAATCGATTGTAGTTCTAAGTTCTAAAATGTAAATATATGCACTCCTTGCTCTGGGGGATAGCCTAGGTTAGTAACTTTCAGTGTATGTTATTCTTTAAAAATGCGTATTACGCCTTAATATAAAACGTATTAAAATGCCGACGAATACATACATATATATATATAATGTCATTATTATTAGCGAGTAAAGTTTTGTTTTCTGTTTTTTTTTTTTTTTTTTTTTTTTTTTTTTGGTTATAATATAGAGATAAGGAAGCTTTGACGTCTCATTAATTTCCCATTTTTACTCAATAAACTCACTTTTAATTTAAATAAAATTTAACATAAACGAAAAGTTGGTAATTTTTAGAAGTGTGCATAAACAGCTAACAATTTTTTAATAAAACATTTTTGTGCGTAAAAACCATACACTAAACATTTACAGCAAGATTTTTCTTTTACAGTTATTTAAAGACACTTTTTTTTAATCAAAAGTTTAGAAACAAAGACTTTAACAATTGGGATTAATTTTACTTATCAGAATTGGAAGACGTTAAAATTTGAATAAAATATTCATAACATTTATTTTATGTTCTAAGAAAATATATCCATAAAAATATTTTTTTATCAGTGCAAGCAATACACATTTCAAGACGTCTGAAATCTATCATCGCCCGACGTGTCATGTTTTGTGAAATAGCTGCTACCTCTACCTTGAATTATTCTCTTGAAGTCGTCAACACTGTAAAAATTTTCTGTGGAAAACTCAACACAGTTTACCGGTAAAAGTATTGTCTACTCACCGTACTGTATTTTTAAAGTGTGCAGTAAAATATAAATTTTACTCATGTGAGCTGTAATTATCCAAGTTTCCTGTAAAAGACATTTACCGCAATTATTACGCATACAAGCAGTGTTCGAGTCATAACAATACATTTTATTTATTTATTTTTACACTTATGAGAAGGAAACATCTATGCTTTGCCGTGCATTCGAACTTACTATCATCTATTCCAGAGGCACACTATTCTGCCCATACATTAGGTTCACAAAGTTTACCTGATCTTTGTGTTACAAAAACAGATAATATAATCGACACTGTTTGATTGATAAATTATATGATACACATCAAAAGACTTTTGGGAAATGTTCATTACCGATTTACAGCACAATGTGACGTAACCAGTTTTCAATTACTTTTACAGAACTAGTTGTAAAAATTTAAAGCAATCTGTGCTGTATTTATGGCAAGAAAGTGTTTTATATTTACAGATTTTTTTAAATATATATTTTTTTTTTTCTATCCGAATGCAGGTCCCTTATATCCCTCATTTTTTTTAAGTAATGAGTTTTGCGAATTATAATGTTTTATTTATTGAGTTATGGGTAAATTTTACAAAAGATTGTTGCTTGGAAAAAAATGGTACAAACATAAAAGCAGTCTGAGGGTCCTGCATCCTGAACCTTCAGAAAAAAAAAAAAAAAAATCTTGATTAAACATATTTCTAACGTAAATTTTCACTTGTGTGAATCACAGTGCTCTTCATTTTTCAACTGTTGACTGTGTAAGGAATGTTGTAATGTTGAGAATAGTTATATACAGTCTATAACAAAAGTGTCCGAACACTAGCAAAAATTCCAATATAAAAAAAGTAGAGTTAGTACTGTTTTGTTAAATAAATCCTTGTCGAATCATGTTCTCAGACTGACTAAGAACATGATTCGACAAGGATTTATTTAACAAAACAGTATTAACTCTACTTTTTTTTTTTTTTTTTTTTTTTTTTTTTTTTTAAATATAGGAATTTTTGCTAGTGTTCGGACACTTTTGTTATCGACTGTACACTAGAACCATATTAATTATTTGAATTAAACTAAATCATTTTACCATGAATTAAAAAATAAATTATCATTTTCCTTATCCTTCATTTATATTTTAAATAACACGTTAAATATTAAGAGAATAATAATTTGAACGAAATAATTTGAAAAAATAATAATTATAAAAAATAATAATTAAATGTGAGGCCGATGTGTGTAAATATTATATTTAAGGAGGTTTTATTGGGTAAGTATGGGAATTCATTGACAATAATCGTATTGCAAATTGTGTCATTGGCCATAACTAAGTACAGAGTGATTTAACCCTTTCAGTCAACAGTGTTCCCGCTGATGGAACACCTAATTTTAATTCTCAAGTGCAAAAACTCATCCCGGAGATTTTTCAGTAAAAATTTACATTTATAACATAGCAGAAAAGGCCCTTTTTTTTAACATGAAACTTTAAAATTTCTTTTATTTCAATTATGTTCGTAAATTCCGGTGGCAGTGTAATTTAAATGATCCGAATTACCTTGCACAGCAAAGGGTTAAAATACCCCAGAATAAATTGAAATGTTGGATCTATGCAACTTTTGCGAGTTTTTGTTGTTGATAATGTTTACTTATAAAGTGATTTATTTATTAAATTAAATATTATTTGAATTTAATAAGGTTTACTTACAGATGTTTCAAACCGAAAATTTCTGGAAAAGGAACAATGCTATTTTTTTTATTTTTTAAATATTTATGATCAGCTATGTGTCTAAAAGCCATTTTTAAAATTAGCTTAGTAGTTTTTAAAATAAATTAAGTAGTGAACGTTAAAGGGTTAACTCATATACTTAGATTACAAACTATTTTCAACACCATTTTTTATTATTTGATAAGCAAATTTCTATATCTGCAATACTTTTTTTTAATTCAGCTTTCTAATATAAAAGTTTTTTTTTTCCTCTTTCTTTATTTATTTTGTCTCCCCTGTATACTGAAGATTACAGTTTTTGTCCTCTTTAGCAAAATCAAAAAAATTTTCATCAAGTGGTAGGAACGAAAATTCATATTAAGATCACATACGAAACACTTTTTTCTATAAAATTTCATTTAACAAAAAATTCACACAACGATGTATCTAATTCATTTATACATGTGATACATTGTGCAATGTGAGTCAAAGGCTTCACTGTTCAGTAAAGTCTCTGAAATTCCGGACGAATTATTTCCATCAAATGATTCTTTTAATATACCAAAGCAGTTAAATGCCCCCCCCCCCCCCAATCCTTATTTTGTTTGTGAAATTAATGTGTCAGTTTGGTTCGATAAATCGTGAATAACATGAAAAAAGAAACATTCCGAACAACAGAACATTAAACCTCAAAAAAAAAAAAAAAAAAAAAAAAAATTACAGAGCATTTATGTTAAGAGAAATGAATGTGATCGATCGCTTGACATAGGGATAGACTGAAATGCCTTACCTAATGTGCTACCCACCATTTAGTTCGATGCATTTACCTTATCTTTGTTAATTAATTTTATTGGAATTAATTTCATATTTTAGTTTTCAATCAATTCTATACTATTTTCAACGCTGTGAACCCCACAATTCAAGTTTATATGAAATATAAACTTGCTCTTTTCTATTATGTTCTATTCTGTTATGTTATGGAAATCTTAAATTTCAAATAACTTACGAAACTTTTAAATTAGAATATTCGTAGCCAAATATGTTCGCGACAGTATCATACATATATTTTAAAAATTATCCGAAATCTTTACGATGAAAATATCCCTCAAAATAGACGTTTACACGACATTTTGCCCTATTCTGCTCTATTAAAAAAATCGTAAATTTCGAATAACTTACGAATTTTTAAAATTGGAAAATTCATTGTCAGTGATGTTCTTTCAGCATTCTAAATGATATTTTAAGAGTGGTCTGACATCTTTACAATGAAAATCTCTCTTAAAATGGATGTTTGTACGAATTATTGTCCTACTCTGTCATGTTATGAAATTTGTAAATTTCAAGTATTTTACGAAGTTTTCTAAGTAGAATTTTCATTGTTAATTATGTTTATGCAAGCATCCTAACTGATATTTTAAAGCTGGTTTGACACCTTTACAGTAAAAATATTCCTTTTAATGCACGTTTAAATGGAATTTTGCCCTATTCTCCCATGTTAAGATAACTGTAAATTTCAAATAAGTTACAAAGTTTTTAAATTAGAATGTTTCACATCAATAGGGTTCTTGTCAGTGTCATAAGTAATAATTTGAAACTTTTTCGACCTCTCTGCGGCCATTTGTTCTTGAGATATCGTGTACACAGACTAACGAACTGATTCACAGACTAACAGACACACAAACTAACACACAAACACCATATCGATTTTGTGATTTTCGAATTCCTCGCACCTAAAAACGTGTAAAAAAAATTAAAAGATCATGGTTGAAAATTTCCACGATTAGATAATTTCCCCATACTTATAGTATAATGGGGAAGTATTACCCAGTTAAAAATTTGTAGGTGAAATGAACCGAATTTTGGTTCTGCAGAACCTATAATTATAAAATAGTACCATAAGTTATATTCTACGATTATAATCTACTATTATAAAATTTATCAAAAGTTGGTGTTTTATGCAAATTATTACACAGGGATGGAAACTGGCACAGAATTTATACCACAATAAATGAAATAAAATTTCCTTCTTTTTAAACCAACGATTTTTAGGTAGAGAAATAATTTAAACGAATACTGGTACGAGTTCTGCACCAATTTTTCAGTCCTATTACAAGAAATCATGGTAAAATGTTTTACTGTCCTAAGGTTTCAAATGCAGCATTATCAAAATCTGTCTTAAAACCTATTGTCAAATTTTTAACACTCATTTTAGAAGCTTTAACTTGTGTATATTGAAATATTACATATTATGAGCGTCTCAACATGGATACCAGAATTGAAAAGGAAAGTTAAAAATTTAATTAACACTGGTAACAATTCTGTACATTAGTAAAATTAATTTCAATTCTATAGTATCAAAATATTAAAAGAAATTGCAATTGAGACTATAGTAGTTTAAATCAGTATCATATATAAAAGTTGACATCTATGCTTTTACAAATTATGCTGAATACCACTATATATAGGCTGTTACCACGAACACATCGAAATGTTTCGATTGCCCAGTAGTGACTTAGTAATATGTTTTCGGAAATTACAAAGTCAAAGATATCGTATCATTACAAAGTCAAAGATATCGTATCGTAACAGCAGTTCCGCACGCCAATTCCACATCGAAATTGTTTGATATATTTACTATCGTAACTTTTTTCCAGGATACCAAATCATTAAAACCTTAAATTTATTTTTAAATGTTACATTAGCGTGATGTCACATTTGACAAGTGTTGCCAGATTGGGGACTTATTTTATTCAACTCTCACCAATAATTTTGAGAAGTGACATTTAATATACATAATAGATGATTAATCTTCGAAGTGATTAGCAAACCGTCACAGTTAAAATTTAGTGGTGTATATTGAATAAAAAAAGTCCCCAATCTGGCAACACTGCACTTGACCATCGAAAGGTTTTGATATGTTCGTGGTAACACAAATAATAAAATACTTTAATTTATAATTTTTAGACTTTTTACACTCTACATGCAAAATTTAATTTTTCCTTCTTTTTTTCTTTCTTTCTTTTATCATTTTAATTACTGTTTCATGTGGTATTAATCTACTTGATATATAAAGAATTTGTTAGATGATCAAATCTTTCGAAAAACATTCCTCTATAACAAAAGACAATGTGGCCTTTCCTGTTAATTCCGAACAAAGGTAGATGTCACAACAGGACCACTGGCAGCTATTCCATAAGGAAAACCTTGCAAAACAGAATCCAGTTTCTGTTTCCCCCATTTCAGATATTTGAAACAATACTTCTTCACCGCGGGGGAATGTTCTGTTTTAATATGCTCTAAAGGGAGAGGAATAACATTCTACGGGTAATTATGCAATAGTCAGGTTAATTCGGCATTCCGCAAATTAAGAGCGGAGAAGAATACGGCTTTTTGTTTCAACGCAGTAATTAAACGGTTCGTTGGGCAGCACTGTTCCACAAGGTGGTAGCAGGATCGTGCAGTATTCAACTGTAATGTTCTTTCATTAAAAAGACTCGCAAGCAGAAGGGAGGGAAATGAAATAAAAGAATGAATTATGAGATGGAAAATGCAATGCATAGAGGAATGTATTAAATTTTAGGAATTATAATAGATGGATTAAACTTGTAAAAGGAGTAGGGTCACTACCCGAGTAATAAATAAATATTTAAAACTGCAGAAGAGGTTTTAATATTAAATTTGGATAATCCGGTGACATTGTGCGGTTCTATCGTTCTATGTCTAATATATCTCCGGAGATGGTAAAAGATGATGACAAAGTCTTTCCCTTATTATAAAAAAAAATAATATAATTTTCAATTGGTTGTTTTGACGTATCGTAAAGAGGTTTATCAAGTTTTTAATAGGACCACTTACACACTTGCCAACATTCTAATTAATATTCCGTAAAATTGTTAGTACCGCCCTTTTTTCACACCAGTTTTTTTTTTTTTTTTTTTTTTAAGAATATTTTTCTTCTTATTTAATCTTAATTATATTTGGATATAATTACTCTAAATTTCAAGTGGTGTGGGAAAAAGGGGTGGGTACGGAAATTTTACGGAATATTTATTTGGATGTTGGCAGGTATGCACTTACGTCAGGAAATTTCAAATCAAATATCAACGAGATATTTCAATTCTTGCCACGCATTGTGCAATGATGCACTCAAAGTTAGGATCACATTTGGTGAGTCTAATGTGGCAGCAGAAATGTTGGACAATACGAGGCGAGAACTGAAATATCGACATTTAATCGACTATTAAAGTTAGGCACATTTCATTCGGACACCTTGTACATATATATAAAATCATTTTGAATCCTATAAAGACTTCAAATGCGAACTCTTACAAACTGTAATCGCGAATTTAATTTACGAAACTCATAATTTTGTATGTCTGTGAAATTTTAAATTAAAATTTAATCACCTTCAATTATTATGGTTTAATTTTTGAAATAATTATTAGTTAAATTTTATTTTCAATTTTTAAGCAATGAATTTAACTAAGACTCTACATCTAACTGCAAGATTAACTCCATTTAGCCTCGTGACTAAAGTAAAAAGGTTTGAGGCAAAATGTATGACTGTTACAATTGTAAAGTAAGTAATAATTTTAGTTTTATTATTTTTCTTAGAAATAATTCTTTTTTTTTAGATAACATTACTGATTGTAGTTTTTAAAAGTATGTTTGATTTTATTTTTTCCTTTTCCTTTTTGAGTTTGAAATTATTTATACGTTCTTTTAGGTGTTATTGGGCTTTCCATACTGTAAATGTTTAGCAAATTGCATACAGTATGACAGAAATAAAACCTAATTTGCATGCAACATTCAATCTGAGCCCTTGAAAAAGTACTGATGTTGCACGCCTTCATTAAAAGGATGCTTAGTGTTTTTTTTTTTTTTTTTTTTTTTTCAAGAAATGTTTGTTCATGTTTCTTCTAGTTCTTTATCTGATACTTGGTTTCATCTTGTTTAATGCTTGAAAAGGTTTTCCTTATATACACTGCTCAACATTGAAAATGCAACACCAAGAAGGAATGATAATAACGGAATGAAATTTCTTGGACACATACATTTTAGTAGGAAGAACAATTGATTAAAATTTCAGGAAATTTGGAGTAATATGTACTGAGAATACAGTGCATAAAGCAGCGACCTCGGTGAGCAATAACAGCACATACCTGCCTAGGCATTGAATCGAACAGCGATTGGATGACATGTACGGGTAGAGCACTTCATGAAGTTTTAACACGATGCCACAATTCATCGATCGAAGTTACTGGTGAGTGGTGGGGGGCCAGTGACTTTTCAACGATTGAACAGTCATTTTCATTGGTGCGAGATCAGGAGAATGCGCTGGCCAGAGCAACAGTCGAACACATTCGGCATCAATGAAGGTCCAGACAATATGGACAACTTGCGGTCGTGCATTGTCCTGCTTAAATGTTGCGCTTCGGAGGCCTTGAACATAGGGCAGAGCTATGGGCCTTAACTCGTCAGAAATGTAATGGCTGGTATTCAGAGTGGCGGGAATGAAAACAAGAGGTGACCGGGACGTGTATCCAATGGTACAACATACCATCAATCCAGGTGGTGACTCAGTATGCGGCTACCAAAATTCTGATTACCCTCAAAACTGCATCACTGATATGGGCGCCATTAATGTGTGATTAACGATGAACCTGGAAGCAGGAATGGCGTGAAGTCACTTTTCAGACAAATCACAATTCTGTTTACAACATCAAGATTGCCTTATCCATATTTAACGGCATTATGAATAATGCACATTGCCAGCTGGGATTCGACATCATCATACTGTCCATCACTTGCAATGATGTTATGGGTTCCCATTGGATACATGTCTCGATTACTTTATGTTCGTATTCCTGGCACTCTGAACAGCGGCCATTAAATTTCTGATGAGTTAAGGCCCGCCCCTCTTCCCAGTATTCGAAGCCTCCGTAGCACAAAATTTAAGCAAGATAATGCACGACCGCAAGTTGTTTGTATTGTCCGGACCTTTTTTGATACAGAATGCGTTCGACTGTTGCTCTGGCCAGCGTGTTCTCCTGATCTCGCACCAATAAAAATGACTGTTTAATCATTGAAACGCGACTGGCCCCCCACCACTCACCAGTAACTTCGATCGATGAATTGTGGCATCGTGTTGAAGTTTCATGAACTGCTCTACCCGTACATGTCATCCAATCGCTGTTCGATTCAATGCCTAGGCAGATATGAGCTGTTATTGCTCACAGAGATCGCTGCTTTGTGTACTGTTTTCTCAGTACATGTTACTCGAAATTTCCTGAAATTTTAATCAATTGTTCTTCCTACTATAATGCATATGTCCAACAAATTTCATTCCGTTATTATCATTCCTTCTTGGTGTTGCATTTTCAGTGTCGAGCAGTGTATATATATACGTATATATTATCAATTTCAGCCTTTATCAAGCCACTGCAGGAGGAAGGCTTCTCCTACATGATTCCTTCCAATCTGTCTTGCTTTTAGCAATTCTTCTTCATTTTTCATAATTTCATCTCTCCAACGACACTGTCATCTCTTACTTGATTTTTTATCTCTCGGTATCCAAAATAGGACTTTGGAGGTCCATCTAATATCGTTTTTTCTGACAAGATGCCCAGCCCAAGCTCCATTTTAACTTCTTAATTCTACAAATGACATCAGTAACTTTGGTTTAATATACTAAGTGTCCCAACAAACTCTAAGAGGAGGTAGGACACATCATAAGGATTTAGAATTGCACCGCAAATGTCATCTTAACCCGTTAGTAGTCGCTAGTTGGTTGATTCGCCGCCCATTCCTTCAGTGTTGCCAGACTTTTTTATTCAATAGCCACCAAAAAAGTTTAGAAGTGGCATTTGACATACATAATCGACGATTATTCGAGTCGATTCACCTTTTATGTAACCAAATGCCACTTCTAAAAATTTTTGGTGGCTATTGAATAAAAGAAATCTGACATTTCTGAAGGGATGAGCGGCGAAATGACCAACTAGCGACTACTAACAGGTTAACCCTTTAAGCACCGGATGTTTTAGTTATTTTTTAGCAAATGTAGGCGGTACAGACGTAAGGATACAAACTTTAAGTAGATGTATAAGATTATAGATACCAGCTGAAATAATGAGAAATACACAGCAACTCATGACCGGAAACATCATATTAACCCTTTAAAGAACTGCTAAATTCTGGTGTTTTTAAGCAGTTACCGCCATGTACTAGCATTATCGATTGCTCATGTGTAATTAAATTCTTTGGTTATTTGCAACTCCACCTACCTTATGAAATTTAAAAATTTGTACGATCCATCATTTCACAAAATCATAACCAATATTTGTATTAAACACATATTGTAAAATATATTTTAAATACATCGATTAGAAACAACTTTATTACTATGTATATATTTTTATGAAATCATTTGCACGAAAAAATTGTTTGTTAAAAATTTAAAATCCACGCCCACATCTGTTAAACAATACCCAAAACACCTGGTTCTTAAAGGGTTAAAACGGCATTTGCGGACCTGGGATCCTATGCAGTTTGAATCCTTATGGTGTGCCTTATCTCTTCTTAAAGTTTGCCGCTGTAATTTTGGAACACCCTGCATTCATATGCGTGCGTGTGTGTAATGTCTCAGAAACAACTCATATCAAGATTTATATTTTTTGCCTTGTATAAGGCTTCATTTACATATGCAATTGTATATTGATTAATTTAAGTCATCTTTCCTAGTATTTGATCGTTGTAATGATGAATTATTGTTATTATTGTATTATACACAATATTTTTCAAGGAAAGATTTTGTAAACACTCCTACTTTTGGCCGCTATGACTGATCGCTACATGAGATGCAGTTTATAAGAAAACCAACAAACCTTAATACTTTCGTTTAAAACTTGGAAATTAATTTATGCTTACAATTGAAAGTGGATTATATTACTGAAACTAGTAATACGCATGTCTAAATAAACTGTAATTATGTATATACAGAAAAAAATATATAGTTAACTTCTAAGAAAATTCAATTTCTTCTTTATACAAGATCTGCAATAATCACAGAAAAATCTTGATGGCTCAGAAACACTTTTAAATTCAAGTGAACTCTTTGACGATACAGGCTAGTTTCTCTTTCCAGTGGTGAAATCCTACAGAAAATTTTAAAATATTATGCTTTACATGATTACTTTTCAAAATTCAAATTTCCTTATACTAAAATGTTAAAAAAAAAAAAAAAAAAAAAACTATTTAGGAAAGGAAAATTATGTTAAAATATTCTCAAAATCAATTATTATTTTTAAAAAAATCTAAACTGTATTTTATTATAAACGAGAAGCCTATTTTTTGTCTTTTAAATTGTATATTGCGGACTTCCTGTTATATTGAAGGTGGTTTACAGCAAAATTGTGACGAAGCATTTTTTCTGTTTGAAAGAAAGAGCCCTCTCGTACTAATAAATCTTCTTTTTGCAGGTTGTGATTTAGCATCAAAAGCCTCTTATATTTATAAAGATGCACCGAAAATTCTCCAAAAGCAACACAAAAAACTCAAAAATTTATGTTGTATGTAATCCCTTACGGCTACATTATTGGTATTCATCCAATGGTTAAGTTTCTCTAAGACAGTGTCAAATAACCTAATTTTCACTGTTTTTATGTAATTATTCTACATATTTTAATGTAATATTTATCATTTAAAATAAATGTACAAAAAGCGTTTAAAAAAGGAATTCATCATTTTAAAATATGAACTTGTGTTTCTTAGCAAAGACTAATATGATAATTTCTTAACATTTCTATTGCACGTTTTCTCTAGGTGTTACTCTTAGGAGTTTTTCAAACTTGAAGCCAAAAGAAAACAAATATGTTTTCAGTTGGTCTATTTTGTCTTTGAAAACTAATTTTCCCTTCCTAAAGTGGCCCCTTATCTATATATATAAAAGAAGACTTCCTGAGTGAGGGGGTGATCTATCAACGCCCAGACCAAACCCCTGGACCTAGAAGCATGAAATTTTGTGACAATGTTCTTTCCATGACGTAGGCATCCACTAAGAAGCGATTTTACAAAATTTGCCCCCCAAGGGGGGGAGGGGGGGAAAAACGTGATTTCACAAAATCCTTCATATCTCAAACAAAAAAAACAGATATCCGTAAAATTTTTGCTTTAAAATATAGCTAACACAAATGTCTAAAAACCAATTTCTGGAATTTTCAAAATTCGGTTCCCAAGGGGGGCGGGGGGGCAAAACGTGATTTCACATGCGTAAAAACGTGATTTCGCATAATCCTATATATCTCAAACAAAAAAATAGATATGCGTGAAATTTTTGCTCTAAAATATAGCTAATGCAAATATCTAAAAACCAATTTCTGGAATTTTAGAAATTCAGCCCCGAGGTGGGGCAGCAGGGGGGGGAGGGGGGGGGGAGGGGGGGGCAAAAAATAAAAAGAGAGTTAGATCGTTCAAAATTGGTATATAGAGGTTTTCGATACCTGCAAATCGATTTCGGATATTTTCGAATTTATAAAATTATTAGGAGGTGCGGGAAGGGGGGGGGCGGCAAGGGGGGGGCTATGGTGCAAAAACAAATAGAAATACAGTTAGGCCGTTCAAAATTGGTACAGTTAGGTTTTAGATGCCTGCAAGTCGAATGGGGATATTTTCGAAAGTGTAAAGTTATTAGGAGGGCCGGGAAAGGGGGAGGGGAGAGGGGGGGGAGGGGGGCAAAAAAATAAAAATAGAGTTAGATCGTTCAAAACTGGTATATAGATGTTTTCGATACTTACAAATCGATTGCGGATACTTTCGAATTTTTAAAATTATTAGGTGGGGCGGGAAGGGGGGGGGCTATGGTAAAAAACAAATAGAAATACAGTTAGGCCGTTCAAAATTGGTACAGTTAGGTTTTAGATGCCTGCAAGTCGAATGGGGATATTTTCGAAAGTGTAAAGTTATTAGGAGGGCCGGGAAAGGGGGAGGGGAGGGGGAGGAGGGGGGCAAAAAAATAAAAATAGAGTTAGATCGCTCAAAATTGGTATATAGATGTTTTCGATACTTACAAATCGATTGCGGATACTTTCGAATTTTTAAAATTATTAGGTGGGGCGGGAAGGGGGGGGGCTATGGTAAAAAACAAATAGAAATACAGTTAGGCCGTTCAAAATCGGTACAGATAGGTTTTAGAGGCCTGCAAGTCGAATGGGGATTTTTTTGAAAGTATAAAGTTATTAGGAGGGCCGGGAAGGGGGGGGGGCAGAGGGGCAAAAAAAAAAAGAAAATAGAGTCAGATCATTCAAAATTGGTACGTAGAGGTTTCCAATACCTACAATTCGATTGCGGATATTTTCGAATTTTTAAAATTATTGGGAGGGCGGGAAGGGGGGGGGGAGTAGAGCGGTAAAAAAATAAAAATAGAGATATATCGTTCAAAACTGGTGCATAGATGTTTTTGATACTTACAAATCGATTGCGGATATTTCAAATTTGTAAAATTATTAGGATAGACAGGAGGGGGGGGGGGCGAAGTGGGAAAATAATAGAAATAAGAGTTAGAGCATTTTGGGAATTTTTTCCTAAGGCAGTGAGAACCCGGTGCGACATTTTTCCTACTCAGATTTTGTTTCTCTTTTTTTTTCATGTGATAAAAATTAATGCAATTTTGAGAATTCATTATAGTGATTCATTTAAAAATAGGGACCAGCGAAGCGGGCGTTGCCTGCTAGTTTTATTATATATTAGGGGGACCGGAAAATAATGTCGTTTTGAATTAATAAAATGAAACCGGAAATTTTTGTTTAACAGTGTTTACATGGTACTTTACAAATAACCATCTTATAAGTTACCTAAGAATATCTTAAATTTTATCCAGGATAAATTCCCGATGTCAGTATTTTAATTGAAAACGACATTATTTTCCGGTCCCCCTAATATATATATATATATATATATCATAGCTGCCAATATTTTAAATTTTTTTATCAGATTTATCACCGGTATTTTTTTTTTTTTTTTTTTTTTTTTTTTTAAGAAAAATGTCTCATATACTTTCGACGATGAAATAAGAGGAAAACAATTATAAAAATTTCCGGTATTGAGTTGGCACCTATGATACATACGTATATATATATACATACAATTTTGAAAAATGTTTTATAAAATTATCCTTTTTAATGCCTATTTTCTTATAATCTGAACAGAACATTTCTCCTCCGCATCCTTTTTTCTCCGCTCATTCTTCACTTTGCTAGTAGGGGAAACGGTCACCATCCCTTTTCTTCTCCTCTCCTCTGACCGTGGAAGGAACATGATCAAATTCATATCTCCCGCTGATCATTTGCAAGTTTAAATATTTACATCGGTATTCTGAGAAGGATCATTATAATTCACTTCTAACAATAGAAAGTCAAAGGAAAGTACGCATATAATCCTCAGATATTTGAAGAATTTCCTCATGAAAACTTCAGATGCCAATTAAAAATTAAATAGAAAATTAACTCACACTTTTGAGGTACAGGAGTATTTTACATGAAAACATATCGTACAGTCTAAAAGACAATGCTTAAAAAATAAAAATAAAACTTATATCATCATTTACTAAACTCTAAATAGCATGTATAAGCCTGAAATATACAGTAAGGTTATTAACATGGTCTGCAATGATAATCATGCATTATGTATTTTCAATTAACAGTAACAATAATAATAATATTAAAAACGGCTAAATTTCAGACAAACCATGCTAATTTACACCAACTACAAACATTTTTTTTTTTTTTTTTTTTTTTTTTGAGGGGGGGAGGGGGTATTTCTTTTAATTTTCACTTTACTTTGTTTCATTTCATTTTATTTTATTTTTTTATCATTTTCTTATCAGAGTGGTGAAAATCCTTTCATTAAGTAAACACTGAAAAAAAAAAAAAAAAAAGAAAGAAAGAAATAAAAGAAATTATTCAATCTAAAAATAAATAAATAAAAACAAAATACAGATACTTTAAGTTTAAATTGTATTCAAAGAGAGCAGCCATACAGTGCGTGTCGAAATGATAGGTCCACCAGTAAAAACGAAATTTATGTTGGTAAAAAAGGTTTCATTGTGTACAAAGTACTATTTTATAAACTACATTACTTCATTCAATGTAAAATAATACATGAATAATATGCAAATAATAGGAATAATAAGGAAAACAAAAATTACATGAAATAGTTGTTTCAAAAAGATAGGTCCACTGAACCAAGCATCAAACTAATGTTGAATTATTAAGAAATTTTTCCACTTTGTTTCAGAATAAGCTCATAAATCCTATTCGGCATGGTTTCTACAAGTTTTTGCAAACACTGTTTTTCGATTTTTGACCATTCGGAGGAAATAGCCTTTTTCAAGACTGCAGTACTGTTGTACTGCCTTCCGCCTGCATACACCGCTTTTGAGAGTATACCCAACATGTTTTCTACCGGATTCAGGTCGGGGCTGCAAGATGGCCAATCGATAACATGTACACCATTATCCAGAAATCATTCGAAAGTGGACTTTGCAGTGTGCACAGGAGCATTGTCCTGTTGGAACATGAAGAATGGGCTCCCAATGTGCTCTGCTTGTGTAAGAAAATATTGTTCAAGCAGCTGCTGATAGCCTGCAGCATTCAAACGATTGTCTAGAAATGCTATATCAGTTTTTCCTGCACCTCCGAATCCGGCCCATACCACCACCAGCTTGCCTCTTCGCGAATATCTGTCTATCGTTACGCAGATCGTGCCAGTAGTACTACCAGCCATCTGGACCATCCAGGTTGAATTTCTTTTCATCACTGAATATCACACGATGCCAATCTTGTTTCCAGGACATCACTTCATGTGCGAATTTCAATCTATTTTCTTTGTACATTTTAGTCAATTTCGGAGCCGCTTTCCTCTTCACGTAAACTATATTGCCGAACTTCTTTACCACTCTATGGACTGTAGATTTTGATATTGGAGGGTTTTGTTGTCTGGCCACAGTGGATAAGCTCATATTTTCAGATTTTAACTCCTTTACGTTAGTCCTTCTTTGTCAGGGTGTCACTTTTGATGGGCGGCCAGATGATTTTTTACTGCCATAAGCATTTCTAAGTCGCAAATAATTGTTCACAACATTATGTGATCTGTTTAAAAGTTTACCTATTTCTCTATTCGATTTTCCACACGTTTTAAATGCATCAATTTAAATGCTGCAACGTTTTAAATGCTCAACCAGCGAAAGACTGCAACGACGACCCATTTCGTTTGATTACAACGTGATGTTCAAATCTGTTTAAATACCTCCACAACAGCCAGCATAATCCCGCAGTAAGACTAAGCAACGATATTTATGCAAATGTTTTGGAAATAAACGTGATTGGTGCAAAATTTCTGAAGGCGGACCTATCTTTTCGAAACGGTCTGAAAATGAAAATTTGCATAAAATAAAAAGGAATTATTTATTTTTAAGAAATTTCTTCATAAATAGTTATAACAATTACTGATTCATTATCTCTATCAAAAAAGTGATTCTTATTCTCAATTAAGAGACGAAATTTTGAAAAATGCGGGTGGACCTATTATTTTGATACGCACTGTACATTTATAATGATTTATTCGACTGTCATCGAAAATCTAACTCACACAGGATTTGTAGTAATGCTTCTAATATGAATCATAAATGCGCCTAGTAGTGCCATAAGTTCTGATACAAATACAAAGGAATTAAAATAAAAAACTTTGTAATCAAATTTAAAACTAAACTTTCTTAAAGTTTTATTCTACCTTTAAATTTAACATAACGTACCTTTTATTCAAAATGATCACCTTTTTGACTTCACACAGACTTTAAGTCTCTTTGGCCAATCATCCTTCGAGGTACACACTACACTGTTAAAAGAATGCAACTTTGCTGCCAGAAATTCTCTGTAATTACAGAAAAAATACGTTTTTTCAATGTAATTTTTCCGTAATTTACTATTTTTTCTCAAATTACAGAGAATTTCTGGCAGCAAAGTTGCATTTTTTTTTTTTTTCAATAGTGTACTTCCCTGGGAATTTCCATCACTGCTTTTTTTAAAGAATGTTTGAGACTTTTCAAACTGGGATATCATTTTTGGCACACCTTTACCTTCAACACTAACCACGATTTATGGTCGAGCGGATTCGAATCCGGACTGCTGGAAGGCCAATGTTTGGCTCCTTTAAAGTCTGGCACATTCTCTTTCAACCACCATTGGGTCGTCTTTGCTTTATGAGCGGGAGTGTTGTCCCGTTGAAAAGTCCAGTTGTGTCCAGTGAACAAGTTTACGCTCAGGGGCTTCACTATTGGTTCTAAGATAGTGTTTTGATAAACTTTTGCCGTGGTTTTCACTCCTTTCTCGCAAAAATGAATCTCTGTGATGTCTTCATAACTGATACCCCACCAAGCCATTACGGAAGCCGGATGATGAGTTCTCTGTATGCATTTTTCTTCTCTTTAGCTTCTTCAACAGACCTTGCGTATACACGATTATTCTGGTGGTTGAAATAATCTTCAACGTCAAAAATTTTCTCGTCGGTAAACAGAATTCTTCTGTAGCCATTATGACCATACCGTTCCAACAGTACGTTTTCTTTAAGGTACCTAGGGCACTTTAATTAGTTTGTAAAAAAATGGCCAGTTATTTTTCAATAACCTCTTAGTCTAAGGTCTAATGTTGCAGATGATTTCTAACGATGAAATTTAAAATATTATTTTATCGTCTGATGCGTTTGTATCACAGCAGATGATCTCAAGTTTTCGTATCAGAACTTATGGCAAAACTAGGTACGAAGTAATTTCTTCTAAACGTACAGTCGGTACCAAAAGTGTCCGAACACTAGCAAAAATTCCTATGTAAAAAAAGTACACTTTATACGGTTTTGTTAAATAAATCCTTATCTAAACATGTTCTTACACTGAGTAAGAACAGAATTCGACAAGGATTTATTTAAACAAAACCGTATGAAGTGTACTTTTTTTACGTAGGAATTTTTGCTAGTATTCGGACCCTTTTGTTACCGACTGTAGATTTCGAATTCAAAATTAATTAGCATATCAATATTGACGATATTTCCTTTGAATTCATTTAAAATGTAGGATAGATTCATAAAGGCTTCGAAAGACGATAGTTTCCCTAACCTGTAAGATAAATTACTGAGCACAGCAAAATGGTTTAAGAATACAATACTAAAGTATATTGCGTCAGAACTATATACTAACAACTCAGATGAAAATGTTTCCTTTTATGTATATGTATATATATATATGAAATCAATGCCTTTCTAAATACAAAAGTAACCTTTTTAGGGAGTCCATATAAACCTTCTGTTAACCTCTGGTTCAGGTAAAAAATTTCAATATCTAACTTATTTGAATGTTAAAACTTCTCTCTTCTAATTTCTTTATAGAAAAGGAAAGAAAAAAAATTACAATATTTTTTTTTTCTTCCTAAGAAATACCACCTCTTCTTTTTTTTCCAACTATGTCAGCATCCTTTGACTGCTGAACAAACAAAGAAACTAAGAAGTGAGATTATTTTTTCCCCTTCATAAAGCAATTAATCTCTAGGGATAAAGCAAGGTATTTAAAAAAAAAAAAGTAGGGAAAAAAATCTAGGCTTTTTTGAACTGTCTATCGAAAGTCAGTTTGCAATTTATCCCCACTTCTCGACAAACATAATGAAAGGTAAACACAGGACATATTCTAGAATGACATACTCGGTGAAGGAGATTATATTTGTACACGGTTTTGTGATTGTTTAATTAGCATTAATAAGTTAACGGGTGCATAGTTATGTTAAAAGTTGGTGTTTGCTTTGATTTAACAGTCTTCCTCTCAGATCTTAAAAGGGAAAAAAAAAAAAAACAAGACAAGAAAGATAACATTTTTTTTCCCCATTCATATGTAAAACTGTTTTTGTATATTTGAATTGAAATTTTATTTTGATCACAAATATTTATCCCATTTAGAGTGCAGTTTGAGAAAACTCCTTTCATATGCAGCTATATTTTTTTGTCCGTGTGTTTCGTGAAGAAATAGTAATGATACACATAAAAAGTGTAATAGATTACAATACATAAATTTTAATGAAAGTATTAAAGATGTAGTTAAGTAAATTATACCGTTACAAACTGAAAGAAAAAATAATTTATTCAAAATAAACTAAATTTCAGTTTGAAATTGAAATGAATCTTTTATGTTTCTTTGCTGAATACTGGGGATGTATGTATGTGTGTGTGCGTATTAAATTAGTTGGTTAGTTGAGCAAAAGAATTTAAATTATGAAAGTGATTTGCTTAATTTGGTCTTTATTCTTATAAATCACTAAATTAAAACCGATTTTTGGAAGACAAAATCTTTGTTTGGAGCAAGGTGTAGTAAGGGGCATTGATACGCTCTGTAAAATTTTCCTATGTATCCTATGGTATTTCATAGAAATAGGTATCCAGATAATAAAATAAATACAGTTACTCTATTAATAGCAGGAGACTTGGCGTTGGAATATTAAAACAGGAATAAACTACTACGTCAGAAACGCCAAAGAAAAATTATTGAGGTGCATACAGCTGTTTCGGTAGCCTAAATCGCACTGAAGACGGTACGCTTTAGGCTACCGAAACAGCTGTATGCACCTCAATAATTTTTCTTTGGCGTTTCTGACGTAGTAGTTTATTCCTGTTTTAACAGTTACTCTATTATTCCATTTTATTACTAATACACCGCTTCTTTTGTCAACGCATTATTATTGTGTCAATCCGCGATTGTAATGAAATGCTCGCCCTCTGGTGGGGTAAGGTGAAATTATCACACCACTGCATATCATCATATTATGCAATCGATTTTCCATGATGTAATGGCGGAGAAAGAACAATAATAAATACACGTGCCTATTATATTTACTAACAACTGCAGTTCAGAAAGCGCCATCTATCGATCATTACAAACGCGGATTGAAAGCAATGTTTCTTGGGGAAAAAAAAAACAAAAAACAGTTAATTATTCTTGTTATATATATATATATTACTTATCTCGTAAATTTTAGAACTGAGTGTTATGCCCATAATAATGATCAATATATCTCTATTTTTATGCGAAATATTTTTTATTTATTTATTTTAAATAAAATATTGACAGTTTTTTTTTTTTTTTTTTTGTAAAAATTGCCTAGCAACTATTGTCGTAATCTAAAACTCGTATTGCTATTTTACATTTAAATAAAAGAGAAAAGGCTAGGGAGTTTCATTTGAATTTTAATATTATTATTATTTTTCCTGTTGATGTATTTTAAATTATGGATAGTAACGTAAAAAGAGTTATTCTAAAAATAAAATTAAATAAAAGTGTTTGCGATTTTACGGTAGACCAACACGTCCGGCAGCATACAGTTAAAAAAAAAAAAAAAAAGACTTCTGGTCCAAAACTAAATTCTGTTTAGGGCATAATTTTAATTTATGAATTATGCGAATGAAGAAAATTTTGAACGGTGGGGTCTAGATCTGCACCGAGTACTCGGTACTCGGTACTCGACAAAATTTAGGTTAAGTATTCGGCCAATACCGAGTAGTTGTGGGAATTTCACTAATTTTATGCTTTATTGAAAGAAATGTATTAATGAGAGATATTTATTTTACAACTAAACTAAAAACATATGCAAATATAAATACAGAATCATTCTAATTGAATTTTTTGCTATAACAGCTTTCTGCAGTTAAAACAGGCTGCCAACAAACTTGGAATAGAGACGATTCATGATATGAGCTTGTCCATTTTCGTTATAAGAATTTAATTATAACTACCTTGTATGTATGTACTATGCAATATTTTATAAAACTTAGTACATAAAATTGTATCTATGAATCAGACAAAAATAAAATAGTATTTTAGAAAAAAAGAATCTTTATGTAATATTAATACAAATTTTTAGTTATACATTTGTGGAAATAAAATCTTTTTCTAGTTTCCTCGTTAATCAACGAAAAAAGAAAATGATAAAAATATTTCTTCAGTCATTTATTTTACATAATTTTACAGGCTGGTATGTCACATAAAATTTTATTTTGTTAAAAAAATGTCTGTAACTTCAATTTAATTGCCTATCAGTTTGTCTGTTCGCGATCTGATTTTCCGCAAATATTATTAGAATGTCTCGAAATTAATATATTTTATTTTAAGTAATACTAGATGGTTTCCTATTTAAAATAGTATGCATGTCACTACCACTTTGTGCGCAGGTGGAAACAAAAGAAATTGGATACGTTACTGCGTATAAGACTTTGTTTCCTATGGTCTGTAGAGTTTAGGTTGTATGAAAGCGTTAAAAATATTTTCGCTATAACTTTTTCTCTAAGGCTCCTTTTTCTTTTCTCCAGTGCACTGGATGAAAGTAGCATCATTTTTAGAATGTGCAAAAGCATCTTTTCTATTGAATATGGTTGGATTAGCATTTAAGTTTTGTTTACTGGATCACATGAAAGATTCGGATACGTCACGGTATATAAGAGGAAATTGTTGAAAGTGCATTTTGAGTAGTATAAACCATTTTAAATACCTTCCTATATTGTTTGATGAACATTAATATTTTCAATTTGACTTTCTGTCTGTTTTTGTGCCTTGTCTGTAATAATGAATTTCTGTTTATATATAATTATCTTGTAATATTTAAGCAGTTTTGTTAAACAATATTCTATTGCTTGACTATATAAAACCTCTGCAAAACACATACTAAAAATCTTTTTCATAGGAAGGCATACATTTTTTTTTTTTTACATATTTTTGAATCGGGTCGGGCCGAGTCGGGCCTGATTTTGACGTCTTTTGTTTGATCCGGACCCGGTAAGCAGAGCCTTCGTACGGGCCGGGCTCGGGCCTCAAAATTTTGGCCCGTGCAGACCTCTAGTTGGAACAATCTATTCTAATTCTAGATGTATTCTTTTTTAGAAAGAAAAAATAAACGCTATTCACATCGAAGTTTTTTCAATAGTAATTTTACATTTTAACTGAAAATTGAATATATAAGTGTATTTTCATATTATTGAAAGAATATTTTTCTTTTCAAGTACTATTAACAGTACAGAAATTTAAACCAAATAAATTTATTTACATATAATAAAAGTGTGATTTTATTTTATTTTATTTATTGTTTATCTAATTTGATTTTCAAATAAGAAAGCATTGAGACTTTATCAGAAAATTACCATATTTGTTGAAAAAGTAGAACTTAGTTTCGAAAAGCACAGTCAGATTACGAAAAATTGCTAAAAGAGCAAAATATTTAAAATACTAGCAGGCTACGCTTGCTTCGCTGGTCTCTATATTTAAATGAATTTTCAAAAGAATTCAATCACTTATTTTTATTATATCACGTTATAAATAAAAACTAAAAAATGACATTGAAGTTACTCTAAACCTCGTTTCAGGTAACTGCTGCATACAGCAGCGTTTTTCCCCACCCGCGCTACGTTATGTTCAGGTTCCCACTGCCTGCAAAACGTCTTTCCCGGGCCCTTCAAATTGGGTATTTATCGACGACTAGTGAAGCTGCAATTATCGAAAACTACAATTTTAAAGGTGTCTGCATCTCAGCAACTATTAAATATTTTAGTTTTTGCACCAGGTATTTTAAGGCCCCCGCTCTTTATACTATATTACCTTTTCTTGTTCCGACCAATATAATAAAAAAACTAAACGTAGATTGATCTTTAAATGGAATTAAATAAATAAAAAATAAATAAATTTTAATTAAACGTAAGTTTTACTAAGTTTACAATACATTTATATTACAATTTTTTACAATAACTAAATAAATTTAAAAATAGGAGAGAAAGAGAGAGAGAGAGAGAGAGAGAGAGAGAGAGAGATTTCCCTTTTAAAGGATTTAGCTAAATAAATAGATATTAAAAGTTGTTATATTATAAAAATTATACATAAATGTAGCTGTTATAAACATATTTTTTTATTTAAAATTTAATATGTTTAATTTTTTCTACCGTATTAACAATTTATTTCAGTAAAAATAATAAATAATAATAAAAAAAAAAGATTTCCTCTTCAAATGAATGAGTTAAATAAATAAACAATAAATAGTGTAATAGCTCTTGCTAAGATACGCAGACGATTGAAATGTAAAAATAGATTTCAGAAAAATTAGACTGAGAAGTCAATGAGTAAAATCGAAAAACAATTAATTAAAAATTTTCAAATTCGAAATTCGAAAAAATCTTGATGAAGTGCACACCTGTAGAGTCCAAGCTACCTATCAGCCAAGTTTTATTACTCTGCGCTCAATAGTGTGAGCACCAGAGCGCAGACAGACACACATGCAAGCACACACACAGATACACACAGATACTTCTCTTTATTTACATAGATTATAGAAGATTATATCTCGGGTTAATGTTTATCTGCAGAACAATTATAATTATAGCACATGAAACTGACTACTTATTATTATATATATATATATATTGTATCTTTCATTTAAAGGAAATAAGAAAATTATTCTTTGATTCCGAATTTTCATTTAAGAAATAGTTCAGCAGTTAAAAGTTTTGCGGTTTATCCTTATCATTTTTATGGCTACTATTTTTATCGTGCGACTTTTATCAGACGACTTTTTTTTTCTAATATCATTTTTAGCGGTACTATATTATTGTTGAATCTTTTATCTTTTTATCATTTTTAGTTTTCGAATAGCATACAATGCTTAGTTTTTACACAGTAAAGCATTGAATGATGATGATTAAATGGAATCATTAATACTGAATCTTATAGCTAAATTTAACGTTTTTTTTTTTTTTTTTTTTTTTTTTTTTAAGATAAAAAAGAAAATTTATAAAGCTGACAACACAAATATTAGTAATTTTTTTTTCCTCTTCAAATAGGACTTTTAATAAAATATTTTCACTCTAATGAGAGAGAAAAAAAGTTATAAAGTTAAAAAAAAATTTAATCTAGTGAGAATTTGTTTTAATATACGCGGAATCATCAACCCTCATCCCGAATTTTCGCAATTCAGTTATTATTATTTATGTGTCAGCAGTATAATTTTTCTCTTCCTGTAAAAATGCTATCATTATTGTAATTTCAAAAGAAATTCTTTTAGCGTAATGGTGTCACTCATTCATATACGAAATGCCTAGCAGAATACTTGGTTTTCATTCATGTGTTAAGGACATGGTTAAATGTCAAAAGCTGAGTTGAAAATTTTGAAATTTCACTATACTTACTATGCAAAACGTACTATCCCGATGACCAGTTTCTTTCAGACGCCGTCGGTTTATCTTGCCCAATTCTTCTTGAGAACCACACCTATCGCAACAGGATCTTAGAGGCACAAAAACTATTATTGGGTTTCCCGGAAAGTTCGTGACGATTCCTTCTTTCCCGTTCCTTAAAAACGGGAGAAAGCGAGAGATAATTGAGCGGCGAGAAACATTGCGGACATTTCCTGCTGATTCTCTGATTTTCACTTTCTTAAATGTCGGCACGAACTTTCTCGGACAACATGGTATTTGAATGTCAAATATCAAAGTTGATATTTGACATTGAAATGTCAACTGGGTTCACCACATTTTGGTGCAGTAAATTTTCAATTCAGTTCAATTGCTATAAGGTAACATATAAAGACCTAAAAAAAATTTGATGCAGACGAATCGCGTCGTATTGATATTCGTAAAAATGAAAATGTCGTTTTTAAAGCAGGTCCGAGGACGTGTTATAAATTGTTGGTAAGTTTTGTTTTAAAAAATTCTGCCCGTTCGATTGTCTTTTTATTTATTTATCTAGAAAATAAACAAAACAAAAAGCAAAAAACTCACACGTGTACTGCCTTAAAAAAAAAAAAAAAAAAAAAAAAAAAAAAAAATTGCTTTTCTTGTAAGAGTACATTTTTTAAACGTAAGTATTACATAAAGACTCTTTTTTTCCTCCTAATTTACGTTTAATGTTAAGGAAAATTATTAATGTTTTTGTTTCTTAAAAAAAAAAAAAAAAAAAAAAAAAAAAAAATGTAATATTTTCTAGATTATTTGTAGTACATGTACACTCATGTGAAAAATATTAGAATAATTGTTAATTTTCATTTTATTTATTTTTACTTTTTTCTGTATATATATATATATATATATAAGAAAAGAGAAAAAGTGTAAGAAAGAATGTATAAAAAAAGAAAAATAATCTGTTGTGTCACTCACACGAGTTTCTCTTACCCTGAAATTTAATACTATAAATACAGTTGGAGATTAAGAGGTAACATAACGAGTACTGTTATGTAAACCTGTTAAAACAATTCAAATTAGGCTTCGGAAGAGTTTTATATGGTAATTAGTTCTATGTGAGGGGAGCTACTGCCCCCTCAACCCCCCGTTTCTTTACTGCACCTATATTTATATAGAATTTAAATCTGTTATTGAAATTAAAGTTCACTTAAAATTATTCAGACAACTTTCACACGCAACATTCTTTGAAACTTATCAATCTTGATCAAACTTTTCCAGCAACAAACTTATATTAACTTCAAAATACAATATTTGGATCTCCTAAAATTATTCTTTGTTAAGTCACTCTAAGAGTCACAGACAAAGATCAAACGTTAAAAAACTTGACTACGGTAATCAGGAAGCCTCAAAACGTGTAAGTACACAAAAAACAATCAATGAATATTTAGCTGAAAAATACACATTATTTACCATATCTCTATGAGGAATTCATTTCAATTCCCGAATAGCTTTCCTGGAAATGGTAAAATATTATTAGTAAAACACATCCACTAACAACAAATAGAATGTTATCGCTTAAATATTTGCAGCCCTGTACATCTTTCGAAGATTAAATACAGACCACATTGTGCATCTAAATATAATCCTATAGTAATGGTAGGTAATACTATGGTAGGTAATCCTATAGTAATACATGGCCTTACCTGAAATACACTTCCGTCAATTTGCAATTATTGTCTTACTTTTATCTAGTTCTTTTGTGTAGCCCTGTAAACGAACAGTAAATAATTTCCCTACCATATTCTACATGAGACATGTTTTTACGCATATATATATATATATATATATATATTCGTTTCATTTGGTTTAGTTCAGTGTATAGATGTTAAACTCTACTTATCAACACTTTCCCCCACAGACGTAATGTATTTGAATTCTCTTGGGCGTGCTTGTACATGAACCACTTGCTTCATCTCAACGAAAAGCTTAGTGTAACATCCTTATATCATACACATTTAGAATACCAAGTTTGGACTTTCTGCTACTATTTGTTCTTGAGCTATGCTGATAACACACACACAGACCATTCGCTAAAAACATGATGTTCATATTCAGGGGACCTCAAAACTTGTAAATATAACAAAAACTCAGGTTCGAAAATTTGACCCTAAAACAATACTTTCTCTACCTTATGGGTAAGAGAAAGTAAAAACCTGTGTTTAGATGCCTGTCATACTGCCAGTTTTGGGGAAAGAAACAATATAGCCTTTTTTTTTTTTCTACCAGTTACCTGAACTTTCGGGATAGAAGAATTTCAATATTTCCCCTGGGCAGTAATCCTACCCTTCCCTTTCTTCTTATACTATATACAGTAACCGCCGCTTAATAAATTAACTGGTTAATAAAATCAGCCTCTTAATCTGAAAAAATTGCAAGGACCAGAATCTAATGAATATGAACTGCTTTTAAAACCGCCGCTTAATAAAATCAGCATCGCCGGTTAATAAACTAAAAAAAAAAAAAAAATCTCTGCAGCAGTATAAATGTCATTTATTCACTCTAAACAAATTTTTATTTGCACTGTGATTTTTTTTATTTTTGAAATAGAAAAGAAAAGAAAACATAACAATCTCTTCGTTATTTCTACTCTCTGTCAACAATTTTACATTTGCAGCATAGTTACAAATTAAACAAGCCCCATCACTTGTTTTAGTAACAATTTCAAGGAACATATTCTTAAAGTGCGGTAAAAAATTGCAAATTTAATTTAATTCGCAAATGATAAGGTTTTTTTTTTTTTTTTTTTTTTTTTTTTTTTTTTAATTAAAAGACAATTTTTAGTTCTTGTTTTTAAATAATTAAGAAGCAAGAGGTTTAAATGAAAATATTTTAAATTTAAAAGAAAAGCGTGAACGTTTGACAAAGTAATTAGGATCGTCCTGATAGGAAAGTGCATCAGAACTTGGGATGTGCTTAATTACTTATTTTGAAGAAACAATTAATTAATTATCTATCAAATATTAATTAATATTGTTTATTAATTACATTTTGAAATTTCTTTCTAAATTCAGGGATGTAATGTCTTTTTCTTGAGTACAGGAACATTCACCGTATATAAAAATCAGCCGCTGAATAAAATCACTTTGGTTCAGAACGAATGTGGTTTTAAAGTGGCGGGTACTGTATATCCTTTCTTAATCCGTGATATATATAAACAAAGAATTGGATTCGTTAAAATTTTCGACCTCCAGTTTTTCGTGGATTTACACTTTTTCAGATGCCCTGAACTCGATTTGAGTATTTTTCGAAAATGTCTATGTATTTCATAAATTTTGTGGACACTGTATCTCACGAACCAATGAATAAAATTTAACCAAACTTGTTATTTAATTTGACCTTGACCAAAACTGGTGCTAATTCATATTGGGATTAATTGCTCAGCAGGTGGCGCTTTATTCGTCCTATTTTTTCGTAATTTTAGTATCATGACAAAATTTCGCATAAATGTTCAGAATGACAGTTATTTTTAACGCATGAATGTGAAATTACTAAATTAGTGCGAATTATTGATAATAGTACAGTCGCTAAAAATGTCTCCGAACACTAGCAAAAATTCCTATATAAAAAAAGTACATTTAATACAGTTTTGTTAGATAAATCCTTGTCGAATCCTGTTCTTAGACTGACTAAGAACAGGATTCGACAAGGATTTATTTAACAAAACTGTATAAAGTGTACTTTTTTTTACATAGGAATTTTTGCTAGTGTTCGGAGACTTTTGTTACCGACTATAGCAGTAGTAAAGTAGGATAAAAATTGTGTGTATGTAAAGGCATCGCTTCGCCCTTCTCCTGGAGAGGGTGAGGAAAGTATACCCCGGCGAGTGAAAACTTTCAATATGGGAACCTTTCAAAACAACTTGTCAATAACTTTAAAACGAATGGTTGAACCATATATCTGTAATAGCTTAAAACATAGTTATTTATTTATTTATTTATTTATTTATTATTATTATTATTATTATTATTATTATTATTATTTTTATGGGAAAAAAAAAAAAATTCATCTTAGATATCGACAGAAAATTGACTTCATTTGTATATTTAGTGTTATGTTTCTCTCTCAGATGAAAATTGTCTACATTTATAAAGAGAAATAATTTTAATAAATAAAAATTTTACTAACTAATTTGCACTGCATCAATTTGTATAAGAAAATATAAGATATTTCTGAGGTGGCCACAATATAACAGTTTTAAATGGAATACTTTTAGAAAAACAATTTCATTTGATAATACAATTTATCTTTTTCCTTTTTCATTTTCCGACCAAGTTTAAAAATGCTTAATTTCAGTTTGTCTGCTTGTCCGTCCAAATTTTAATTTTCATAAATACTTTTAGGATTCCATAAATTATTTTTAGAGGTATTTTTAACCGCATAATACAGTCGGCAGAAAAAGTATACGAGCACTAGCCAATAATTCCGATATCAAAAAAGTACACTTAAAACTGTTTTGTTAAATAAATCCTTGTTGAATCATGTTCTTAGACTAACTAAGAACCAGACCCGACAAAGATTTATTTAACAAAGCAGTATTAAGTGTACTTTTTTTAGACAGGGATTATTGCTAGTGCTCGGATACTTTTTCTGCCGACTGTAAATGCAAAGCCATAAACACAGTTCAACATGAATGGAAAGTTTAGAGAATAAATAACACAACTGAAAATTTATCTGAACTCAATTAATTTTATTACTAATCTCGAATAATTTTGCGTGGCCCTGTAAATGATTCATTAATATTAATCACATCATTTCTGAAAGGGAACATCCTTTATCGCATCTAAAAAATGCATGGAGATTTCGAATACTTAGTGCATAGTATAATGATGTTAAACTTTAGGCCGTAATGTGTTCAAATTATTTTATTGGTACATTTACATTACCTACAATGTTTGTAAATAACATTTAAATTATCTACAATGTAATGTTTGCATTAAACAAATCAGTGTTGTTTTATGTAAGATTTTAAATAGGAAAAATTTTTACTGTTGTAAGGTGTGAGATCTTACCTAATCTCTCTTTAGGTTGCAAGTGCTCAAAATCGTGTCTAGTTGTCTATGGAGTCAATGCCTGATTTAAGGCAGGGCATTTGGGGCAAGTGCCCTGGGCCCTCACACTGATGGGGACTCCAAAAAATTCCATCATACATTTAAAAAAAAAAATTGTTTTCTCCGTCAATGATGAAGGTATTACTGCACTGTTTTATAAATCGGCGGTATGATCTTTCAAGGAAACTATCAGCTCATCGAAATAAAATGCAATATTTTCGCTAATCGCAAATAGAACTGCATACTACCGATACTGCATTCCAAACTCGTACTAAGGCTAACTAAATCCGAGGAACGCACCGCAGAGTAGAAACACGGACGCGATGTACATTGATCCGATCGACAAGTATCGAATCTAGTTAAGCCTTACTCTTACCAATAAAATTAAAAGTGGAGTGAAGTGAAGAGAATTTTTAGATACGTGAATCAAAAATATGCGGTTTGTTTTGTTTGTTGTAATATTGTATGAAGAAAGTATGATAAAAGGTGTGAATAAGTATGAGGAAAAGGGGTCCATTGAACATGAGTGTACTGGGCCTCCAAGTGAGTAAATCGGTCCTTGCATGGAGTGTTGGGTTGCAAGAGTCAAAGTTACCAGTTGGATCCAGAGTTAGACGGCGATGATCTCGGTGGAAGTAGTGTCAGGTAAGCATAGAAGGGTTAATAAACTAGTTGGTATAGAAGAAGGTAGCCAGTTATTCGGAGATAATTTGTATTTCGGTTCCAGTGGAGATGCAGAACGCGTTTAAGGGAAGTGGCGAAGTTTGGTATTCAGTTGAATATATGGTATTTTTACGATGGATATATTACGGAAAATGGACTGAATTTCTTTTTTCTTTTTTCTTTAAAATAAGACTTCCAAATTATAAAAGTTGGGGCTTTTTCATGTTTTTTTTTTTTTTTTTTTTTTTTTTTTTGCGGTGTTTCGTATTCGTTATGATGATGCTAAAGTTAAATCTACCAAATGCTTCTAAATAACTCCAATTCTGATGAGTTCATTTAACTACAGTCTCTCAGAATTAAAATCTATTTAAGTTAATTAAATCTAAATTTGTAAAAGTCTTGGTATTTCCCGCCGTAAAAGTAAAAATAAAGGTAGTTGGGCTTTATAGGACTTTTCTTCATTTAAACAATATTTTACATTATTTAAAAAGAGAGACAACGCAGACGCTGTAAACCAGCCGTTACACAGTAATCTAAAAAATCCTAAATAGCATGTACATATTTTTTATGAACTTCTAAAAATGTATATTAAAAGGAAAACGCACGCAGACAAGCGTAATACTAGAGTTATATACACTACTAAATATTGAGATTATGTTATTAGAAAAAAAAAAAAAAAAAAAAAAAATCCAAAATTTTCTTAAATAATGAAAGATAAATTATATCAACAAGTGAAATTATATTTCTTGAATTCTTGAAAAAAAAAAAAAAAAAAAGAGAAAATTCACAATTACAGGGGTGATTGTATTTAGAAATTTACCCGCTTTCAGGAATTCTTTTTACATTTTTAACACCAGAATTCCAGTTTTTACTTTCCGAACATACATATGTAAGGAAAGTACTGTAATCAAACAAAAATCCAAGTTTGAGATTTTGGTGTTTCTGTACGTTCTGAGGTGCCATGAGTTCATTTTTACTATTATTACGATGATGTATGTGTGTGTATGTATGTGAATGAACACGATAGCGTCTAAATGCTTTGTTTGAATGAGCTGAAAGCTAGTACGTATGTTATAGTTCACCATTTCATGAATCTTATTGATTTTGGTGAATCTAAAACTTACAGGTTTTTTACAGGTATACAAAGAAAAATTCTTTAACATTATATCCTCTGGGCCCAAATTTTTTAAAGTACGATAATGTCTAAATGCTTTATTCGTTTGACCTGAAAATGTATACACATGTTATAGGTAAACATCGCACAAACTGTGTAGATTCTGGTGAATCTAGCACTTATAACTTTTTTACAAGGACAGAAAAAAAAAATTCGTTATCATTTTGACCTATGGGCCTAAATCATTTAAAGTACGATAGCGTCTAAATTCTTTATTCAATTGAACTTTAAATTTATACACATGTTACAGGTCATTGTCACACGAACTGTATGGATTTTAGTGAATCTAGCACATACAGATTTTTACAGAGACAAAACTAAAAATTCATTATAATTATGATGTATGGGCTCAAAATGTTTGAAGTTCAGTTGTGTTAAATTAAACTACATACTATTTGTGAAAAAATACTCAAACACTTTCTCTTTTGTTTATTGAGAAACTTCTCTCACTTTAGCTAAAAAACCGTTAATTACTTAATGTTCAGAAAGCCAAGTGGAGTCACTGCACGTGACTGCTAAACTATACTCAGTTTTTAAACAGCATTTCATGAAATCCACTGTAAAAAGTTTCTGTAAGTTTGCAGAAATATTTATCCAGAGTCTATGTAAATTTACAGATAAAATAATTGATATTATCAATCTTTATTCTGTATTATTAATATTTTCTTTTTAATTATTTAATTTCCCAATAAAAATTAAAATGGAGAGATTTTACTTCAGAAAATCTTATAAATCACTTATAAATTCTCTTTAATAATTAATTAAAACAATATAAGTTATTGAAATGCATATACAAAATAATTTTTTTAACATCTTTGTTTACTTAATTTCTCTGTATGATTTTACACAAGACCTAAGTAAAATGGTTACCAGTAGTTTTCGTGTTGAAATTTTTAACAGTGCATTAACAACTTTAGTTTAACATAGCAACGATATTATTAAAAAACTGTAAGTTCTGACATTTTCTTAATTTTATTATATTATACAGTCGACAGCAAAAGTATCCGAGCACTAGCAATAATCCCTGTCTAAAAAAGTACACTCAATACTGCTTTGTTAAATGAAATCATGTTCCTAGTCATCTTCTTGTCAAATTATGTTCTTAGTCTAAGAACATAAGCAACAAGGATTTATTTAACATGATTTCTTGTCGAACATGATTAGACAAGGATTTACTTAACAAAACGTTTTTAAGTATACTTTTTTGATATCGGAATTATTGGTTAGTGCTCGGATATTTTTGTTACCGACTGTAATTAACATAGTCAGCACTAAATCAAAGAGCCTATAAATTGTTTCCATCGCAAAAAATGTTGCCACTTAAATAACTGTAGTTCATCTAATAGTGAAATAATATTGCAACATGAGATGAATCTAATGTTAAATGAATATTATTCCAATCTAATATTATTTCTGCGACAAAAATGTAATTAAATTAGGAATTAATTAGGAATACTTAATTTAATTATCTGATTTCGTAAAGTAACATTGTTATTAATATCATAATCATTCCCATCATTCCCATCATCGTCATCATTATTTTATTTATTTATTTATTATTATTATTATTTAATAAACACAAATTTGCTACAGTGCATGGTTTGTAATATCAGAAAATACCTCGCAATTGAAACTGCCTAAAATAACATAATTGTTTTGGGTAGACTATTTTCTCCTAAGGATTATTATTATTAATAGTTGTCATTTTACTGGCGTTCGGTAAAAATGTCAAAGTTTTTATTATTATTATTACAAACTATTATTTTGTATTATTATTTGTAACTATTATTTTATTTATTATTATAATTTTTTAATAAACACAAATTTGCTAAAGTGCATGGTTTGTAATATCAGAAAATACCTCACAATTGAAACTGCCTAAAATAATATAATTGTATTGATGAGACTATTTTCTCCTAAGGATTATTATTATTAATATTTGCCATTTTACTGGCATTCGGTAAAAATGTCAAAGTTTTATTATTATTATTATTATTATTATTATTATTATTATGCAAACAACTGTTTCATTTCAATGTTCTCTATTTGTTAGTCTCAATATTTATTAATTTGCATTAATTATTTACGAATTTTTGAAAAATAACTTATACCATTAATTATCAAGTGTAAAGAATTACAATCCAGGATGTCCAGTGCCTTTATTAAGAAATAAAAGTTTCAGATCGAATTCCATATAGAATCAAGAATGTGAATTTGGGGCATCATAACTCCTGACAGTATTTATGAGGAAAAATTCTCTTTTTAATTTATCAACAATTCAATAACAGAAAATTTATTATAATAAATATTGGTAAAAGTTATGCGCCAAATTGTCATCCCTGCAGTAGTTAATAGTATATATATATATATATATATATATATATATATATATATATATATATATATATCCTCCATCCCTATTAAGTGCTAAAAGCTGTAATTATTTATTTTTATAATGAAGAATAATAACAAATGAATGCAAGTAAAACTGAATACAGATTATAAATAATCTCTAAAAAAAAAAAAGAGTTAAACTGAACACGTGTCATTTGTTAATTATATTGAAAACACTTTAAAAACACGTAAAATTAAATTATTTAATTTTACGTGTTTTTAAAGTGTTTTCAATATAATAAATACAGATTCTTGAAAAAAAAAAAAAAAAAATCATTATTTTTTTAACCAATTTAAAATAAAGTACTCATTTTCAAATTGGATTTTAGCGTAGCATTTATGTAGATTTTAAAAATCTGCTTACCTTGTAAAGTATATATCTAAATAAAAGTGTATTTTAGACAAATTTGGGCTTATAAAAACAAAGTGGTAAAGCTTATAAAAACTAATTATAGAGAAATGGATGGATCGGCCATGTTGGATCAAACGATATGCCATTGTTTTGTTGGCCACCGAGATCCGCTGATCTGAATCCTCTTGACTTTTTCCTATGGAGTTATGTTAAAGACAAAGTATTTGTATCTTCATTAATACAGAACTTACAGCAACTGACGCAGCGGATAACTGAAGAGCTCGGATCATTATTTTATCACGAATGTGGCAAGAACTCGAATTTCGAATAGTTATTTGCTGAAGGGGCAAACATAGAACATCTATAGGAACTTGGATAACGATAATTTTTATTATAAATTTGATTTATCAAAATAAAATAATTACAGCATTCACTAGTATGCTTTTTTTTTTTTTTTTTTTTTTTTTTTTTTTTAATCTCATTCAATATGAAACACCCTGTATTTATCAAGAAACAGTTATTTTACGATATAAATACCATTATACCATTTATGACTTAAGCAATGCATACATAGTATTTTAAATTTACTGTATTCATACAGTGAACTGTCAGGATGGGCAAATACCGTATAGCTTAATATACTTGTATTGCAATTTAAAAATCTTTTTTATAATGTATGCATACATTATAGACTTTTAACACTTGGAATTCTTAACAAAACATCAAAATTTTCTCCTGTAAAAGTTTAAAGTGCATTCATTTAAGCAATATTATAATGCCATTAAGTGCCCTGTTAAACATAAATAAACAACTGTGTGCTTAAAGTAGAAAAATGTTCAATGTTTTCTGAATACATAATTTTTTTTTCTTTCTTTTTTCATTACTATGAACTCGTGGTATTCTTTTCTGAAAAACTAAGAAAAAAATCATATTGTTTCTTTCTTTCTTTTTTTTTTCTTTCTTTTTTTTTTTTTCTTTCTTTCTTTTTTTTTTTTTTTTTTTTTTTTTTCTTTTTTTTTTTATATACTTCTTGCGCCTGCTTAACTTTTTCACCGCAAAACTTCTTTGTGTATTAACTGTTTGCACGGTTCCATGAGAGGAGAGAGACAAAAAGAAAAAGAAAAAGCAATAAAAAAAATGGCCTCTCCATGAAAATTTTCTGTTGCCCACTTTACATTAATTAAACTTTTATTTTTATTTTTTCAAATTGCTGGTTTGTGAAGTTTTGCATCTTAGTAATTAGTACTCTCTTAAACAAAAAGGAGATGTTGATTACGACCTTAAAACAAAAGAGCCGCTCTAAGCGGAATTGCTTAATTTCTCGCTACATTGATCCGACCGCTTTTAAAACTCTTTAAAACAAAATCTCGCTAACTTTCATTTTTACTAGAATAAGCATTCCTAAATAATTAACTCAGAAGTATTTTTTAATAAATGAGAGGCATATAGACAGAAGACTTGGTCATTAAGAAATATAGCCAAAAAATTATTATTTTATTTAAAAATTAATGTAATATTTTTTATGCTTTTGATTAATTTCTTTTGTTGTACAATGAAATAAAAATTATTTATTTGTTAAGCATTTTTTTTTTAATACGACTAACAGATTTCTTTTAAATTAAATTGTGAAGGTGTAAATATCCAATAATCAATTGTAATTAAGTGAAAATGGGAATTGTTTATTTGTAAATTTTTTCTTAGAGAAAACGGACGAAATGTGTGTGTATATATATATATATATATTCTTTTTCTTTTTTTTTTTTTTTTACTTCCTAAATATTTTCTTATGCTGATATTTTCTCTTTATCTGTAATTTAAAAAATTGTGATGCAACTATTTTAATTATGAAATTTTTTTTAAAATCATTATTTTCACTAAATATCAAAATCCATATCTAAACTCTAAATGTTGTCTTTTTATTTTATTTTATGAATTTTATTTTATGTTGATTTATACTTTGTACACTTTTATAAATTTATTTTACAATGCATAGCTTCAATTTTAATTTATATTCTGTATATTCAATGTAAATATTCTTTCTCTAATTTGGACATTTCATTCCTTTTGAAAACTTTTTAAGGTGTCTAGATTTTTTAACCTTAAACAAATACGACATTTTGAAAAAAAAATATATATATATATATATATAATTCTGAACATTTTGATTCTTCATTTACGATTCTACGTACTCTGATTCAAAAATTATAAGCAAAATTATAACTGTTGGCGATTTTGAACTTCATTCAATTTCTAAATTTTTACGCTTTTTCTCTCAAAAATGCTTTTTTGCAACTGTCCGCAAGGTTTTGAAAAAACTTCTTCACCTACTACTATAAAGTTTTGCAGACTCATATATGCAAAGTATATCTGCAAAATGAATCAACATTTATGAAAACTAACTTTATTTAGTGGAAAAAAAGAAATCGAATACATTTGAACTTTTAGAAAATTAAGAAATTTTTATGTTTTACATCGATTTTAAAATACTAAATTTTGAAATATCTCTAAATATCCTTAATTCATTTCATGTGATATATTTGTAGAAAGGTATTTTAATACCTTTAAAAAAGCTTATAGGCTAATTTTACGGTAAGATAGCTTACAGATATGGATATTGACAAAAAAGTTACTTTTCAGAAAAGAAGCATTAAAATTTGGGAATGCAGTAAGCTTGGTCTCGACATAAGGAAAATTTTGCTCATAACTTTTGAACTAAAGTATGTAGAATCATAAATAAAGTATCAAAATCTTTAGAAATGGTCACATTTCAATTAGACATACTACTATATATATATTTAAAATCGATTTTTTTTTAAAGTTAAAACTTCCTAGTCACCTTAAATTTCCCAAAATTTCACAATTACTCATGTCATATATATATATATAAGTATATATTACAAATTTATTTCACTCCCTTATAATCCAGTTTGTCACACTTTGAGGACAATGTTACACAACTATACTTATACACAGAGGTGGGCAATATACTTCAAAAAAGTATATTATATACAATATACAAATACTCGTATATTTTGTCCAAAAATATACAATATACAAATACTTTTTCGAATTTCGAAAATATACAATATACAATATACTCTTGATTCAAAAAGTATATTTGATATACTTTCAGAATATACTTTTAAAAATTAATTTTTATAGGTGGTTGTAGTATTTGTAATTATGTAAAAATGTATCTTTTCGTTTATTTAATTTCTTACTAAGAATAAATTAGTTAATATTTTACTTAGAAAACAAAATCAGTATTTTGTGCACTTAAATAAAAATATGTAGGCAATCAGGAATTCATAAATAATTAGAAAATAAACATATAAAAATTTTCTTGGAAGTATAAGCTATTATCATAATAATGAATTACTCCTTTAAAAATGTAATAGAATACAGTGTTATATAATGTTGTCATTCTCTCTAATTAGATAACACAAACAATTAAAGAAAAAATTAATTTACTTTGTTCAATTACATTATCTTGTTCATTTTATATTTTTAGTTACTCATCATAATAGTAGATTTGGTAATGATGAGGTGTGAGTAATCCGAAAATCACAAAATGTATGTGGTACCCGTCTGTACATTAGTCAGTTTGTTAATGTCATAGTTTGTATAGACAATATCTCAAAAATAAATTACCTTAAGGAAGTCGGTCAGGTTTCAAAATATCACTTTGATACTGGAAAGAACCCTGTTGATTTGCAACATTCTAATTTAAAAACTTCATTAGTTATCCAAAATTTAAGGTTTCTTCTACATGGTAGAATAATGCAAAATTTGGCATAAACATGTATTGTGATGATCATATGCATCATAAAGATCTCAGATCAGTTTTAAAATATAATTTATGATAGTGGCATGAACAATGACTATGGCACATTTAATTTTTAAAAATTCATAAGTTATTTCAAATTAAAGATTTTCTTAACATGAAGGAATTTCACATAAATATATATTATGAAGATTATTTTCTTCATAAACGTGTCTGACTAGTTTTAAAATATCATTTATCATATTGGCATTAACATTTCTTGATAATCAACATTTTAATTTAAAAGCTTCTTAAGGTATGCGAATTTAAAGATATTTTTAAAACAGGGCAGAAAAACTATGAATTTATTATTATTATTATTATTTAACCACAAGTTTATATGAAATATTTCCCTATTTCACATAAACTTGCATTATGTAGTTTATTGCATTGGAAATAGCATATAGAATTTCATGAAAACTAAAATATGAAATTGACTCGAAATTTTGACCCTCGAAATTTATTAAATTAATCAGTAAATTATGATAACATAAATGTATGGAAGTTGGTGAAGGGTAGCTTAGTGGGTGGGCGATTTAAATTTTTGGCCATGCTGGTTGATCGACCGAATTTATTTCTCTTACTATGACTACAATATGTCCTACAGTAGGAAATTTATGAGAAAATGTATGATAAGGAATTGAGCAGAGTCTAATTATCCCAACTCACGTTTTGATGCCCAAATGCCAAAGAACACAAACTGTTAAAATGATGTATCATATATTATAAAATCTGAAAGAATAATTTATTTTTCATAAAAATATAAACTTATATATTTGATTAGAATTCTCTACTGTTTTATAGTGATGCTGTGTTTAAATATTATAAATTTATGTTACATAATAATTTATAAATATAAATACAGACATACCTGTGTAAATGCAGTTTGAAGGTTGCAATTCCTTCTACACGATATTAAGGCTCTTTTGTATAATGCCTTTTTTTTTTATCTTTAAGGTAATTAATGTCTTAATCGAATAAATTATTAAAAGAAAGAATAAATAAATGTACCTAACAACCTTTACTTATAATTTTGTTTTGTCAACCATTTTTTACGTTTAGATTTTATTCTTGTTTCTATTATACTACTATTTTTTTATTATTATTATTATTATCATACATTATACAATTATTATTATCAATTTTATTATCTTCTATTATACTCCCCTTTTCACCTTTTAAAGTTATCGTAAGAAATTTTCCTCTCACTTTCTTTCTTTCTTTCTTTTTTTTTTTTTTTTTTTTTTAAATATTATCACCCTTTTTAACCATGTGTAAGAGGATCCCGGAAAAAAGGGCACCGGAAAAAAGGGCACGGAAGAAAGGGCACCGTAAAAAAGGGCACTGGAAAAAAGGGCACCCGGAAAAAAGGGCACCGGAAAAAAGGGCACTTTTCTAATTCGCAAATCGCAAAATAATAAATATCAAATAATGAATTTAAA
Organism: Salticus scenicus; assembly: GCA_963930645.1. Lineage (NCBI taxonomy): Eukaryota > Metazoa > Arthropoda > Arachnida > Araneae > Salticidae > Salticus > Salticus scenicus. The sequence continues at coordinate 252,016,840 of OZ005653.1, forward strand.
AAATGACTTTCAAACTACATTTTTAGAAATTTCAATTGATTTGGTACAACATTCATTTAGTATATATCTCGGGGAAGAGGGGGGAGGGGGGCAGGAGCAGATCGAAAGAAAATAATTGTTTTTACAAAAACTCTTACAGACTTTAATGAAACTTTATATAATCACGTACAATTTGTGAAAAAAATGACAGTAAGTGGCAGGCAAACTTGGGGGGGGGGGTTAAAGAGGGGGGCAGAGGAAAATAAAATTATTTTTTATAGCACTGTTTTACCGATTTAATGATATATTCTATAATTATCACTTACTTTTTATGAAGATCACAATGAGTGCATTATATACTGGGGGGGGAGGGCAAGGGGGGGATATGGAAATAGATTTCATTCTTCTTTAAACTACCCTTTTATCGATTCAAAAAACCGTATAATCACGTATAATTTGTGAAAAAATTACAATAAGTGTCAGATATTTTTTTTTTGGGGGGGGGGGAGGGGAAAACAAAATGATTTTTTTATATCACCATTTTACCGAATTAATGATACTTTTATAACTATCACTTAACTTTTATGAAGATAACAGTGAGTGTATTATATATCTGGGAGGGGGGGGCAAGGGGGAGCAGATGAAAATAAAATATATTCTTCTTTAAACTATCCTATTATCGATTAAAAAAATTTTGTATAATCACGCATATTTTATGAAAAAATTACAATAAGTGTCAAACATACTTGGAGGGAGGGGGGGTTAGGAGGGGGCAGAGGAAAATAAATTGAATTTTTATATTACCATTTTAGTGATACCAGCAAGTGATAGTTATAGAATATGTCATTAAAATCGGTAAAATGGTGATATAAAAAAATATTTTATTTTCCTCTGTCCCCCCTCTCTTTAACCCCCCCCCCCCCCAATTATGTCTGACCTTACTGTGATTTTTTTCACAAATTGTATTCTACTATACAAAGTTTTTGTTTAAATCGATAATAGTGTAGTTTAAAGAAGAATATATTTTATTTCCATCGGTTCTCCATTGCCCCCCCCCCCCCAGGTATATAATGCACTCATTGTAATCTTCATGAAAATTAAGTGGTAGTTATAGAATATATCATTAAAATCGCTAAAATGATGATATAAAGAATCACTTTATTTTCCTCCCCCCCCTTGTTTACCCCCCCCCCCCACACACACACACTAAGTATGTCTGATACTTACTGTATATTTTTAATAAATTATGCGTGATTGTACAAAAAAAATTTAATCAATAATAGAGTAATTTAAAGAAGAATATATTTTATTTTTATCTGCCCCCCTTGCTCCCCCCCCCAGGTATATAATACACTCACTGTGATCTTCATAAAATGTTAGTGATAGTGATAGTTATAGAATATATCATTAAAGTAGGTAAAACTGTGATATAAAAGATAATTTTATTTTCCTCTGCACCCCCCTCTTTAACCCCCCTCCCCTAATGTTTGCCTGACACTTACAATAATTTTTTCACAAATTGTACGTGATTATACAAAGTTTCATTAAAATCGGTAAGAGTTTATGTAAAAACAATTGTTTTTTTTCGATCTGCTCCTGCGCCCCCTTCCCCCTCCCCCCATCTTCCCCGAGGTATGTACTATATTAATGTTGTACCAAATCAATTGAAATTTCTAAATGTGTAATTTGAAAGCATTTTTATATATCATTATTTGATATTTATTATTTTGCGATTTGCGAATTAAAAAAGTGCCCTTTTTTCCGGGTGCCCTTTTTTCCGGGATCCTGTGTAAGATGTAAGAAAATAAAATTTTGTATCTTTCTATACGACTGAGGTCTATATAAGTAAAATGAAATGTCCACAAAATGAAAACAGATATCTTCGATAGGAAAACAGTTAAAAGCAAATTTTTCACTAGGCATTTCCATCCACAACTCTAAACTAAATTATTTTAAAGACGTCTTTTTCTGTTACCCAATTAATTCTATAATCAAATAAAAAGATTCAAGATAAAAAAAAAAAAGGGCGTAATGATCACTTCCGTTTTACAGATGCATGTGGACATTGAGGACATCTATGGAAAGAGAACTGATTTGTTTGGGTTTATCCCTCTACCGTCATTTCTTGAACACCAGGTTTAGTTAGACCCCTATGGAGCCAGGAAGTGAAGGAAAAAAACACATTTTGTATTTTGTACTTCCTTTTAAATACTCAAAGTGTCCGCTATCATAAAATACCCATTTGTAATAGTATGTTATCGCTTAATTCTTATAGAGGTCAGTCAACAGGGGGTGTTGGGTTGGTAGTCAGTCAACATTGAGAAAATAATTCTCAGTCTCTAGGGACATTTGAGCTGATTTCCCATAGCAAAAACAGTGTTCTAAATCTAAGATGAAAGATTTTTTTTTTTTTTTTTTTTTAAGAAATTGGGAATTTTGAGATAAAGTATATTGTATATTAAGCACTGTAAAATATACAATATACTGCCTGAAATGTATATTAGATACAATATACAAATACTTTTTAAAATGTTGCAAAATATACAATATACAATATACAAATGTATATTGAATATACTATATTATATACAAGTATATAATATACTGCCCACCTCTGCTTATACAAATACCATTTACGTACGTATTTTACCATTTACGCCCACTATGGACAAAAAAAGTAACTTTATTTTTCTTTACTTAAAAAAAAAAAAAAAAAAAAAAAAAAAAAAAAAAAAACTCTTTACGATAATAACTTTTTCACAAACCGCGTTCAATTCTTGCAATTCCTTCAACTTCTATGAATTTTTAAAAGGTCTACAGTCTTATGGGGTATCCGGTGTATAAATAAATATATATTTATACACATGTCTTCTCAAATGATGCCATATTACGAAAACTGACTTTGGAGTGTTGCATATGATTTCAGATGTTAGTGAAGAAATAGTTAAGAAATAAAGCATCGCTAAGCTTTATTATGACAATTCTCGATGCCAATGTCTGATGGCTATTTTCATGAATGACAGCCGTCTCATTGAACATTTTTAGTTCTAGTTGCGTTGCTGAATGCACTGCGCCACTGTAAAAAAGCTATTTTTACAATTAAAGGCCTCCTGATGTATATAAATTACACTACCGTAATTTAGTGTATATAAGCCGCACTGGCAAATAAGCCGCAGCTTATTAAAATGTTGCTAAAAAAAAAAAAAAAAATGCTCTTAGATAAACCGCACCGGAAGGTAAGCCGCGGCTTATGCAAGCATTGTTACGATGATGTGACAGATAAATAAGAAAAAAGACATCAGTCTTCTGACATCTACGCAGGTTAATAGAAATAATAAATTATTAATTATAAATGAAAATAATAAATTACTTAAAAAATAATTCGGTGTAAAGAAAATAAAATCAAACTATACCAGTATTCAGATGTAATGCAACTAATATGAGAAACACGGAACGAGATGGGGGAATTCGGGCATATATACAAAGTCATAAAAGTAATTAATTATAAATAAAAGTAATAAATTATTTTAAAAGGCACTGTATAAAAAGAAATTAAAACAAAAATTAAAGCTAGTATACAAATACGATGCAAAAAATCAAAAACAAGGGAACAAGATAGCGAACTCCAGACGTATATGCAAATTAATCAAAATAAAAGATTATTAGTTAATAAATGAGAGATTATAGCGTGAAAATAAGAGATCATAAGTGTGAATCAGTGCTCGAGAAACTCGAATGCTAAACTTCCGTTTTCGGGGAAGATTGACTGTTCCAAGAAGTATGGACGACAAATTTGGCATTATCATTAGATAGCCCGCACTGATAGATAAGCCGCAGTCCCCCCAAAATCAATGTTTCTTTTTTAAAGATAGCCCGCGGTTTATCTTCACTAAATTACGGTAATTTGAAAATAAACCCTTGATTTTTTTTTCTTGTGATTTTTGGATCACCCGGTATATTTGAAAGGCCTTTTTTGTTACTTTAATATGTGACAAATAAAGGGGTAATTACAGAAGGGTGACGAACAAGACTTTTTTTATTCAATTGTTTCTGTAAACAATGTAATAAAAGAAAAAAGTGTATGCTAAAAACATACGATATTTTGTAAATATCATTTCAACCTTTAAATGTTTAACTTCCTTTCTATGTATATGGTCCCTTACGATTCTTGGCAACTTCATCGGAGAATTAAGCGGCAAGAAAAACAACCCGGACTGTCACCCGTGAAATTCATTATTTTTTTAAATTTCCCAACTTGTCTTATCGCCGTTGCCTCATGCTCCTTAAGTCGTAGATTTGGGTCTGTGCTTTTGCAGAGAAAGAGATAAGCTGTTAAACTAATCACGGAGTCGCTAATGGGTCGCAGAGCAGCGTTTACCAAAATATGTCTTGCACCGAGGCAAGGATTAATTTTTTTTTTTTTTTTTTTTTTTTTTCGTTGTTAAGAAAAGAAAAAAAAATCTTAAGATTATGCTGAGAATATTTTTTTCTTCTCTTCACCAGGCGACATCTCTCTTTTTATGAAGGATTCGGCTTAAGGGAGGGCTTATTATTTTTAATGCAGAATATTTTAAACTAAATCGGTTCCCAGATTTATTTACTTATTTATTTGGATATTCAAAGAAAACTGCAAACGGAAAGCAAACTAATTTTGTAAAACTATTTTTAATTTCTTTCCCCCCGATATGTACACTTTGAAACTACTGAAATTTTTTTTTAAATAATATATATTATATAATTAGTCTACAAATACTTTCTTATGAGAAATTCAGTAAGGAAAAAAAAAATATATATATATATTAATTAGTATGATACTCGTATACTTTTCTGGATTTCTCATCTCTATACATATACATATGAAATGCACTCGACAAAATTCTTTTGTAATATATTGACAATTTAAAAGACAAGTTTTTTTCTTCATTTATTTTTATTCTACAATAAAGTAATACTTAACTTAAATAAGTACTATAACATATTCGTTTTAATTAATGGCAAATAATTTTTTAATCAGTACTCTGTGTTTTTAATTTAATGATAAATTTGAATATATGATTCATATATGGATGATTTCCCAGAAAACCCGAACTTTCAAGAGCTTTTTGTTTTAGTATAATCTATGATGGACACTTTTGAATTTTTATATGTAATTTCGAGCTTTATTTAATAATCAGAACTTTCTTATTTAAGTACATTATTATTGGATATCATATTTCAAATTATCACTCACAACCTTTTTCTGGAATTCCTGTTTCGATTAGTATAACGATTGTTTCATATCTTTATTAAGGGCCCACAGCGGCTGGGTGGTTCTGCACTCAAAACTGGTAGACATGAAGTGCCGGGTTCGATTCCAGGTCGCGCTCGTCGACCTAGACATTCGGAATTTTCCGTGGTTTTCTCCGAGCTTTGCATAAATATGGGCTAGGATTCCTTAGAAAGACCCTTTACGGAAGGCACTCTCCGCTAGACCTAGGACCCTAGTGCAGACAATTGGCCTTAATCCTATCAACTCAACCCATATCTTTATTAAAACTATTACTGGTCAATTTTTTTTCATATATTTTTAAAGCTGTTAAAGGAATTTAATTTAGTAATTTATTAATTTATATTGACTCTTCGGGACTTCCGTGGCATTTCGTCTTCTGTTTTCCTACTTTCTACTATGTTGCCACATGCACACCAAAATATATAAATAGGTCATATTGAATTCTTCAAATAAGCTTCATATTTTGCTTGGATATTTCATACTGCTTACGATTAGTGGGGCTTTTAACATGTACTTTATGAGTTTATTTTTGATGAAACTCTGTTTATTCTAAATTCAGGTTACAATCTATCTTTTTTTCTTTCTTTTTTTCTTTCTTTTTTTACTTCCATTGAAAGTAATATTTTAATTGCGAAGTTGAGTCACCTTTTGTATACTTTGTGTTACATCACTTGCCAAAAAATGAAATATTGCATTTTTTTGGCTCAGTGTGTGTATGTGCGCGTGTGTGTGTGGGGGGGGGGGGGGGGTGGAGGAGAGACTCCTGATGAATTATCTCTACATTCTGGCTTTTTTTTTTAGGAGGAGAGGGGGGGGAGGGTTCTTTTGTGATTATCAGTTATAGAAAATTTTAATTACAATCATTAAAAACCTCCTTCTTGTTAAGTTTCTATACGTTTTGTATTCCTATCGAAATTATTTTAAAGTGAGTGTTCATCTTCTTTTTCTTCAAATATAAATTTAAAAATTCTGGTCAAATTATTTAAAAAAAAAATGAATTAAGTTAACTAGTTACCAAATCGGCTTTTGTAGTTTGTTGTCGTGAATTATTCATCTGTTTATTTTTCGTTCTCATTCTTAATGTTATCATAATGTATATATATATATATATATATATATATATATATATATATATATATAACTACTGTTAAAATTATTATCTTTTTAATTTTAAATGTAAAAGTACAGTGCCCTTTGGATATTTAATTAAAATTTCTTGAATTTAAATGTGTATAAGCAACAAAAAACGTGATATATCACTTCAGTGGACTGTACTTTAAATCATTAGTTTTAATTAGTCGCAAATAATTTTTTGATCAGTTTTTGGATTGTAAAACAACACTGAAAAATTAAGATAAATTAATAATTTGTTGCATTTTTATTCTAACTAATTAAGAGTATTATTTTTGTTGTCTTACAAAAGCTGGAATAACTCTTAAATATTATATCAATATTTGTCTAATTTTAATAAAAATTCAAAAATTTGTGATCAGTTGAAATAGACTTAACTTCACCTGAGGCTAAAATATTTAAAAAGACCTCTTAAACTGTTTTACATAACTAAAATGAACTTCAAACAATAAATCCGTAGATCGTAATCTATAAGAATTCTACTTTATATCTCAATAAAAGAAAAAGAAGGTCATACACGAACCCGGCAGGTAAATTTTAAATCAGCCCGATTCGAACCCGACAAAAAAATTTTTATCGACCCGAACGTGCAATAGAGAATTTGACGAACTATCCCAATTTCTTTATACCCGAACTCGACCCGAAACCTGAAAACTAAATTAAAATTAATAATTCGTCTAAAAAGTTTTAATTTCTAAAATTTTCATTCTCACACAGTTGTTAAATAATTTTAATAATAATTAAAAATGTAATTGCTAATACTTTAAGTTAAAAATTTATAAATCTGAAAAATGGATTAATACTAATTTTTAACCATTTACATATGTTATGTACTTTAAGTGTATATAAGTGGCTTCTAGTTTAGTGTATGTAGTTTATTGTTCAATGCTTATATTCTTAAAATAAATAAATAAATAAATAAAAACAATCATAACTTTATGTTTTATTGCTAATAGCTTTTGTCCCATTTGTTTTTTTACTTTGCTGTAATAATTTGGGTATACATTTATTTAATCATGAGCATATGCATGTACGTAGCAGCTATACAGTTACAAGTACAGTCGGTAACAAAAGTCTCCGAACACTAGCAAAAATTCCTATATAAATAAAAGCACACTTAATACAGTTTTTTTTTAAATAAATCCTTGTCGAATCCTGTGTTTAGACTGACTAAGAACAGGATTCGACAAGGATTTATTTAACAAAACTGTATTAAGTGTACTTTCTTTTATATAGGAATTTTTGCTGGTGTTCGGAGACTTTTGTTACCGACTGTACGTTTACAGCAGTTATACAGTTTCCTGCATATAAAAGAGATATGTCAATTTCACTTTGTTCAGCGCAATCTAAATATGTTAATTTAATACCTACCAGAAATTTCGACCCACAGACGTAATATATCTATTTGATTACTTTTGTACGTCTCTGTACTCGAAACATTTGTCGACTTCATTAAAGTTTCAAATAGCATTCTCATATGACAGAGATTCAGGATACCAAATTTGGACTTTTTGCTGGTGTTTTTTCACCGAGGTTAGAATGGACGTTGTTGAAAATGTTTCATCGTGATGTATAGCCAGCTTTATTTCGCGATTTTCTGGATATTATTAGAAAAATTACAACTTATTAACTTTTTAGGAGTGTTTTCACTTTTGTATACATAATATTTTACAGTACAGTCGGTAACAAAAGTGCCCGAACACTAGCAAAAATGTAAAAAAGTACACTTCATACGGTTTTGTTAAATAAATCCTTGTCGAATCCTGTTCTTACTCAGTCTAAGAATATAAATCGATAAGGATTTATTTAACGAAATCGTGTGAAGTGTACTTTTTTTACATAGGAATTTTTTCTAGTGTTCGGACACTTTTGTTACCGACTGTATACTTAAATATAAAATATTTTACTTTTTTTTTTTTTTCAAAAATTGTTTTATTTTGGTGAAATTTTTGTATTCAATAAAATTGTTTAAAAATGCTTAAAATAATCCTTCTGGTAAAACTCTAAAATAAGAATAAATCATCATCTGGTAGATTTTTTTCCTACTTGAGATATCAAATCAACGAGGATCATAATTGTACGATGAAATTACAGTACACCTGCAAACAATATCAAAATACTATAACTGCTCCTTTCATAGGCAATCAAGCTAAATTAATTTCCATTTTCCTGTCGGTCGCAGTTCGATTTGATATATCGCCTCCAAGAGAGAAAAGAACGCACGCAAAATCCCCTACAAGGAGTGCCAAAATTGTGATGCCATGTTTCCAGACTAGACCTTGAGTAACACGGACCGTCACCAATTATTCACTGTATAAATTTAAGTCCTTATGCAGATAACATACTCACCAACTACTAAAATCATATATACCAACTACTATAAACATGAATTTTTCGGTTCATGGCCATTTCAAAACATAATATAAATATAATAAAACCTCACAATATCGACTTAGAAACAATATTTCTTCTACCATATATCGGTAAGAAGAATATTTAATTATCCAAAAGGGGAAATATCCAGTCATCCCTTAACAATTTTATTCAATCTTAAATTTACTTATGATTTATATAAATTTAATATAAAGGACTTACATTTCCTTTTACTGACTTTTATGTTTGTTTACCTCTTAATGAAACAAAATTAATAAAATATCGCTACATTTGTCTTAAACTTTAATCTGAAACTTTAGTGCACAATCAGGCCTTTCATTCTTTCATCTTTTAGGCAAGTCTCAAAGTCAAAAACCTCCAAAAGTTTAAAGGTGATTTAAAAGAGAAGAGAAAAAAATACTTGAAATATTCAATTAAATGAAATTTATAATCTTCTAGACTTAATCTGATGGCTTCATTTTTCCTTACTCTTTTATACCTTTTTTGCATGAAACCTTTTAACACAGTGTTAAAAGCTTCCAATTTTTTTGTTAAGTTACACCCTCTTTAGCTCTTAATCCTAGGCGTTTTCAATAAAGACATACTGTTAGTGACAGGCTTGTAAGAAGGATTTTAACAATTTCTTTTTAGCTCCCTTTTTTTCCATATTCACTTTTTAAGATGTCGATAAATAAAATTATACTTTAAAATGCATTTATAATACATAGTTGAATCTATTTAATATAGTATCGGTTAGAGGAATATCCCGTATAATATAATCTATTTTCAATATGCCAAACTATTTTAAAGCTTTTGTGTTAAAATCCCTGACTGATGAAGTGCATATTTTTATCATATCATTCATGCACCCTCATTTAATATCATTTTTTAAGTTTAAGATAAGACAATTCAATTATATGCAGAAGATATTCGGACATTTATTGAATGATTTTGATATCACTTATCAATCTTCTTAATAATAAAATCCCAAGTTTTCTGAGAATAACGCTAGAAACTAACGTCATAGCTACAAACACATATTGAAATAAACAAAATAAATTTTTATTTTTGGTTTGAAAGAATTATTTAAATAATGGAAATGGGATGATTTAGCAGGGGAGGGGGGAATGATGTCACAATTCCAACAATGTTTGGAGAAAAAATAAATTTTATCCTCGATATAATCCTTGAAACAAACAAAATGAGTCTAATAAATAATTTAAAGGAATGTATGTAATGCTATGTAAGGACTGCCACTTAACGATTTGACGGTTTTCTTTCTCAGATTCTGTTAAAAAACACCAAATTTACCGCCGTTCATTACTTAAATTTCATCATTTTAATTTTTTTTAAAAGCAATTAAATTAAATAATCGATTAATATTATTATTATTGGTTATTTATCATGAGAATTGACCACTATTTTCGATGGCGCTTTCCGGTATGTGCGCGTATATATACATATATGTAAGCGACAAATTTGAAAATCGATTCATTTGAAAATATTGACCACTAGATGGGCAAAGGCCAACTAGTTAACATATATTACAACACAAATATATTTTTATATCAAGAACATTGTTTTCAATAAAATATGTAAAATAGCCTAGAGATATAGGTTTGTATTTGTTATTTATTTATTTTTTATTTTTACATATATACTAAGGGAAATAATAATAATAATAATAATAATAATTAAAGCTGCACTATGATAGCCTTATTTCTTCTTTCAAAATCGACCAGGGTCGTGGTAGCCCAGTCGATAGAGCGCCGGGATCGTAATTGGAAGATTGTGGGTTCGGTACTCGAGCCAGCCAAAGACCGTCGTGTACACTAATTTTGGCTGGTGCACGTAAAATCTACCGTGGCCGCAATGCCCTCCATGTTCCCATCAAAATTATACCTCTGGGGGTCACCGAAGCGGAGAGCCATCCCTTCCGTGTAAGATCAAAATTGCGATGGCATGTCTCCGGACCACCTCTAGGGGTGAGTCCAGGACCGTCGCCAATTGCCCATTGCGCAGCACTAGTGCGATGTAAGAAAAAACCCAACTAACCCCCAAAATCGACCAATTTAATCATTTGACAATAGAGATGAAATTGGTAGTAATTTTGCCGCATATCTGATATCCGTATCCAACAAATATTAGATCTCCAGATATTCGATATTCGGCAAAATCACGACCTGTTTCCTCCCTAAATTTAAATGATAAAACTGGTGGTTTTTGAAAAGAAAAATGAAAGTGTCCAAGTGCAGCCTTTTTTTTTCTTTCTTTCTTTCTTTCTTTTTTTCTTTTCTTTTGGCTCTTAGTGCACTTAGTAAGTGAAGTTTGAAAAATTTGAATTCAACACTTACGAAGAGGACTCTGCTCATTCTTATATTAAGCTCATTGCTAAAACTGTAGTGTTCTGAAGCTTACAAATAGAAGAAAAAACAAGGGTATTCGCCATCTATTGCCCCCGTCAGCCAAAACCACTGTTATTCCATGGGGAAATTTGCTATAATAATGTTTTATTTAATTAACTAACCCATTTTAATAAAAAGAAAAAAATATCCCATTAATTTTTTTTTATAATATATGATAGTATAAGACAAATTCCGTTTAAATGTGCAGAATGAGAAGTGCTTTTAACAAATTATTATGAAATTAAAAATAATTGTTTTATCATAGTAATAATCAAATAGGAAAACATTTTTGTTTGTATAAAAGCATTTTTCTCAACCTCCTGGAGATGTTGGTGTTGTAAATTTTCAATGTGAAGTTTTTTTTTTTTTTTTTTTTTTTTTAAATACTCGCTTACTTTTAAAACGAATGGTTGAACCTTAAATCTGCAATAATTTAAAACAAAGTTATCTATTTATTTTATTTAAAATAATCTGGTGTGCCACTCACACGACTTTCTCTTACCCTGTATTTCAATTACAAATTTAGTCTTAAGATCAATAGCGTAAGATAATGAAGTGCAATGTACTTTTAAAATAATCTAAAATAGATTTTGGGATAGTTTTATTTGACATGTAATTCTGTGTGTGTGGGGGGGGGGGGGGGGACTGCACTGCCCTCCTTAAACCCCCATTCAATTATAGTGCAAACAATTATTTAAAAAAAAAAAAAAAAAAAATCAAAGCTGTTATTAATTTGCTTTCAAACTTGCCAATCTTGATCAAATTTTTAAGTGGCGACTGGCAACGTAATACGGACTTCAGATTCCGAATTTTAACTTCCTGCAGCTGCTTGTTTTTAATTTATGCTGATAACAAATACACATATACAGATCAATGGCTAAAAATTGGAATTTCGTAATCAGCGTATCTAAAAACGTGATATAATAATAAAAAAAAATGTTTACAGTATGCGAATGAAAAATTAACTTTACTTCCTGAGCAATGCCCGTCGACATAGTAACATGTACCAAAGCACTTCCGTAAATTATATTCAATAGAAAAGAATGTTTAGCTTTATTTTGTGTAGCCCTGTAAATTCTCTATAATAAGAATTCGCTATAAATAATATTGTGTACTTAAATTTAGTCTTATTTGAATAACATCTAACACAAAAAGAATTACAATTCCAGCAATTTTCAAGTATAGCCGCAATATATCCAAATACTCTGGGAAGCCCTGTAAATGAATGACGAACGATTTTCATACCATATACTACATGAAACATATTTTTACGCATATAACGAATATATAGTCGTTTCAATTGGTTTAGTGCAGCCTATGCATGTTAAAATCTACTTAACGACAATTTCCCCCATAGGCGTAATGTATTTGAATACTTTTGAGTGTCCCTGTACACGAACCATTGGCTTCATCTCTACGAAAAGTTTAGTGTAGCATCCCTATATGATACACATTTAGAATACCAAGTTTGAACTTTCTACTATTATTTGTTCTTGAGATATGCTAATAACAGACAGACACATAGACCAATCACTAGAAACGGGATTTTTGGATTCAGGAGACCTCGAAACGTGTAAATATAGCAAATACTCAATTTCAAAATTTTACCCCAAAACAATACTTTCTCTTCCATATATATCGTTCCATATATAAAGTAAAAATTGAACAAATAAATAAATAAAACACTCTCTGAAATGTCTGTAGGGCACAAAATTTATTTTTTCCTCGACTTCTAGTGTTATGCTTCTCCGAGATGCAAATCGTCTACATTTATCATGAAAAATAATTTTAATAAATGTATTAATCTTAATAAGTATTTTGTACTGCGAGAATTCTTTTGAGTTGCCCTGTAAACGAAGGATGAATACTTTTCATACAATATTCAATGTAAAAATATACATTAATTTCATTATAAGTAGTGCAATCTAAATTTGTTGAAGCGTAACGACAAGAAGTTTCGCCCATAGACGTAACGTAATTTAACACTTTTGGATGCCACTGTAGACGAACAGTTTGTCCAATCTCAATAAAAATTTTCCAGTACCATCAGATTTAGAATACCGTGTTTGGAAATCCTTCTATCGTTGTTTTTGAGCTAGGCTCATAACAGACTCTCTCTCACACACACGCACACATGCACACACACATAGATAATCCAATCACCAAAAAATTGATTTCTGAATTCAGAGTACCTCAGAAAGTGTAATTGTAGTAACTAGATCACCCAGCAATCAAAACTCGACCGATTCTTTGAAGTAAGCATTTAAATGTAAAAATTAAAAATTTCTGTGTAAATAATGTTATTGTAGTAATTATTCTATCTTAAAAAAAAATAAAAAAAAAATTACTATCACTATTTACATTTGCATTTACATAACGATGCATATAACTATGATCTTCTATATATATCTACCTTTCAAACTGACCTATAAGTTCATCTTCTAGACTTTTCGATAGAAAAAAAAAAGAATGAAAGAAAGAAAACTTTCTATATCGAAACAATGCGTTAATAGTTTGGGAAAAAAATAATAAAATCATACTCAGTTTTGTTGTCAGACAAATAAAAAATAATTAATTAATTACATTTCTAAAAACTACACATGCAGATTTAAATTCCCTCTTCAATCACCGTCGCCGGAAGCCCGAGCCAATGTTATTCTATGGGGAAATTTTCTTTACAAATAACTTATTAACTAACACATATTACTTCCTTATACAAAGTATAAGGAAGTATAGTAATCCCGATTTGCGAAATGGATTTTGCATTTCACATTGCTCGAAAACGAATGATCGCTGAATGTTGCCAATTTATACGTGTGACTGTCATGATGTCTAGTTGTACACCTTCAAGTGTCGTCTTAATACGAGCTCTCGTTTTAGAGATATAAGAGACTTTACACGATTTTTCGTGACGTCTGTATGTATGTGTGTCTGTGTGTGTGTGTGTGAGTATGTAGCATAACTCAAAAACGGTTGGACGTAGAAAGTTGCGAATTGGCACATATGTTTGTTATAACATCTAGTTGTGCACCTCCCTTTTTGGACTTTGTATGATTTTCCGTTTTGGAGATATTTAGGAAAATTAGGTTCATAATGGCCAAAATGTATCAAAAAACGGTAATAACTCAAAAACGGTTTGGACAAATCTTGCAACTTAACTGACTTCCCGACTAGCTAGACATTTAAAACTTTCAGAAAACTTCAGAACACGTTGACAATGCATTTTTAAAAATATTTTTAGCCAACTGTTTCTAATACCTGCTGCCTTCAGCATTTATGTGATTCAACAGAAAATTTATTTAACTAACTTCTCGACTAGCTAGACATTTGAAACTTTCAGAATAGATCAGAACACGGTGAAAATGCATTTTTTAAATACTTTTAGCCAACTGTTTAGGGTCCCTGCTGTCTTCGGCAGCGTTACCAGTACAAATGTTGCAATCGATTTTTAACTAACTTCCCGACTATCTAGACATTTAAAACTTCTGGAAAAACTCAGAACACGGTGACAATGCATTTTTTAAATATTTTTAGCCAATTGTTTCAGGTGACTGCTGCCTTCGACAGCGTTTATATGGTTCAACAGAAAATTTATTTAACTAACTTCCCGACTAGCTAGACATTTGAAACTTTCAGAATAGTTCAGAGCACGGTGAAAATGCATTTTTTTTTATTACTTTTAGCCAATTTTTTCGGGTCCCTGCTGCCTTCGTCAGCGTTACCAGTACAAATCTTGCATCGGTTTTTAACTAACTTTCAGAAAAGCTCAGAACACGGTGATAATTAATTTTTTTAAATATTTTTAGCCAACTATTTCGGGTCCAATGACAATGTTTTTTAACATTACGTATATTTCTAAAAGTGTATAAGGAAGTCATGTGGTGCCCACATCAGATTTTTTTTTAATTCTGTTTTCCCATTCAGAAAATTCCCAACTGTTAAATTGACGGACCTTCTTAAAAAATGTATTTTTTTAATTTTTAATTTTTAATATTTTATTTTGAAATTGAAAAATGAAAAATGAAAAAAATTCACATATTGAAAATTCGTATTTTGCAGCTTCGAAATAAAATGTAAAAAATTAAAAAAATATTTTTTTAAAAAAAGGTCCGGCAATTTAACAGCTGGGAATTTTCAGTATGTGAAAACAGAATTTAAAAATATGCTTTAGTTAATAAGTTATTTGTAAAGAAAAATTTCCCCTAGAATAACATTAGCTTCGGCTTCCGGCAGCGGTGAGTGAAGAGGGCCCTTAACAACTTTCTTCTATAGGAATTTTAAATTAAAAAAAAAAAAAAAAAAGTGTATAAAAGGAAAAAAAAAATTAATAAAGGTATTCATGTCTATCTTCTTGACTTTATATGAGATTATATACATTCCGAAACCCGCATTAACCATACTTTCCGAAAGGTTTAAAATAGGCTAAAAACGTACAATAAATTCCATGTTTTCGTATTAATATATAAATAAACTGAATTTTGAAAAAATTACCGAAATTTTAATATTTCACTACTTTATATAGATAAGATAAAGTAAAATATGTTGAAATTGAAGATATTTAAAAGTTAAAGCGGCATTATTTTCTCATATACCTGGTTAACAAATCTCCAAATTCTCCTTTTATTCTTTAGTACAGAAATAGCTGATATTTTCCGGCTCTAGTTTGGTTATGGTAGTGCTTTCGCTTTTTAAACTCGTTCTGATTTTGAAGAGTTCAAACAGCAAAAGTGGGCTTGTGCTGACTTGCCCTTTTCTCAACATAATGCCCCCGATGCTAATTACGAACGGTTAATTCCGTTTCAAATGCGCTAATGAACAAAACCGCAAATTACGGCTCTATGAACCTTTTGTTGCACGAACGTCATTACTCGCATCGCTGGATCCAAGGACGGAGGGAAAAATGAATGTGTAATTAATTAAAAGTACTATTTAGTGCAATTTGAATAAATTGCTCAAAGAAGTGTCAACGTGGAGGATTTTTGAATTGCCCGAAAGGCGAGAGTGTATGTAGTGAGGACCTTTGTGCGTTAAAATATTTTCAGAGGTTTTGAACATAGACTGCATTTTTGCGACTGATCTATGTTTGCGACCGAACAAAGCGTTTACCCCGATATTTAGCGATCGAAAAAATTCGCGCCCGATTTCATAGATTACCTTATCTGTGATTTAATTAATTATACTCCGTGGATTGCTGTTGAAAAAGTTACTGAATAGATGAATATTGATAACTAGTCGGTCTTCGTCCTCTCAGCGGTAGATATTTAAAAAAAAAAAAAAAAAACGAAACTATTTTTTAATTTGTCCTATTCGCAAAAGAAATAATCTGGTGTGTCACTCACACGACTTTCTCTTACCCTGAAATTTAATACTATAAATACAGGTTGCAGATTAATAGTTAAGATAACGAGTACTGTTATGTAAACTAATGTTAAACAATTCATATTAGGCTTCTAAAGAGTTTTATATGATAATTAGTTCTGTGTGAGGGGGGCTACCGCCCCCCTCGACCCCCCGTTTCATTAATGCACCTACATTTATATAGAATTTAATTCGGTTATTAAAAAATATTTCTCTTTTTAAAAAATAATTTATTAAAATTATTATTTAAAAAAATTATCTTTTATGATAAAGCAGACGATTTCCATATTAGAGAAGTAGTATAACACCAAATATCTAAAAAAAGTCAATTTTATTCTCAATATTAAAAAAAAAAAAAAAAAAAAAAAAAAAAAATACGATTTTTTTTTTTTTTTTCAAAGTTTTTTTTTTTTCGTTAAAAGTAAAAAAAATCGATAACTTTGTTTTAAATTATCGCAGATCGATGGTTCAACCATTCGTTTTAAAAGTATTGGCGAGCTCTTTTGAAAGATACCCATCATGAAAATTTACTCCTCTCGAGGGGAGACTTCCCCCCTCAGGGGGGGAGGCGAGGCTCCTACATACACAAAAAAAATTTCCCAGTTAACTGTCTCTATTACAAAAAATATTTATTTGTTTCATTTGGTTTAGTGCAGTCTATAGACGTTAAACTCTATTTTCCTGCAATTTCACCCGTAGACGTAATGTATTAGAATTCTCTTGATTGTCCCTGTACACGAACCATTTGCTTGATCTTAACGAAAAGCTTACTGTAGCATCCCTATATGATACACATTTAGAATACCAAGTTTGAACTTTCTGCCATAATTTGTTTTTGAGATATGCTGATAACAGACAGACACACAGACACACACACACAGACACAGACACACAGACCATTTGCTAAAAACATGATTTTCGTATTCAGGGGACCTCAAAACGTGTAAATATAACAAAATCTCGCGTTCGAAAATTTGACCCAAAAACAATACTTTCTCTACCTTATGGGTAAGAGAAGGTAAAAATTTGACCCAAAAACAATACTTTCTCTACCTTATGGGTAAGAGAAAGTAAAAAGAGTGGCCAAATGTCGTGATAAGTAACCGACAATGAAAAAAAAGATTATATAAAACTTAAATATTATTTTTTAATCAAAATAATGGAATTCGAATTTTAAAATTAAATTTTTTATGAAAATTAAGCATAGCTTTGGCATTTGTCGCCCATGGAGATTCTTAGGTTTGGCGATAAAAGTTATATATATATATATATATATATATATATATATATATAATAATAAATAAGCAAAATAATTAAAGCCAGATGAAAAATTAATCCCAAAACACATGAGAGCCTTCATCGGGGGAGCTCCTCCATGCAGGGAAAGGAAAATGAGAAGTTTCTGACGAAACGCTGGTAATTTAACCAAATAACACGTTTCTAGCCCCAAATTCTCACAGATGGAAGCAAGACCATACAGCAAACGAATTTTAATTAACACAAAGCATAAAAAGCATAAAAAGCAATTAAATTCAGAAATAAAGTACAAAATGTAATACATCAAAATAAAATACAAGAATATAAATAATACAAGAATATATAAATACATACCAGGACAAACTCGAATAGTCATTAGAATATGGAAAATTGAAAACCACCCCCCATTATAAACATAGAACCCGCTTCATTTGCGCATTGGTTTATAAAAACTCTGTTCTAGTTCTATATATTTAATAATTCAAGTTTTATTCCATCCTATATTTAAATTTTATCTTATATATATATATATATATATATATATAATATACATTTTTGTGATTTCTTTACAGGTTTATTATTATTATTAATATTATTTACTTTCTCTTACCATATGGTAGAGAAAGTATTGTTTTTGGGTCAAATTTACGAAATTGAGTTTTTGTTATATTTACACTTTTTGAGGTCTCTTGAATCATAAAATCTTGTTTTTAGCGGTTGGTCTGTGTGTCTGTGTCTGTCAGTTATCAGCATATCTCAAGAACAAATTGTAGCAGAAAATTCAAACTTGGTATTCTAAATGTGTATCATATAGGGATACAACACTAAACTTTTCGTTGAGATCAAGCAAACGATTCGTGTACAGGGATATCCAAGAGAATTCAAATGCATTATGCCTATGGGGTAATGTCAGGTAAGTACAGTGTAAAGTCGGCAGCAAAATTATGCGAGCGATAGCAATAATTCCTATGCAAAAAAATGTTCACTTAATGCTGCTTTGTTAAATAATTCCTTGTCGACTCATGTTCTTAGTTAGCCTAAGAACATGATTCGAAGGATTTATTTAACAAAACAGTACTAAGTGTATCTTTTTTATGTAGGAATTATTGCTAGCGTTCGAATAATTTTGCTGCCGACTGTAATATGTACAGTTGAATCTCGTTAACGTAAACACTGTTAACGTGAATTACCTTTAACATGAACTGCTTCTACTATCCCTGTCAAAATGAAGATTAGTTTAGTTATATGAAGATTTGTTACTGATAACATGAACAATTTTTTTATCCCCCTTGAGATTCACGTTAACGAGGTTCGACAGTATAGGCTAATTTAAACAAAACGGAATGAACAATTTTTTTATATGCATAAAAGCACATTTTCTATAGATTGTGGTATGGAAACCATTCATGATTCGTTTACAAGGCTACTCAAAATATTTGGATGTATTGGTGCTATGCTATACTTGGAAATTGCTGGAATTGAATAATTCATTTTATGTTAGATGTTTTTCAAGTGAAACTAAATTTAAGTACACAATATTGTTTATTCTGCATATTCTTTATAGTGAATACTGTTTATAGGCAATATACAGGGCAAATTAAGCCAAACGTTCTTTTCTATTGAATGTAATTGATGGAAGTATTTTGCTGCACTGCTCATGAAGGAAAATTAATTTTTCATACCCATACTGCAAAGAAAGTGTTTTTTGAAGTTCAATTTTCAACTTTATTTATTTATTTATTTATTTTTATTTATTTTGGTATAATTTCCTGTTTTGAGGTGCTTGCTCTGACTACGAAAGTCCAATTTTTAGCGGTTAATCTGCCTTTGAAACAAATAATTGCAAGAAATTCGAATTTGATATTTTTGAAGTTCGTATTAGGTTGCCGCTTAAAAATTTCATCAAGATTAGTAAATTTGAAATGAAATTAATAACTGCCCTTTTTTTTTTTTTTTTTTTTTTTTTTTTAATAATTGTAGACACTATTGCTGAACGGGGGAGTTGAGGGGGGCAGTAGCCTCCCTCACACAGAATTAAAATTCACAAGTAAAACTATTACTAAACCAATTTTAGATTATTTCTAAAGTACATTAAACTTTATTATCTTACGTTATTGGTCTCAAGACTTATGCAATCTATCTTTATAGTACTGAAAATGCATGGTAAGAAAAAGTCGTGTGAGTGACATACCAGATTATTTTTGTTAAGTTTGAAGATTTTTTTTATAATTTTGCTGAGGACGACAGATATCAAACCAGCTCCGAAAATTAACTTCAGTGCAAATTTATCAAAATTGCAGCTAGTTTATTTGTCGAATGGATAATATCTAAATACTCGAAAATTATTACAATTATTTTTATTAGTATTATTAGTATTTTTTTTTTTTTTTTTTTTTTTACTCTACTTTAATGAAATCCCGATAACAGAAAAGAAACTTTTTTTTCGGTTTGAATTTATTATTATTACTAATATCATTAATTTTTATTATTTATTGTAATCATTTTAACTATTTTTTTTCCTCTAATTTAGCTGGATGTTTGACCATACCATTACTGTTTTTAGCAGGGGCTGAGCAAGAAAGTCGCGTAATCGTCATTTATTAGTTTCCAGAAACTTGGGCGTTTATTATTAAGAAGGTTCTTTTGTTTTTCACCATTAGAATTTTCATGCAGTTAGAAATCCTATCTCTCTGCAATCCCAGAAGACACACATTCATTGGATTTAACTCATCTTTTGCCCTAAATTTACTCTTCCGGCATTTTTGTGTGTGTGTATCTGTATTTGTACAGTCGGTAACAAAAGTGTCCGAACACTAGCAAAAATTCCTATGTAAAAAAAGTACACTTTATACGGTTTTGTTAAATAAATACTTGTCAAATCCTCTTCTTAGTCAGTCTAAGAACATGATTCTATAAGGATTTATTTAATAAAACTCTATTAAGTGTACTCGTTTTACATAGGAATTTTTGCTAGTGTTCGGACACTTTTGTTACCGACTGTATTTGTGTTGTGAAACCCATATTTCATCGTTAGTTCTAGTGTGTTTCAAGGAAAATTCGTTTTGTTAATCTACAAGGAGAAAAATCCTGAAAACTATTCTAGCAAATTGGAATTCCACTTTGTCAAAACGCATAAAACCCATATATTGGGTTGCCCATACGCATTTCATTGTTCTCCAATCTTTTAAACTTACGATAAATTTTGCAAAAATTTTTATCGAGATTTTTTTTGTTTTTAAACTTTGAATTAGAAATGTTATAATTTTATATCATTTCATTTCCAAATCAAAATTAACCTTTAAAAAATAATTTTTACTTCCTTAAAAAAAACTATTATTTCTGAATTTCAAGAAATTTTTTTCTGAATTCACGTCTTGTGTTTTATGACTTTTTTTTTTTTTTTTTTTGCTGGAAATGGATAATTAAGTCTTATATTTATATCTTTTAAATTACAGTAGTAGAATGTCAATTCTTTTCTCTTTCAAAGATTTTATTTTTATAAAAGTAGAACTATGACAACAAAACTTAAATATGTTATAGAACTAAATATCAATACTTTCACATTTAAAATTCGTTATTACAAAGTAATTTTATTACTATGTATCAAAAAGTATTCTTCTTCTTGTGGATATTTTGGGGGTATGAAAATTAAATTGAAAAAAGCTACAGTCGGCAGCAAAATTATTCGAGTGCTAGCGATAATTCCTACATTAAAAAAAAGTACACTTAATACTGTTTTGTTAAATAAATTCTTGTCAAATCATGTTCTTAATTAGTCTAAGAACATCACTCGACAAGGATTTATTTAACAAAACAGTATAAAGTGTACATTTTTTTACATAGGAATTACTGCTAGAGCTCGAATAATTTTGCTGCCGACTGTAATATTTCCTAGCATACTCCAGCATATCTTTAACAGTTTTTCCCCGCAGAATAGTTTTAATTATAATCGACTGAAACATTAAATTTCTTCTTCTGAAAATTATTATCCTGTAGCACACATTATACAAAAGCTCATCATACAAGTAATACATCATACTAATAACACGTCACGCTAACAGCCACTTTTTAAAGCTCGTACAGTCGGTAACAAAAGTGTCCGAACACTAGCAAAAATTCCTATGTAAAAAAAGTACATTTCATACAGTTTTGTTAAATAAATCCTTGTCGAATCCTGTTCTTAGTCAGTGTAAGAAAAGGTTTCGATAAGGATTTATTTAACAAAACCTTATGAAGTGTACATTTTTTACATAGGAATTTTTTCTAGTGTTCGGACACTTTTGTTACCGACTGTAAGTCAAACAAAAACAATAATCTTTTTTAATAAAGCAAATATTAATCTTAATGGATTCATTTCGTTCAGATTACAATTAAAAAGCAAAACTTTTTTTTTTTTTCTTCAGGTCATACAGGCGACTTTATAGATATTCTGACATAAAAAATATTATATATCAGGATGCAACAAGGATCGCTTTTAAAATTGCCTCCTTCGAGATATTTTATTATTATTAGTTATTATTTTAATTGCTTACTGAAATAAAAGACGAAATATTCAAAGAGCGAAATTCATTAAAACTTCATTCGAAAAACTTCATTTTTGAATGAGATGTCTTTATAATAAGAACCACAAAAAATTCCATAGGATAAGATGGGAGTACAAAAAGTTAATCTCATTGATATGCTGCCTAGTTTATCGCCAAGACCGATCACCTAAAACACCTCAATGGACTGATCTTACTTTCCTGAGGCCTGTAAATTATCTTTACTGCAACAACGATTCCGATGCAAGGAAGGAATTTATATTCTTTGCAACAATGTAGTGGTTATCATCCCATATAGTATTACCATTAAAGATCCAAAACGAAATAATTTTAAATACATTATTGCAAAATATCAAATGTAAATTAGTGGTACAGATTTTAAAATTAAACTATCCGAAAAACATCAATATTTTAATTGTATTACCCATGATAGTCTCTTGCTCTAATAATGTTAATTTGCAGGATATAGTAAATTTAAATTTGAGATTAAAAAAATAATTAAAAAAAAAAACTTTAAAAAAGTTCATAAGAATAGGATTTGCATAACTTAGGTTCGATCCAAGAAATTAGGCATTATTTTCAACTCAAATACGATTTATTTTATTAAATATTTTAAAAGTATTAACAACTTCACTAGGTGACCATAGAAAAGAAAATTACTATTGAAGAAGAATTTTAACTTCATAAATTTGAATAGATGGAGGGGGAGGGGGGTGGAGCAAAATATCGGAGATGTTGATCGCTTTCATTTTAGTATAACGAAATGGTGGCTGATATCTATTCGTGGTGGCACTATATTTCACCTTCCAGCTGAATTCACAGGTGTAGGAAAAATATAGTTGTAATTCTGCTACGTATAAACTCATACAATTTTTTGAATAGGCTACCCTCCTACCAGAAAGGTTCAATTCGAAAGGTTCTTAGTAAACGGTAAACTTTCATCAAATGAGTTGATGGTAAACAGGAAGATAAGCAGAAATAGATACTTATGTTACTTATGTAGAAAAGGGAGGTTATAAAATATTAGGGAAAACACATGAAGGATTGTACATGAATTTAAGTAATTATTTAGAGGTAAGAAAAATCGTTTCGTTACATCAAAATGTTTTTCTAAGATTTTACACACACACACACACATATATATATATATATTATAATATGTTATAATTTACATCAGATATGCACTATCATCAAAATAAAAATTACATTAAAATATGAAAAGTGGGGAAAAAATGAGAGAGAAAGAAACTGAATAAAATGTATCATTTGAAACTGAATCAAATCAAACTTTCTCTTTTAAGTTGAAATATGTTCATTTTAAAAAATACACTTTATTTTCAAACTTAAATCAATCGGCATTATACTTTTTTTCCCTCCAAAATATTTTATACGATATTAAGAGTAATTCATTTTTGACGCTCGTGGAATTCGATTGAAAATTCCAAAGAGATTTACTAGTCACTTCTTACCTCCACCTATCGTTTTGCCATTTCTTTTATCCCTCTTGCAAACCCATATCGTCTGCCCGAGGCAGATAAGTTGAGAAGTTAATCCCTGAAGCTAATTGGTCGGATGGAAGAGTTTACATAAAGGTTTTGCGGATAGCCTGCCATGTTTCGAGTTTTTACAGAACTCTTTTTTTTTTCCTTTTCACCAAATGTTATTATGTCAACGTGTTTTTGTCACTTTATTAAGAAGCTTAGGTAGGGGAGCGTATGTAAATACAGCAGGCTGTCTTTTCTGGATGAGTTAAGAGGGAAGAAAATCTGAAACAATGTACAGTGAATTCTACTAACTAATTAATTTTTTTATTTACTGTATTTATAATTAATATTTTTATAGATTGAATTATTGTTATTATTTTTTTTACTTTCTTGTATATGTAATATAGAGAAAGTATTGGATTCGCGAAAATTTTCGACCTCCGTTTTTTGACAGATCTACACGTTTTGGGGTTTCCTGAACATGAATTGATAGTTTTTTTAAAATGTCTGTCTGTCTGTCTGTGGTTTAGTGTTTTCACCGTATCTCACGAACCAATGAATGAAATTCAACCAAACTTGGTATATAGTTGGACCCTGGCGGGGCATTGTGCTGATTAGATTTGGGGATCAATAGCCCAGCAGGTGGCGCTGTGATCGCATTTTATGTAAATTTTTAACATGGCAGTATAGGACAAATTTTCGTATTTTTCACCGTATCTCACGAACCAATGAATGAAATTCAACCAAACTTGGTATATAGTTCGAACCTGACGGGGCATGGTGCTGATTAGATTTGGGGATCAATCGTCCAGCAGGTGGCGCTGTGATCGCAAAATTTCGTATTTTTCACCGTATCTCACGAACCGGTGAATGAAATTGAACCAAACTTGGTGTATAGTTGGACCCTGACATGGAAAGGGTCTAATTAGATTTTGGGATCAATAGCTCAACAGGTGGCGCTGTGATCGCATTTTATGCAAATTTAACATGGCAGTATAGGACAAGATAATGTATAAATGGGCATAATGAGAGTTATTTTAAACTTGTGATTGTAAAATTAATATGAATTATTGATAATAGTAGTAGTTAACTAGGAAAAAAATTTTGTGCATGTGGGGGCATTCGTTCCCCCCCTGGGAAGTAAATTTTCAAGATGGGTATCTTTCGAAAGGTCTCGTTGATAATAGTAATAGTTAACTGGGAAAAAATTTTTGCGCATGTGGGGGCATCGGTTCCCCCCCCCCCGGGGGGGCAAAGTTTCAAGATGGGTATCTTTCGAAAGGTCTCGTCAATACCTTTAAAACGAATGGTTGAACCATAAATCTGTGATAATTTAAAACAAAGTTATCGATTTTTTTTTACTTTTAACGAAAAAAAACTTTTTTTTTTTAAACGAAATTTTACCAAACTTGGTATTTAGTTGGTCCCCGACATAAAATGTTGCTGATTATATTTGGGAATCAATAGCTCAACAGGTTGCGCTGTGATAGCATTTTATCTAAATTTTTAACATGGCAGTATAGGACAAAAATTCGTATAAATGTGCATAATAAGAGTTATTTTAAACTTGTGATTGTAAAATTAATATGAATTATTGATAATAGTAGTATGTAACTAGGAAAAAAATTTTGTGCATGGGGGGCATCGCTTCCCCTCGTAGGGGGGAAATACCCCCCAGGGGGGGTAAATTTTCACAATGGGTATCTTTCGAAAGATCTCGTTGATAATAGTAGTAGTTAACTAGGAAAAAAATTTTGTGCATGTGGGGGGCATCGGTTCCCCCCCCCCACCGGGAGGGAAGAACCCCCCCCGGGGGGGGGCAAAGTTTCAAGATGGGTATATTTCGAAAGGTCTCGTCAATACCTTTAAGACGAATGGTTGAACCATAAGTCTGTGATAATTTAAAACAAAGTTATCGATTTTTTTTACTTTTAACGAAAAAAAACTTTTATTTTTTTAACGAAATTTAACCAAACTTGGTATTTAGTTGGTCTCCGACATAAACTGGTGCTGTTTATATTTGGGGATCAATAGCTCAACAGGTGGCGCTGTGATAACATTTTATCTAAATTTTTAACATGGCAGTATAGGACAAAAATTCGTATAAATGTGCATAATAAGAGTTATTTTACACTTGTGATTGTAAAATTAATATGAATTATTGATAATAGTAGTTCGTAACTAGAAAAAAAAAATTGTGCATGGGGGGGGGCATCGCTTCCCCCCCTGGGGGGGTAAATTTTGAAGATGGGTATCATTCGAAAGATCTCGTCAATACCTTTAAAACGAATGGTTGAACTATAAATCTGTGATAATTTAAAACAAAGTTATCGATTTTTTTTTTACTTTTAACAAAAAAAAAAAAAAAACATTTTTTTTTTTTTTTTTTTTTTTTTTTTAATATTGTTACTGGTTGAATATGTATTACTTTTAACAAAAAAAAAACTTAGAAAAATATCGTTTTTTTTTTTTTTTTTTTTTAATATTGTTACTGATTGAATTATGTATATAGGAAAATATAGAAGAAAGTCTTGTGGTGGCCACAACATACTAGTTTTATTTAGTTTTTGATGGAAAGGGAAACAAAGAAATTTTATAGAATCAATATCCAACTTTATTTGAACTGAATCTTAAAATATTTTTTCTAATATAATTTCAAGAATTGTGATATTCATTTTAATTACCGTATTATTAATTAAAATGCAAGATATGAGTAGACAGTTCTTTTTATGAAATTGTTCTTAAAAGTTTTATCATTGACTATGTTATTCTAGCTTACAGTTATGAAAACGTATTTTTTTAAATATTGCATTAAAGTATCAACCGTTGCTGCTACATAAATTCCTTCACTACAATAAAAATAAAAAATAAACTTCTCAGCATCATTTTATTAAGGAGACTGGAAAGAAATATCATTTTTGCTCATGTCGATATTCGATTGTCATTTATTAGCTCATTCTGTTCTTAAACTCGTGCTAAAGTTTAGAGTGTTTACTCGTAAATAATTAAAGCTTATATATATATAATGAAATATCCAGCCAAGTACACAGTGGTGGTACATATCCGGTATTGTGGGCTTTTTTGAGTTTCGAAATAATAGTAGCGCAACAATTGCTATTAAAAAGATTTGCGATGTTTATCCAAGTGCATTGAACATTCGTGAATGCCTACGGTGGTTTTCTAAGTTCAGATCCACCAATTTTGATCGTAACCACTCGTATCGATCTGGAAAATCAACAACTTTAGGTAATGACACGGAAGTGGAAGCAAATCCATGGCAGTCAATCGAGAAACTGTCAAAAACTCTTAACCAACTTCGGTCGACCACCCAAGAACATTTGCTGCAATATGGTAAAGTAAGCAGAGCAGTTGTTTGGATCCCGCATAATCTGTCCAAAGAAAACAAAGCTAATCGATCGACAACACGCAGCTTATTGCTTCAACGACCCAATACAGAAGTGTGTGTTTTTTTATTGCTTGATGATTTGAAATGAAAAGTGACAATCTAAAATGCAAAAGGCAGTGCCTCTCTTCGAATTAATCGCCTCAAAGTATGGCTAAATCAAATTTATATCCCAAAATAAAGAGCTTTTGTGTGTTTGGTGGAGTATTCGTGGGGTTATTCATTTTGAAATGCTGAAACCTGGACGAACTGTGAATGCAAACCTTTAATGTGAACAAGTGGATCGAATAAATCAATCTTTAATTGAAAAATGCCCAGCAATTGTCGACAGAAAAGCCGTTATTCTAAAATATGATAATGTAAGACCGCACTGCGCAAGATGAACCCTGTAAAAAAGAAAAAAAAAATGGGATGGGAGATATTGCCTCACCCACTATACTTGCCCATTATTGCACCATCAAATTTTCGTTTATTCCGATCACTACAACATTTTCTAAGTGTTAAAAATTTTAAAAATTTGGATGATGTCTAAAATGCGATCTCTAGATATTTTACTGAAAAAACAATTGAATTTTTTCGATCCAGCGTCGCATGCTAAATGACAAAAGGATGTTGATAACGAGGGTCATCACATCATAGATTAAAAATGAAAAATTGTTAAAAATCCATCTGTGTGAATTTATTGTGAAAAATAAATAAAATAAATAAAAAAAGACATTATTTTCCGAACCCTCTAATAGAATATTTCTGATTTCGGTACATATATTTGTTTGTTCACCTGTCTGTATCTCTTTCCCTTCATCTGTCCACTCACATTGGTAAATAAAGCGCCGGATCGCAAAAAGTTAAAATATGCTTATTAGGATTATTGCATTATAATATTCTTTACTGAAAATAATATGAGTAAAATTTATAATTATTTTACGGGAACATATAAAAGATTTTGAATACCCTGTGTTCTAATGACTAATAATGGTTTGATAATGTTAATAATTTTTGAACTGAATAAAACTGATGTAAGTTAGATAGACTTATTATAATGTACTAATCTCCTTTGAAGAAATTATGTGTAGCCATTATTGCCATTTGAAGGAAATGGAAAAATGCTACAATCTGTGTTTTAGAAATTATTCCGAATGTGTGCTTTATGTTAACCCTTTATCTACTGACGGTACTTACAAGTACCACCCACTTCAAAATTACATAGAATAACCATTTTTACGAATATTCTGATGATATTTAGCAAGAACACTCTTTTAATTCCACTCTTCCAGGATACATGGCAGCACGGGTTCTATGATGAGTATTTTATCGGGGAAGGCGAATAGTTTTAAAACTGAAATTTCGTTTTCAGCTGCCATTTTGATCGGATTGACAAGATTATCATTTTTGTTCTGTAAAAGCAGTTAAAGTCAAAAGGTAAGTGCCTTATTTTTTTTATATGTTAGTCAAGACCTTAGAAAACGATTGCACTATTTATTTTAAGTGAACAGTGTATATAATTTATTTTACAGTTGAATAACTTTGTGGTACTTGTAAGTACCGTCAGTACACTGGACGTTAGAGAAAGCACTTGGTGTACACTTTTCGTCCGTGTAGTTTGTTATTATATTTCGTTGTTTTGTAGCGTCATTACTAAACTGTAATAGAATTATGCTTTTTTGGCATTTCTTTTTATTTTAACTTATTTATTTCGCTTATTTATTTATTCTTTATTTAGTTTTTTAACGTTTTTGAAAATTTGAATCTGAGCTTGCTTTTTTTTTTTTTTTTTTTTTTTTTTTTTTTGGCCACACAATTAAATGAAATATATATTCTTCATTCAAAAATTAAGAACATATTAATTTCTTTGTGTATAACTGAGATTTAACAATAACAGGAAGTTTTCAAGGTGCTATTATTTTTTCCCTCTTCCTAGAATGTTTGGAAAAATGAAGCTCAGACTTCAAATGGCTTTATATTTATTACAAAGCCTACCATATGAAAGTAGTTATGCACTAACAGATTATTCTTCAGATGAAGAAGTCCCAGCAAATAATCTGCTAGAATTTTCGTCAAGATTCTGAAGTAGACGATCAAAAGACTGATCAAGACCCTGGGTGCAGTAGTTCATGTTCAGAAAAGTATTTCCTACCCCAGGATGCAATAAATTAAGAGTGAATAGGCAATGGAAAAAAAGATGTCCAGACCGAAGTTCCCATTTTACCCATAAAAATCTGAGTTTGTGGGTTCCATATTCTAACATTTGGCTGAATATATAGCATATAAAGAGTAGCGAGAAAGCATAGCTTCTTTGAAATATAGACTTGCATAACCAAAGGACTGCTTACAAAATCAAAAGTACAGCCAAAACGAAAAGGAAGAACCAAATTTAATGGTAGTGAGCAAGTTTTCTGTGTAAACAAGAGGAGGAAAGGGAACATGTCTGTTTGTAAAGATTATTCACTTAGAGAATCGTGGATGCCATTGGCCAACATTTGTTTCGAATCGGGGACGTTGTGAATTTTGTGCTTTAAAAAACATTCAGTCCAAACCTCACTCAAAATGTACAAAGTGTAATGTATTTTTGTGTATTAGGGAAAGGGAAAACTGTTTCTTTGAATATCATCAAGTTTAAGTTTATGTGTAACACCTATTTTTACCTATAAAAAAAGTAAGTAAATTTTAAACATTTTATAATTTTCAAAAATAAACATTTTTGTGCTGTAACATATTCTCTCTGTGTTCTCTGGTTATTTAGCATTTTTAAGAGTTAAAACTGCGTTAAAAAAGCCATACGGTCTTTTTGAATTATGAGAACATTTTAGCCCTCCGTGTACTGACGGTACTTTAAAGTACCAATTTAATTAATTAACTCTAACGGATTAATTTTTCCAAAGATTAGTATTTTATTTAAGAATATCCCTTAATTTTCGATGCAGCGACTCAAGAAAAAACATTGCACTAAAAAAATTGCAGTACATCATAATGCAGTAGATAAAGGGTTAAATCATTTCGAACAGAATGAAACTAATGTACGTTAATGAGGATCAAAAGCGGTATTGTCGATGGAATACAGTTTTATAACATTTTGTGATTATTTTTAGTGGAATACATATATAAAGTCAAAAAATAAAACATTTTGATACATTATGGTCTATTAGAAGTAGAAACTGCTGGAAATAGATTCTAATGAAATTATAATATTTTAGTCCCTCTATTTTTTATGATTATGTTACAGCGCATTCGTCCTTTATACTAAAAGGAGGTATGCGTAAATAAACAAAGGGATTCAAATTACTCATTCAGTTGCATTAAACTATACAAATCTGTGCGCTAACCAAAAGACTGCTTAAAATGTAATTTCAACAATCTTTTATGTCGAGTAAAGTTTTATTATTATTACATTTTTTAAGAACTGAATTTCTCTTGTTACTTCTAGAAAATATATTTACAACACTGAGAAAATAAATATACCACCTTCATCTAGAACGAATAAGTGGTCATTTTCTAAATCCCTAAACTAGAAATATAGATTTCCGAGCTATGCAAATAAGGCACGCGAATAAGCTGAATAGACGAAATGATCGAGAATTTCTAGTCTATACATTTTTAAATGGTGAAACAATATTCTGAATCCTTTATATTGCGGGAAATTCTCGCTTGATTTTCTAGGCTTGGAACATAAACCAAGATTATAGTTGCTAAAACATGCTTCTTGTATTCACATTTATTTGCTGAGATTTTTAAATAAGTTTGATCTCTATAATATAGACAAACGCTCTAGAATTCTAATAGGGTTTTCTAGAACTCGCTTTGAAAGGGGACTAGAATTTATAAGGAAGACATGGAACTATTTTTACTAGAGCCACAATCTAGATTCTAGATGTCAGTTACAAAATTTTTTCTCAGTGAAACACGTGTGGATTATGTATATATCGCATAAAGGATGATCTCAGAGAATATTATTAAAACACTAAAGACGATTTTGAACCAATTTTGTTAAACTTTTTCTTAGTTTGCACATGATGCATTATCTTCTATTCTCAAAAAATGGATGTATGCATTCAAAGAGCTTAAGGTCTATAGACTTTTAAAAATGGATAATATCTTTAAAACCTAGAAATAAAGAAAATACAAATAAATGACATATTCGTTAATAATGATAATTATAATAATGATATAGTAATAACAATTTTAAAGTACAAGAAAATGAATAAGGAAAGAGCCAAGAAAAAGTTTAATAAAATTAGTACAAAATTCTTTTCATATTATCCCAGATATTATTATTGTGATATATACATTATTCATACATGTTTGTTAATATATTTCTTACAGTAGTTGGAGCTGTAATACATGTAAGAGAAATTCTATTTAAAAATGAATAGTACTTTTAAAATCTACAAATAAAAAAAGACAAATAAATGATAAGTAAATAATGATACTAGTAATGACAATCTTAGTAGCAATTTGCCAATTACAACTGTAATAACAGCACAATAAAATAAGACCGATAAAATTAAAATTATACTCACTTCATGAATAAATTTCTCGTATACATTTATTCTATTTAGTTTCTCAATTTCATCCTCGGAATTCAAACGTATATTGATGAGAATCTTAGCGTCATTCTACGAAAATATATTATAGAACGTCAACCACAATAACATTCAGATAATTAGTTTCAAAATACTTGTCAAAATTTAGGAAACGCTTTTCGTTTAAGACGATTATGAGTCAACAATAACGACATAATTTAACATTCTGTAATAAATATCCCGATGAAATCCAGAGCTTATTCAAAATTCTACTTGGAGCAGACTTAGACTTATGTATCACGACTGAAAGAAAATTCCAAAGGTGCCTGTGTGACACAATATCCGTACAAAAGTCAGAAAGGCACCTCGAATAAGCGAGTTAATTGTTTCTCCCATCCTATAGCTTTTGTTTGAGGGACGATTTAAATCGAAACAGCGTCTGCAATTAGCGTCGAGGACTTAGTTTTAAAACGGGCCAGTCAGCAGGAACTCGGCAAGCGAAAATTCCGATGGAAATAATAATCACGGGAGGAGTTCTACTTCCGTTTTGTCGATTCAGCAACCGAGTGACCTTTTCAAAGAGACAGGACTTGAAAAGCAGAAAACTTTAAAGTGTTGTTTCGGAACACTAATGGTGGGAGCAGTTTTGATTTGTAGGCGTCGAGTTCTTGACCTTATCTGGATTTAAGAGTCTAATTTGTTTTCATTAATTTTAAAATGTTGCTGACTGTATTATATGCTATGAAGGTATTGTAGTTATTTGATATTAATGAATTATCTGACCATTGCTTCTTCGCTAAAGAAAATATATAGTTTGATAAAAAGCATTTAAAAAGTAATTTAAACTAAATAATAATGAATTAAATAAATGTCTGAACAAACTGTTCAAAATAAGTTCAAAATGCTGGCCTATGTCGATTACATGTTGCCAATTTAATTTCACATTATTGACCATATGCATGAATGACCATAAATGACTGGACACTTTCGATTTTCGACGTTTTGTCAAGTATCTAGATTGGTTGGTTGGTTGGGTTTAACGTCGCACTAGTGCTGCGCAGTGGGTAATTGGCAGGGATGCATCCCTAAAGATGATCCGGAGATATGCCATCACAATTTTGATCCTCCACGAAGAGGATCCCCGCTTTGGTGACCCCCAGAGATATAATTTAGATGGGAACATGGAGGACATTGCTGCCACGACGGATTTTATGTGCACCAGCCACCATTAATGTACACGACGGTCTTTGGCTGGCTCGAGTGCCAAACTCGCAATCTTCCAATTATGAGCTCGGCACTCTACCAACCGGGCTACTGCGGTCACCAAATATCTAGAAAAATTCTCGACGAATTACCCTGAGACTTTGGGCATGTAAAGACCATGTTATGTCATGTCTCATATCTTTCAGCAAAATATTTGTCCCTAAAGCTAAGAGGGAACTAGTAAAAAATTAAATAAAAAAACAAAATATTTGGGATCTCCCTGCAAAAAGCAATGCTTGAAATACATTCTGGCTGTTGAATTTGACTATCAAACTTCTTCTAACAATCTGTACTCATTTATATAAAATAGGAGCATATATTAATGGAGATATAACGGTTTGAAGATAATGGAGTTATATGCTCTCTACAAAGTACCATCGCTAAAAATGCGAGTTATTTATTTATTTATTTTTATTGTATTGTATTTTATTTATGTTTTTGTTAAAATGAAAAAAAAAAAATCTATAACTTTATTTTAAGTTTTTACAGATCTAGGGTTCAACCATTTAAAAGTATTGACAAGTTTTCTTAAAAGATATGAAACTTTGCCTTTCTGGGGGGAGAGCGATTCTTGTACATATACATTTTTTTTCTACTTGACTTTAACTAATATAAATAATTATTTTTTATTTAATTATGACTTGTTAAAAATGTTTCTGATTGTGCACATTCAAAATTTTAGAAAAAACAGAATGGGATAACATCGTCACCTGTTGGTCAATTTTCATCAAAAGTTACTGATTTATGTCTAGGTGCAACTATGTATAATTTATTATAAAAATTCTGAGCCGTTTCTTCTGAGATACAATTGCCACAAAATTTTTGTCATATGTACACAGGCAGATTAGGTATTTTCTAAAAATGGTCAAATCGTATTCTATACCTCTCATCAAAATCCATCAAAAACCGGAAGTCAAAAAGTTTTACTAATCCAATATTTTCTTCTGTTGAATATAGATGAAAGTAAAATTAGTTGGTGATGATATTAAGAAAATGTGTATCAATATTCCCTCATTATCATTAAAACATATTTCTATTAGTGATATTCGTTTTATTACTTTGATAAACAAGCTAAACAAAAAAGAAAGAAAGAAAAATAAAATATCCAGACAAGGACCGAGAACTTCATCATTAGTTGTTAATGACCATGGATTTTGATTCTAAGGAAATGAGAAATGTTTCCGCAGAACTCATTGAAAGTAGCCCCCTAGGGCAGGAGGCCAGGGTGGATCGAGAATAAAAGAGGATAATCTAGATTCCCCTTCTTCAACATTATTTGAGAATTTCTTTGACTTATTTTATCCCTATGGAGTATTTTTTCTTTAGAATATTTTTCGTATAATATAATGTAACAAATAAAGAGGCCTATGGGGTAATTTTTATGGTCCCCATCTCTTATTCCTTCTCCTATAGTCCATAATGTTTTTATTTTTGTGTTTGCTACCTTATCAAACTTAAATAAATAAATAACATTAAAAAAAAACTTCATTAACTTCATAAACTTTAAAAATACTTGAAGAAAATATTTGTATTATGGCTTTATTTAGGTATACACATTCACACGCATATATGATTGATTTTGCAAAACGTTTACAGTTTAAGAAAACTGTTATTTTTTCATGCATATGCAACATACCAGAAACCACTGATTGTGATTAAACGGACACATCTTGCTAATTAAATAACTTCCTTCAATTAAAATAAATGAATTTATTTTTCATGCAGTTAAACTCAAAGTAGATTTTTTTAATTCAATATGTATATACTTATTACATTGTTCCAGTGTATAAACCTAGTTTATATCTTTTGATAAAAATTATATTCTGATCATCCTAACACTTTTTTTTTTTTTTTTTTTTTTAATAAATAATATTTTTTAAATTACTTTAAACAAAATTGCATTATGTAGCAAAAACTAAAATGAAATTTATGGTATGATTTAGTGTGTATATAAGCATTTAAAAATAATAAATATTCTATGGTCACTTAATATTTGTCACCAAACATATCATTACACCTAGCAAACATTACTCATTTTTTTTTTCGTTATTTTAGGGTTAATTTTATTAAAATGTATTCTGTCCTTTTCTTATGATTTATAGGTTCCCTTGCCACTTCCTGTGTTTCTTGGGGCGCTTTACTTCAGATTTTAATTTCCTTTCTGCGTCCAGGATCGGTTGCTCAATCGTCACCAGGATCGTCTCTGCATTATCTGTCGTACTTAGTACTTTTTTTTAATCCCTATCTTTCTTCAAGAAGTACTGAAAATTATTATTATTTTTTTCTTTATTTATTCCTGTACTCCTGGTGATTCACTCTAAATAATCTTTGATTTCGCAGAAATTTTTTTATAGACAAAATTTTAAATTAAAAGTTTTTGGATTACTTTTTATTTTCTGAAAATTTATCTTTATGTTTTTTATACTTTCGATGGAGGTAAGCATTGGTTGCAACCAATCGTAGTTACTCAGAACCACTCACGTTGCCATTGACGATGATGTCCTCCCCAAAAGTCAGTCAATCTATAAATTTTCAACATATTTTTACAACATTTATCAAAATACTTCAGTTACGACGGAGCCTGGCTATAATAATAATAAGGATAATAATAATAATAAAAGGATTGAATGAGCATTTTTTTGCTGATAGAGAAATCTTAAGAAGAATATAAAAATATTGCCTGTCTGTTTGTGATGTACAGAAAAAACTATGCCACGTAGTGTTCCATTTTTTTTTTTTTTTTTTTTTTTTTTTTCTAGATAAAGAAATGCATGAAAATTTTCAATATGTCTTTCCGTTTTCGATATTTCTACTAATTTTTTTTAAAAAATGTTGTTTTTTATGCGATTTCTTTTTCTTTTTTTTTTTCTTGCGGGTGGGGTGTGTGTGTGGGGGGGGGGGGGGAGGTTTTTGACATTTTCTTTTATTGTAATTTCTACAACTTTATATTTTATTTACTTTTTTAGCATAAATAGAAACATTTCTTTACACTTGAATTAAAATAATAATAATAATAATAATTTAAAATGTAGTATTAAATAATTATGATAAAATTGACGTCATAATAGCTTTAAAATGTTTTTATTTATTTATTGATTTATTTAAAACTTTGATTTCAATTAATCAAATAATCTTATAAGTTTTTATCATTATTATTATTATTATCGTCTTCAAACTAATGTGAATGAAAATTAACTTTATTTTAAATTAACCGTATTTCTAACCAACATAATTCAACTCAAATAATTAAATGCCATTTACATTTCATTAACAGCTGTATATCACACAACTTGTCTATGGTTTTGATTTGCTGAAAATAGCCGCCAATCGAATTATATTTATTTAAGCGTTTTAATTATTCAATGATTTTAAATTTCTTTAAATATAGTGACCAGCAAAGCGGGCAAAGACTGCTAGTTTTACAATATAATAAAATATGATGCCTTTCTTTCTACCCTTTCCTCTATAAAAGTATAATCAAATGTTCAAAGCAAATCGATTTCTTCTTTTTAAAAAATACATCTTTTCAAAATTTAGCAATGACCATCCTTGCTGACCGCCATTCTTATCTATCGCATTTTATGCAAAGCTATAAAAAAGTTGTTATGCTCTCTCGGGTGGCTTGTTCCTGTGAGTCAAACTTGGTACGAAAACTGTAACTGTCACGGACTCTTTAAAGTGAAGAGCAGTTTTATAGAGAACTGCTATATAA
The DNA here is from genome assembly GCA_963930645.1 of Salticus scenicus. Taxonomy (NCBI): domain Eukaryota; kingdom Metazoa; phylum Arthropoda; class Arachnida; order Araneae; family Salticidae; genus Salticus; species Salticus scenicus. The sequence continues at coordinate 252,053,532 of OZ005653.1, forward strand.
CTTTGTCCTCAGCCTGACTCACTGATAAGAGACCCTCACTCAACTGCTTTGGAATATAAAGTCCAAGGGGTTCTGACAAGTGACCACATTTCATAAAATGTAACTAAATATTTAAAAATGGCGCAAGTCAACCTCTCTTAGCTTCAAAGAGTAAAAAGTACTTCTGTTTAAAATAATAATAATAATAATAATTGAAAGAATTTAAAAAAAAAAAAAAAAATTTAAATTAAAGCATTTTCGATATGAAAAAAAAAAGTATTTTTATTTCTCTTAACAATGTATAAAAGAAAAAGTATTGTTTTGTGGTCAAATTTTCGAAGTGTAGTTTTCGTTATGTCTACATGTTTTCAGCTCCCCTGAATCTGAAAATCATATTTTTAGTGGTATGTCTTTATTATGTCTGTCTCTGTGTATGTGTCTGTTAACAGCATATCTCAAGAAAAAATAGCAGCAGGAATTCCATAGTCGATATTCTAAATCTGTATCATATAGGTATTTTTATGGAGCATGTACAAGAACATCCAAGGGCAGTCAAATACTTTCCGTTTATGGTCGAAATATTTGGTAGGTACTGTTTAACATCTATAGGTTGTACTAAACAATATATCTATATATATGTGTGTGTGTGTGTGATGAGTTATTCATCTGTTTACTTTTCGTTCTCATTCTTTTTTTTTTTTCATCATATAATATATATATGTATATATATATATATATATATATATATATATATACATATATATGTGTGTATATATATTTACAGTACCTGGCCAAATTATTAGACCAAAGAAAATATTTAAAGTATTTTTGAAATTGGAAGTTTATTATACCTGACCTGTTCAAAATGATTATTATTTAATTAGTGTTACCTTAAGCTTATTTTAGTACCTTTATTACAGTAACATTTTCAACCTCGCAACACAAGATAGTTAGTTATTATTCTGTGATACAGTGGCATAGGTGTAAACATGCATTATAGCCTAAAATTTGTTCTGCTTGTTTATTTTGGATTGTAGCGAATATTTTGCTGCAAAAGGTAAGTTTTGCATTGTTATTAATATTGTGGGGGATATTTAACATTTTTATTCATTTATTATCATAGAAATATTTTGCTCCTTTATTTTATATGGGAAGAAAGGCTGACCTTTCACCAAAGAGAGTAGGGCAGGTTTATGGTCTACTGAAGGACACTAAACTGACCCAAAATCAAATTGCAGTAAAGGTAGGATTATCCAGAAATTCAGTAAAAAATATTCAAAAAAAAAAAAAAAAATGGTCTTAAACATAAGTTTGGATCCATCAAGGAAGAATAATAGTGGACGAGCTCGCATTACAACGAGGACGAATCGAAAAATATGAGACATTTGTATAAATAACAGAAAGAAACTGCTATGCATGTTAATGAAATAAGTTCAAGATGAAGGCATTAATATATCAGAAAGAACTTTGAGACGTCGCTTGGCAGAAAATAAACTCATTGCCACGAAACCGGCTCGCAAGCCAAGGCATGCAATGAAGTAAAAACGCTTGGAGTGGGCAAAAAAGTACAAAACAAAAATTGGACAATAGAAGACTGGAAATAGGTATATGGCTATTTATTTTGATCAACGACATATTGACATTTATAATGAATGTAAAGAAATTAAATTAAAAACAATTTTGTTTAATTTTCAGGTTAGCTTCTCTAAGGAATCAGTTTTTCATGTTTTAACCGAAAAAACCAAATTTGTTCGGCGGCGTCCAAACGAGAAATACAAGTCAGATTGTATTGTTCCGACCATTAAACATGCTCCATCAGTCACAGTGTGGTCTGTCATATCAGGAAAAGGTTTTGGTCCTCTTTATGTGGTCAAAAATACGATAAAACAAGACCAATACCTGAAATTCTTACAAACCAGGCTAATGCCACAAATGCAAGAATGGTTTTCTGGAGACGAGGAACCAGTTTTCATGCAAGATGTTTCTCCATGCCATAAAGCTAAAAGAGTATCGAAGTATTTAGAGCGAAAAAAAATCAAAGTTCTTGATTAGCCTGGCAACTCGCCTGATATGAACCCCATTGAAAATGGTTGGGAGTTGCTGAAAAAAGAAATGTAAAAGAAAAATATAACCAATAAGGTAGAGTTGCTGGAATCTTTAACATACGAGTGGAATCATAATAAACATCTTCAAGAAACCATCCAAGCATGCATAGAAAGTATGCCTTTCTATGCATGCTTGGCCTCGTCGTGTTAAAGCAGTTTTAGTTGCCAAAGGTGGCCATACGAAATATTGATTTTTCTGTTAAATTTAAATTATCAATTTTTACTTTCTTCAATAAGTATTGTATTGTAAAAAAAAATTTGTCATTGTATTCCTTAATGTATATATTTTCGAAATATGAATGAAGAAAATATCTGTTTTAATAAAATTCTTCATTAAAAAGGTAGTAAACATGAAAAAATGTATAATTTACCAGTGGTCTAATAATTTGGCCAGGTACTGTATATATATATTATATTACTAAATTTAAGCACTTAATATAGTGTGTGTATATAATTCATAAAACTCATACAGGGCTACCAATAATTAAGTGGAGACATTCATTTATATTAAAAGTAATTGGTGGAAGTGCTTTAAATGATGTTTTACTATGTACAGTGAAACTGCTCAGCAATTAAAATTTAAAATCTCATACATATATATATAAAGTTAAATTTTCAGTGTTTCCTTATATATACATAATTACGCTTTCTGAGGTTACCTGAACACTAAAGTTAAGTTTTTGACAATTGATCTTTATGCATTCCCTTATCAGCATAAATTAAAAACAAATAATTGCAGGCATTCAAAAGTTGTATTTTGAACTTCATTTGAGGTTGATACTAAAAAAATTTGATCATGATTGATAAATTTCATGGAGTGGCAGGGGTGAATATTATCTGAATAATTTGGAATAAACTTTTAAATTTAATAATAGCCTTGAGTTCTATATAAATGCAGATATTTTATTCAAACAGGAAGTTGAAGTTGCCACAGAATTATTTTTCAAATAAAACTGTTCTTAAGACTAGTTTGAATTGTTTTTAATGTAGGTTTGTATACAGTACTTGTTATATTACTCCTTAATCTGCAATCTTCTTTATAGTTCCTTTATCGTCTTTGAAATGCAGAGTAAGAGAAGGTCGTGTATTTTCCACACAAGATTAATTTTTCTTTTAAAGGCATTAAAAATGTAGAATTTTTATAATATAATTATTAATTGATTTATAAAAGTAATCTAAAGGAAATTTACAAATGAACCCATTTCATAAATTGTAATTAAATATTAACGATGGTGCAATCCAGCCTATCTTAACTTCAAAAAATAAAATTAAACTAAATTTAAAAAAAAAAAAAAAAAAAAAAAAAAAAAAAAATCCTTTTGAAAACAAAAAAATTAATAATTTTTTCTGTGAAGATTCAGAATTATTATAATGCAATATTTACTGCATATATAAAGATTAAAAAAATAAAATAAAGTAAAAAGGTGACCACATTTTATAAATTGTAACTAAAGATTTAACAATAGGTACAAGTCATTATTTTTAATTTTAAAGAGTAGAAAATACGTTCTGCTGAGAAAAAGAAAAATGAATTTTAACTTTTTTTGATATGAAATTTTTTTTAGAAATAAAAGAAATATAACTATTGTAATATATTTACTTGATTTACATAGATAAATTTTGTATTCTTCGCAGTAGCACGTATGTCTGTCCAACGAGATGAGACAAGTGACTGCATTTCATAAAATTTTGTCAAGTAGTGCAAGTCAGTTGTTTTTTAAGCTTTAGAGAGTAGAAAATGCACTTGCATTAGAATTTTTTTTTATATATATATATTTATGTATATATATATTGAAAACCTTTTCATACATGCATTGCAGCAGATGTAACCAAGTATCATATAAAGACCTAGGAAAAAAATGAATAAAGATGACTAAAAATTGAGCAATCTGATATTACATATACAACATCATTACGTTTTCAAGGGCATAGAATGATTGTTACATGTAAATATATATATATATACCTGAGGAACGATTTGCATTGTTTTATTAATTTTGTTGTTGTTGTTGTTTTTAATGTGTGTGTAGAAGAACGAAAAAAAGAAAGGAAAAAGAAAGAAAAAGTTTTAGTTTATATAGCAGAATACGTACCTACAACATTACTTGTGTTTAAACACATACACAATTTTATGTAGTTTATGAAAGAAGAAAAAAAATAACCTTACAGAATATTTAAGTTATTTATTTACCTTTGTTTGTTCTGGGTATCCCATCTTTTTCCGATATCATCCTCAATTTTAGCAAAAGTTCAAAAGTGTTTTCTGCAATATTTTCAACTAATTGATAAAATTTCCTAATTGTTACTAGATAAAACTGTTTAATTACTATTGATCTCATTCGGTGTTATAGCCCAAATGAAATGGATGAAGTTTTTTATTACTGCATCATCTTTTTGAGTCAAAAATGTATCATTTCATGTAAAAAAAAAATTAAAAGATTTTTTGAATGGAAAAAATAAGAAAATAAGTTTTAAGGCTTCTCTTTATCTTTTCAATTGCTCAGCCTCGTGCAACCAAATCCCATGTTTTTCTTTAAGGAAATTTGTTTATAGAATTACTCATTTCCTAATATGTGTTTTAAATTTCATTTACATATTTCTGAAATTCACAACCATTAAATTTGTTCTTGTTTTTCAAAAAAATATTTATCTATTTTAAGTGCTTTAATGTGCAAAAAACGCCTTTAACTTAAAACAAAATGATTTGAAACAAAATATTGAAAATTAAAAATATAATTTTTTGAAAATTGAGAACAAATATAACAAACGTGAATTTCTGGCGGCGCAATAGGTAGAGAGTCCTTCATGCATGCCTTTTAAACAAGCATTTGATACAATTAATTTCTTAGTTAAATGTGTAACGGCAGCATAATTATTTACAATTTTTCTCGAGAAAACTTGGATCCAGATAAATAATACTGTAACAATTAGGTTCATAAATAATAAGAACTCAAACATCGGGGGGAAATTTTAAAATTAAATATTAATAACAAAATGAATGCAAACATAAGAACATAGTTTATTTAGGATAAAAATTTAAGAAAAATAAATAAAAGTTCATAGAACACTTTCTTTTTGACAGTATTTTAAACAGACTCGACAGAAGACGTGTAAAACTAGTATGTTGTGGCCACCACGAGACTTTCTTCTATATTTTTCTATACAAATTCACTCAGTAACAATAATAATAATAATAATAATAATAATAATAATAATAAAGTGGTACTTTGACAAAATTTTGGGTAAAATGTGAAAATTATTCTAAGTTTGTTAAAACACGGAAACTGTGGGACTTTGACAAAATTGGGGAAAAAATACAAAAATTTGTTTAAGTTTGTTAGAACACGGAAACCGTGGGAGTTTGATAGAATTAAGGGGAGAGATTTAAAAAAAAGGGGGGGGGGGACTTTGACAAAATTTTGGGTAAAATGTGAAAATTTGTTAAAGTTTGTCAAAATACGGAAACCGTGCGACTTTGACAAAATTAGGGGGGAAATGCAAAAATATGTTAAAGTTTGTCAAGACACGGAAACTGTAGGACTTTGACAAAATTAGGGGGGGAAAAGCAAAAATTAGTTTAAGTTTGTCAGAACACGGAAACCGTGGGAGATTGATAAAATTAAGGGGAGAGAAAAAAAAAAAATTTCTAAGTTTTTTTTCGTAAAAAGTAAAAAAAAAATCGATAACTTTGTTTTAAATTATCACAGATTTATAGTTCAACCATTCGTTTTAAAGGTACTGACGAGACCTTTCGAAAGATACCCATCTTGAAAATTTTTGCCCTATATCACCCTGTTAAAAATTTAGAAAAAGCGGGATGGCAACGCAACCTGTAAGACGATTTTTACCAAAAGTTGATAGGCACTAATTTATGTCAAGGTGCAACTACATACGAATTTGTATGAAATTCTGTGCAGTAGTTCCAGAGATACAGTTGCCACAAAATTTTGTCTCACACACACACACACAGACAGACAGACAGACAGACATTTTCTAAAAATGGTCAAATCGTGTTCTACAGCTCTCAAAACGTGTAAATCCATCAAAAAGCCGAAATCGAAAATTTTTACGAATCCAATACTTTCTTCTATTGAAGATAGAAGAAAGTAAAAATGCTGCTAGCGAAGAACGATCTGACCTATTACAAAGTAATAATAAAGTAGAAATGAAATTTGTCTCTTTTGATTATTTCATTTTATTTTATTTATTTATTTTTATTTATTTATTTTTATTTTACTTTTTGTAAACTACACAATAACTGATTTTTTTAATTCAAAACATATAATTTATAAAATACAATTAAATGTACGTCTCTTCATTTTAATTATTATAAATAAAGTAATGCTGAATATATAAAAGAAAAAAAGTAATAAACATAACTTTTTGTTAAAATGTTTAGTAGATAACTTAAGTAATTTTCTAGATTGCTTCAACATTGCTTTATTCATTTAGTATTTTGTAACATGTGACTACTTCCTTGGTACCATAAAAATATTAGTCTATGTCCTTCCGATATTGACCGATATTTTAGACGTCTCTGAATATCACACGTCAAACTTGCGATAGTTATCGACATTGACAGACATAATTAAAAATTGTTAATCTAAAAAAGCATTTAAAAGAATTATTTTCTTTATTATTATCCGAAAACAATATTTTGAAAAATAAAATTATATTTATATATATTTTTTTTCCTTAAGAAATATAATTTTTTAATGCTTCATTCTTAATATTTGTTAGTATTGGCCAATGTCGTAATCCTGGTATTATTTTAACAACGTTCTGTGATATCTGTCGACTTTCGAAAAGCAATATCCTTTTATAGGTATTGAGAAACATCTATCGACATTACGAAAAAAACCAACGTGGTATTTTCAGATCACCTCGCGTCTAAGATGTGAAAAAGTGATATTTATTAATGTCAGGAAATATTTGCAATATTACCAGATATCAGAAAATAATATTTGTGAATATTTTTTAGAATGGGATATTTTACATTCTCCACTGTTACATTTTGTTATTGGCCTATAGTTTTGGATTACCTCGGTTATTATAAAGTGTAGATTTAAAAATTTGTTTTTCAGATACTACTTTTTAAATAAAAGTTCTCTAAAAAAGTTTTTAGCACAATTCAATAAATATCACGTGTTAAGTAATTGTTATTAGCGACTAACAATACTAATAATTAAAGGTGTGCTGATAAAATAATACTGATTATTTATAAGATAAAATTAATTTATAAATTCGTAAATATTATACACAAACTAAAAAAATATGTAATACATCATGATTTCTTTTACACGGCTAACAAAATAAAACCTAACCTTTCTTATTAAGTTATAAATCTATACATTAAGGGGCTATAAATCACTTTTGTAAGTTACTGTCTTAGAGTTATGAACACTTACATAGATATACATTAAATATGACAGTATTAAATATATTAAACTTTTTGGAAAACTGTTTAAATTTAATATAATAAAATACGAAATTCTAATTGTTTTTTAATCCATCGAATGCTCCGGGCGTATATATACGTTTTTCTGAAGTACAGTAAAATACCGTTTATACATCTTTCAAGGGACTGACGTAAAAATGTATAAATGAAGAAACCTGTAATAGAAATTTTAATAATAACATTTTGATTACTACAAATTTAATGACACTTAAACAATATTTATATGCAAATACTAATTAATAAAGTTTCTTAAGCTAGTAAATGTATATTATATTTTTTTTAAGACAATAATTAATAATAATAATAATAATAATAATAATAATAAAGATTTATTATAAAAAGTGAGAAAAATCATAGTATTAATGCATGACTGGGTACTAATTATATATATCATATTTCGAGCATTATATTACATTTCTTAAGAACTATATGAGCACATTTTGAATATTAATTTTATACATTGCGTATCTTTAATAATAAGCATACGATTTATGTCCATACAGATAATTATCTAATAACATTAAAAATATTTAATATTCGTCTGATTTGCTGCTTGTCTATGTATTAAAAATTCTACTGTGAATTCAATTGATTTTTTGAACAGTATTCTTCTATGTTTCCTGCGTTCCTCCATTTAAGATGCTTTCTAGGAAAAATCTGACTTATTTAGAATAAAAAATAATGACAAGTTGAAAAAGTTTGCGAATTTTAGTAAAATGGAAAATACGTATAACCGATAATAGTGACGTATAAACGAAGAATTTTTGCATTAAAATGAATAGGAATGAATCGGAACTTCACTAAAAGGACGTATAAGTGTAAAAAACGTATAAACTAGAGACGTATAAATGGTGCTTTACTGTATAATCCTTCCTATTGTACCGCTACCAGTGAAACAACTAACACAGTTTAACAATGCAATAAAATAACTTTGAAAGTGATCTTTACAAAATTTTGAAGGATTTACTCATTCCAGAGTTGAGAGAGAACGATTTCAATGTGAAGCGAACCTCATAAGTTTTCTGCAGCAGGTTAGGGGATAATTTTTCAAATATTATATTTGCCAATTAATTTTAACCATCCCAGTTCAATTTTACATTATTATAATTGTTCAGCAATATATTTTTAAAATATTTGCGTAATATTTGGACTAATTGATAAGGTATTTTTTTTTTTAAATGATTTTATGATTGAATGATAAATATTGGTATGAAATGTCCCTATCCAATCATAAAAATGTGATAAATAAATAACTAAAATAATTTCACAATCCGTTCACTGTGTAATACTCAAATATGTTTAGAACATATTGTTAAACAATAAGGTAATATCGGGAGAAATATAGAAAACTAGTTAGCAGGAAAATTTAAACATTTTTCATAAAATATAAAAATTTATTTTATTTTATTTATTTTGATTTTTATTTATTTATTTTAGTGTCATTTTTTTTTCAGAGATTTTGATTTACTAAATACTGTTATATTTCAACGTGTGTGTATGAAAAATTTCGTAACACCATGAAAATAAGTTAGAAAAATAAATTAGCATTTTTTTTTCTTAATTAAATACATTTAAAATTATTCTTATACTATTAGCCATAAAAAATAGCTTAAATACATCCAGACTGTCTATAAGAACTATACTTAGCAATACTATCCAAAAATACTTTCCCTCAACGCCTCTTTATACCTTTTGATTAATATTCATTTTTCTCCTCATTTGTGACCACTGTCCGTTTCATAAAAAACAAAAATCGAATCAAGACAGACATCTGACCATTACCTCAACTTACAGCGTATCACAGGTGTCTCTGACCGCATAAAGTACTTCAGTTTTCAACGGGGAGGGGTCTTTGCAAACAAAAGTGGAAGGTTTTACGCCATATCAGGGGGTCATAATTTTGAAGCTTTTTGTTACGCTAGAATAATGTTATGGCCATCTGCTGCAGGTCTGATGACTCCCCACCCCCACATAGGGTGGATTATCTGTTTATTGGAAATATACGTGTAGAATATTTTAGTTTATCCCCACCATCCTTACCATAGCCTCTTTTGAGGTTAGCCTAGTTGGAGAGATGATATCTGATACTCGGGGACTGTTTAATAATTACAATTAGAAAATTAAGGATCGATGGAAAATAAGGTGTTTTGTATATAAAGAATGAACCATGAACAGACAGCGTAAAAGGAAGGGGAAAAAAATCAACGAATCATTTTTATGAATCTAGACAGTAATAAATAAATAAATATCTCTTCAAGAAAATTTAAAGCCTTAAAGACTTTTAAAGCTTAATTTTTTTTTTTTTTTTTTGTCAGTTTATTATTCAAGGCAAACTGTTTTGAGAACGTATTTTCTTTACTATTTAATTAATTAATTAATTAATTAAAGGAGGTATAGACAATATAATAAGGTGGGGTTTTTTTTCTCCTAGAATACCGGGAGCTAAGTTTTTATTTCTTTCTTTCTTTATTTATTTTTCAATTCATTTTTATCTATTTATATTATTATTTATTTTTTCAATTTATTTATTTACTTTTTTTTCTGATTAAGAATATTTTTTACTGCATAACAGAAAAACAGTTTCTTCAATATATAAACTTGTGTAATTGAAAACAGTATTAAAAAAAAAAAAAAAAGTTAATATCTATCTATCTATCTATCTCTCTCTCTCCCTCTCTCTCTCTCTCTCCCTCTCTCTCTCTCTCCCTCTCTCTCTCCCCCCCTCTCTCTCTCTCTCTATATATATATATATATATATATATATATTACTTTAGGCAAAATATTTTTAAAGCTGTTATCTAACAATTCCATGCGTAATATTTAAAAAGGTATCTGATGTATTATATATATATGCATACATATATAACATAACCAAAAAGAAAAGAACGTGTTCCAAAGAATACGCTTGCACTAAAATAACTGAAAAGGGCAGGCAGAAAAATTATTTAATTTTTTAAAAACTCTTCAAATATTTAACAGTCTTAAATGTTTAGCACATTTCATAATGCCATTTTTTTCCCTTAAGTAATATGTAATTATTTTATTTAAAGAATTCTTTTAAAAGTATATCATTTTTGATAAAAAAATATTTTGTTAAGTTTTACTTTAAATCAATAAATTACAATATATTTATAACATTAACTATTTAATATTTCAGTAAATACAATTAAAATCTAACTTATCGCTGTATTTAACATCAGATCACATGTTAAAATTATTTCTGACGGACTTCCCTTTTAAATTTAGTGCCTGTATAACGGTTTTTCCAGTCTTAGGACTATAACTAAGATGAAACGAACATTCTTATCATTTAATGACGGCTCTAAAATTAGGATAAATGATACCGCAATACGGAAAACGTATTTAAAGTAGAGCCTGTAAATAATTTTTCGCACTCTAAATATAATAACTAGGGTTTTTTTTTTTCGAACTTCAATTCCTTTTGCAGGAATTAAAAATATATAGCATCTAATTAGTGTATATAAGGGAATAATTTTAAATTATAATTATTTTTCAACACATAAATATTTTATTACGTTTCAAAATAAATTACATTGTGTTTAATGCAATTAGTATTTGTTATTTCCGTTAATACATTACTTAATAAAGTTACTTATAAATAGTTTTCCTCTAAATAATTGTGTTAGTGAAATAATTTGGTCAGTCTAAGCGTCACATCTAACATAAAACGAACATTCTTCTCGCACAATAAATGTAGTAAAATAACGTTAAAGCAAGCAGAAAAATCATTTAAACTAACTATTCAAACATTTAACATTATTATATGTTAAGAACATTTTTCATACTGTCAATTTATTTTGAAATTATACATATATATATATATATATATATATATATATATATATATTGTATAATGTTAAACACAATTATTTTATTTAAGCATTTATTATTACAATATTTTTATTTTTGATAAATTAATTATTTTTTGATAAATAATTTAAATAATTAGATGCTTTTTATTGAAACTAGATTTTAAGCAACTGTTCAGTCACTCGTTAGCTTAGTTGGTTAGAGCGTCGTGCTGATAATGTGATGGTTGTGGGTTCGAAGGTCGATGAGTTATGTTTTGAAGAGAAATTATGAGAAAAAGTGTTAATTGATAAAAGAAAATCTTTCATTATCTACACAGTATCGTAAGAAGTTTTGATTAGTTTTTTAAAAACTTTTAGTTCCAAAACGCAAAAAATAAAAAATTAAGTAAAACATTAACGCTAGAAGCTTTTCGTGGAGCCCTATAAGGCATAAAATAAAAAATTATTATTGTAAGCATATGCTGTAAAAAAATAAATAAATAAAAGTTTCATCAATAAGAAAATTTTAAAGAAAAATATAGATATGTAAATTTTGCAAGAGATGAAAATTTTTAAATATTCAAAACATTTCAAAAAGCATTCGAGAAAAATATTCTTTTTGTATAAGTATTCGTTAGATTTTTCTAGTATGTTCTATGGCTTTTCTTGACTGTTCTTTGATTTTTGGTTAGAGTGTCATGCTAATAACAATGCTCATTGGTTCGATCTTCCAAGGAACGATGTGTTAATTTTTGCAGATAATTAATAGAAAAGGTGTCAATTAATAAAAGAAAATATTTCAGCATTTACACAGTGTCTAAGAATTTTAAGAAGGTGTTCTTTTTTTTTTTTTTTTGTAACTAAAAAGGACAAAATAAAAATTTAAGTAAAAAAAAAAAAAAAAAAAAACATTTTTTAGAAGATGAAGCTTTTTATTGGGGAGCCCTAAAACGCATAAAATTAAAATTTATTCCTGAAAAGGCATGCCATAAAGAAATGAAAGTTTGAATACTAAGAAAAAATAGAGAAAAATATAGATATTTCACTTTTGCAAAAGATGAAGGTTTTTTAATATTCAATATTTTGAAAAGTTTTCGAGATTTTTGAAATTTATGGCTTAGCGAATCCTTATTAAAAAAAAAAAAAAAAAAAAAAAAAAAAACTAATAACTAAGAATATTGGTCTCGAATGCTTTTTAAAATATTTAAAATATTAAAAAATTTTCATTATTTGCAAAAGGAAAATATCTATATTTTTCTCTAAAATTTTCTTGGTGTTGAAACTTTCATTTCTTTATAGCATGTCTTTTCAGAATAAACTTTTATTTTATGCTTTTTAAGGCGCCACAGTAAAAAGCTTCAACTTAAAAAAAAAAAATGTTTTTTACTTAAATTTTTATTTATTTTATTTATTATTTTATTAAACATGACTAAAATTCAATTTATCGCTGTACTAAACATCAGATCACATACACTGAGAAAAAAAATATACCGCCTTCATCTAGAATGAATAAGTGGCCTTTTTCTAAATCATTAAACTAGAAATATAGATTTCCGAGCTATGTGGTTAAGTCTCGCCAATAAGCTGAATAGACGAAATGATCGAGAATTTCTAGTCTATAAATTTCTAGATGGGGAAACAATATTCTGAACATTCTGAATATTATTAATCCTTTGTATCGCGAAAAATTCACGCTTGATTTTCTAGAATTAGGTCATAAACTCTGATTATAGTTTCTAAAATTAGCCTCTTGTGTTCGCATTTATTTGCAGAGATTTTTAAATAAGTTTGCCCTCGAGAATATAGACCAACGCTCTAGAATTCTAATAGGGGTTTCTAGAGCTCGCTTTCAAAGGGGACTAGAATTTATAAAGAAGACATCGAACTATTTTTACTAGAGCCACAATCTACATTCTAGATGTCAATTAGAGAATTTTTTCTCAATGTAGGGAAATTAGTCATAAAGAGCTTTCCTTTTAAATGTACTGCCTGTAAAATATTTTCCAATCTCAAGATCATAACTCAGAAGAAACTATCAATCTTGACATACTATTATACGTTAGAATAACTTACAAAGCTATGCAGAAATATTATTTAATCTTGCTTTTAACTATTTAACATGAATACTTTCATTTAAATAATTTAGTAGTTTTTTAATAATTTAACACTGTTTACATAGTGTCAATTTATTTTGAAATTACTTAAAAAAATGGTAAATATAATTATTTTATTTTAAAATTTCTTAAAAGAATATTTTTGTTTTTGATAAATTATTAATTTAACTTAGATTTTGTGTGTGTGTGTGTGTGTGTGTGTGTGTGTGTGTGTGTGTGTGTGTGTGTGTGTGTGTCTGATATAATTAGTATTTATTATTTTATTAAACACAATTAAAATTTAATTTATCGTTGTACTTAACATTAGATCACATGGCGAAATTTACTTATAAAGAACTTTTCATTAAATGCAAAGCCTGTAAAACGACTTTTCCAGTCCCAAAATTATAACTAAGAAGAAACTAACATTCTTGACTATGAGTACGGTAGAACAAGTGAAAAAACCTCGCAAACTGTACTATTTTAACCTGATATTAACTATATAAATATTAATACATGTTTAACATTTTTTTATATACTATCAATTTAATTTTGAAATTACTAAAAAAATAAATAAATAAATAAATAAAAAATAAATAAAAGAAAATTTTTATTTTTGATAAATTAATAGTTTAAGTCAGATTATTTTTTCTGTTTGATACAATTAATATTTATTATTTTATAAACATAATTAAAATTTTATTTGTCACTTTATCTGACATCAGATCACAGGGGGGAATTATTTAAAAAGATATTTCCACTTAAATGTAAAACTTGTAAAACGACATTTCCAGTCTCAAGATTATAGCTAAGAATTATTAAACATAGATACGTGTTTAGCAGTTTTTATATACTGTTAATTTATTTTGAAATTACTAAAAATGTGATAAATCATAAGTATAATTAATTTTTAAACAACTTATTAAAATTTCTTATTATTCTTTTATAAATTAATAATTTAAATTAAATTAAATTATATATATATATATATATATATATATATATATTTAATACAATTAATATTTATTATTTTATTAAACACAATTAAAATTAAATTGATCTCTATACCTAACATCAGATAACATATAGAAATTGTTTATAAGGATCTTTCTTTTAAAATGTAATGCCTGAAAAACGATTTTTCAGTCTCAAGATTACAACAAAAATGAAAAAAAAACATTCTTGAGGTATAACGAGTGCGTTGTAATAACTGATAAAGCCTCGCAGAAATATTATTTAAACTTGCACTTAATTATTTAACATTGATACATGTTTAGTACTTTTTACATTCTGTCAAGTTATTTTGAAATAAATTAAAAAAAAAAAAAAAAGAAAAAAAAAATCATATATTTATTTTATTAAAAATTTAAGAATAATTTTATTTTTGATAAATTAATAGTTTAATTCGAGAGTTTTTTTTTTTTTTTTTTAATGTCTGATTCAATTAATATTTATTATTTTATTAAAAATAGTTACAATCACGTCACATGGAGAAATTATTCATAAATAGCTTTCCTTTTACATATAGCGTCTGTAAACCGACTTTTCCAGTCTCAAGATTATAACCAAGGCGAAACGAACTTTTTTGAAGCAGAATGAGTACATTAGAATAACTGATAAAGCCATTCACAAATATTATTTAAATTAGTGACTCAGTATTTAACATTGATACATGTTTAAGCACATTTCATACTGTTAATTTATTTTGAAAGTATTGGGGGAAAATGACTGTTACCCATAATAATAATAAGAATTATTATTATTTTTGTTGTTATTGTTGCTGTTGTTGTATTTGTTGTTGTTATTATTATTATTATTCATTGTAAGAATATTTTTCTTTTTGATAAATTAATAAATTAAATCAGATTTTTTTTAAATGTTTGGTACAATTAATATTTTTTATTATATTGAACACATTTAATTTGTCACGATAGCTAACATCAGATCACGTGGGAAAATTATTTATAAAGAACTTTCTTTTTAAATGTAATGCCTGTAATACAACTTTTCCAGTCTCAAGATTATAACTAAGAAGAAACGAACATACTTTACACATTGTTAATCTATGAGTACTCTAGAATAACTGATAAATCTATGTATATATATGTATATATTTAATAAAATTAATATTTATTAGTTTAGTAAACACAATGAAAATTAAATTTATCTCTATACCTAACATCAGATAACACGGAGAAATTGTTTATAAAGATCTTTCTTTTTAAATGTAATGCCTGTAAAACGATTTTTCCAGTCTCAAGATTATAACTAAGTAGAAGCGAACATACTTGACATACTATGAGCGCACTAGAACTGACAAATCTATGCAGAAATATTATTTTTTAATTTACACTTAATTATTTAGCGTTGATACATGTTTAGCACGTTTTACATAGTGTCAATATATTTTCAAATTACTAAAAATAAATAAATTAATTAATTAATTAATTAAAAATAAATAAATAAATAAATAATTAAAAAAAAATATTTTTGATAAATTAGTAATTTAAATTAGAATATTTTTTCTGTTTGATACAACTAATAATTATTATTTTATAAAACAAAATTAAAATTTTATTTATCACTGTACCTGACATCAGATCACAGTGGGAAATTATTTAAAAATATCTTTCCATTTCAATGTAAAGCTTGTAAAACGACATTTCCAGTCTCAAGATTACAAATTATTAAACATAGATACATGTTTAGCACTTTTTACATGCTATTAATTTATTTTGAAATCACTAAAGATGTGATAAAATATAATTATTTTTTAAACAATTTGTTATTTTATTTTATTTATTTATTATTTTTTAAATTAAAAGCTTAAATCAAAATTTTTTATATTGTATTTAATAAAATTAATATTTATTATTTTATTAAACACAATTAAAAGTAAATTTATCTCTATACCTAACATCAGATAACATGGAGAAATTGTTTATAAAGACCTTTCTTTTTAAATGTAATACCTGTAAAACGATTTTTCCAGTCTCAAGATTATAACAAAGGCGAAAAGAACATTCTTGACGTATAACGAGTGCGTTGTAATAACTGATAAAGCCACGCAGAAATATTATTTAAACTTACACTTAATTATTTAACATTAATGCACGTTCAGTACTTTGTACCTTCTACATTCTGTCTTTTTTTTTTTTTTTTTTTTTTTTTGGGGGGGGGGGGGTAGAGAGAAATATGTGAAGTCGTTCCTTCACATATATTATTTTAATTACAGCTTTAAATAAATGCAATAATTAATTACTATATTTTCAATAAATTAGATGGCTAATAAAAATATCTAACGAAATTCTAAATTACTTTTTATATTTATTCGCATTTGTCTATATATAAATATTTTAATTCTAATAATATTTTATCCGTTACGCTATTAAATAAATCTTCTGGGAACAAAAAACATATCCTTTAAAATTAATAATTTATTTCTGCTAGTCATCTGTTTATATGACATCTCTCAGAATTATAATCTCTCCTAAATCATTTAATAAATAAAATATAAAAAAAATATTTTTTTCATTTATAAACCGTTGTATACATAATTGCATTTTCATTCTTTTAAATTGTGCAAGTCCACTTTGTTATAAATAAATTAAGCAATAATTTCCGTTGTAGTATCATTAAAGGGTAATTTAAATTTTCTTAATGACAGGATGTGCAATAAATCGTAGTCTGTATCTCCCTTACGCAACGATTTTCTGGCGATAAAATTTGGCATAATAATTGACATAAACTGTTATAACGGACTGGCTAAATTCAAAATATTTATATTAATTTATTCTAGAAACAATGTATTATCTTTCGCTGTAAAATTTGGCACTATTTCGAAAATCTTGGCGCAATTCAGCAGTCTGATCTTGATTGCGATATAGAGAACTTGAGAATTTGCTCCTCAACCTTTGCTTGAAGTACACGTCATCTCATCGCAAAGCCTCCCTCTCTCTCTCATCTAACCCTCTGAATGTCTTTTAGACTTAATAATATACATTTTAAGATACTTAAAAAAAAAAAAAAAAAAAACTCTTTTTATTCTCATGTTGCTGAAATAAAGATGTTTGCTGCAAAATTATTGGTTTTTCTTCCTCACGGCCTGCATTTTATTGTTCCTGGAGTTTTAGCGATCTTAGCCTATATCTCAAGTAAACATTTCCAGTATAGGGGGGGAGGAAGTTAAATATAATTATTTTATAAAAAAAAAATTTTAAAGAATATTTTTATTTTTGATAAATTAATAGTTTAATTCAAGAGTTTTTTTTTTTTTTTTTTTTTTTTTATGTCTGATACAATTAATACTTATTATTTTATTGAACACAGTTAAAAATTCAAGAGTTGTTTTATTTTATATATATATATATATATGTCTGATGAAATTAATATTTATTATTTTATTGTACACAGTTAAAATCATATCACATGGAGAATTTATTTATAAAGAGCTTTTCTTTTACATGTAGCGTCTGTAAAACGACTTTTTTAGTCTCAAGATTACAACCAAGGCGAAACGAACTTTCTTGACGCAGAATGAGTAAGTTAGAATAACTGATAAAGCTATTCAGAAATATTATTTAAATTAGGAACTAAGTATTTAACACTGATACATGTTTAGCACTTTTTACATGCTGTTAATTTATTTTGAAAGTATTGGGATGGGGGTGGGGAGACTGTTACTCATAATTATTAATGTTATTATTTATTATAAGAATATTTTTCTTTTTAATAAATTAATAAATTAAATCAGTTTTTTACTTTCTTCTATATGTAATATAGAGTAAGTATTGGATTCGTGAAAATTTTCGACCGTGATTTTCGTTTTTGATGGATTTACACGTTTTGGGTTGTCCTGAACACGAATTGATAGTTTTTAGAATATGTCTGTCTGTCTGTCTGTATCCCTTTTTTTGTGGACGCTGTATCTCACGAACCAATGAATGAAATTTAATCAATCTTGGTATTTAGTTGCACCCTGACATAAACTAGTGCTGATTGGATATGAGGATCAATCGCTCAACAGGTGGCGCAGTGATCGCATTTTTTGTAAACTTTTAACATGGCAGTATAGGAAAAAATTTCGTATAAATGTGCATAATGAGAGTTATATTAAACGTATGACTGTAAAATTAATATGAATTATTGATAATAGTAGTAGTTAACTAGGAAAAAAATTATGTGCATGTGGGGGCATCGCTTCCCTCCTGGGGGGGAAGTACCCCCCGGGGGGATAAATTTTCAAGATGGGTATCTTTCGAAAGATCTCGTCAATACCTTTAAAACGAATGGTTCAACTATAAATCTGTGATAATTTAAAACAAAGTTATCATTTTTTTTATTTTTAACAAAAAAAAAAAAATAATAATAATAAAATAAATTAAAAAAAAAAAAAAATCGATTTTTTTTCTTTTTTTCTTTTTTTTTTTTTTTTTTGTTACTGAGTGAATATGTATAGGAAAATAGAGAAGAAAGTATTGCGGTAGCCACAACATACTAGTTTTTTTTTTTTTTTTTTTTTTTTTTGTTTTTTTTGTTTTTTTTTTTTCATAATTGATACAATTAATATTTATTATTATATTAAACACATTCAATTTGTCACGGTAGCTAACATCAGATCACGTGGGAAAATTATTTATGAAGAACTTTCTTTTTAAATGTAATGCCTGTAAAACAACTTTACCAGTCTCAAGATTATAACTAAGAAGAAACGAACATACTTCACAGATTGTTATTCTATGAGTACTCTAAAATAACTGACAAATCTATGCAGAAATATTATTTTAATTTGCACTTAATTATTTAGCGTTGATACATGTTTAGCACATTTTACATACTGTCAATATATTTTAAAATTACTAAAAAAATGATAAATATAATTATTTAAAAAAAAATATATTAAAAGAAAATTTTTATTTTTGATAAATTAATAGTTTAAATCAGATTATTTTTTCTGTTTGATACAACTGGTATTTATTATTTTATGAAACATAATTAAAATTTTATTTATCACTGTACTTGACATCAGATCACATGGGAAGATTATTTAAAAACATCTTTCCGTTTAAATGTAATGCTTGTAAAACGACATTTCCTGTCTCAATATTATAAATTCTTAAACATAGATACATGTTTAGCACTTTTTACGTACTGTTAATTTATTTTGAAATAACTAAAAATGTGATAAGTATAACTATTTTTTAAACAATTTAATAAAAAAAATGTTTTTTTTTTTTTAATTATTAGTTTAAATCAGATTTATGTATGTGTATATATATATATATAATAAAATTAATATTTATTATTTTATTAAACACAATCAAAATTAAATTTATCTCTATACCTAACATCAGATAACAAGGAGAAATTGTTTATAAAAAAAACTTTCTTTAAATGTAATGCCTGTAAAACGATTTTACCAGTCTCAAGATTATAACAAAGGCGAAAGGAACATTTATGACGTATAATGAGTGCGTTGTAATAACTGATAAAGCCACGCAGAAATATTATTTAAACTTGCACTTAACCATTTAACCTTGATACACGTTTAGTACTTTTTACATTCTGTCAAGGTATTTTGAAATTGTAGAAAAATAAAAGTTACATATAATTATATTATTAAAAATTTGTTAAAGGAATATTTTTATTTTTTTTATAAATTAGTAGTTTATTTCAAGAGGTTTTTCTTTTTTCTTTTTTTTTTTTTTTATGTCTGATACAATTGATATTTATCATTTTATTAAACACAGTCAAAATCAGATAACATGGAGAAATTATTCATAAAGAGCTTTCCTTTTACATGTAGCGCCTGTAAAACAACTTTTCTGGTCTCAAAATTATAACCAAGGCAAAACGAACTTTCTTGAAGCAGAATGGGTACATTAGAATAACTAATAAAGCCATTCAGAAATATTATTTAAATTAACTACTAAGCATTACCATTGATAGATATTTAGCTCTTTTTACATACTGTAAATTTATTTTGAAAGTATTGGGGGGGGGACTGTTACGCATTATTATTATTATTATTATTTCATTATTATTATTTATTATAAGAATATTTTTGTTTTCATAAACTTATAGATTAAATCAGATTTTTTTTTTTTTTTTTTGTTATGCTTGATACAATTAATATTTATTATTATATTAAACACATTTAATTTATCACGGTAGCTAACATGAGATCACGTGGGAAAATTATTTATAAAGAACTTTCTTTTTAAATGTAATGCCTGTAAAACAACTTTTCCAGTCTTAATATTATAACTAAGAAGAAACGAACATACTTTACATATTGTTATTCTATGAGTACTCTAGAATAACTGATAAATCTATGTATATATATGTATATATTTAATGAAAGTAATATTTATTAGTTTGGTAAACACAATGAAAATTAAATTTATCTCTATACCGAACATCAGATAACACGGAGAAATTGTTTATAAAGATCTTTCTTTTTATGTAATGCCTGTAAAACGATTTTTCCAGTCTCAAGATTATAACAAAGGCGAAAAGAACATTCTTGACGTATAACGAGTGAGTTGTAATAACTGATAAAGCCACGCAGAAATATTATTTAAACTTCCACTTAATTATTTAACCTTGATACATGTTTAGTACTTTTTACATTCTGTCAAGGTATTTTGAAATTGCAGAAAAATAAAAGTCACATACAATTATTTTATTAATTTTTTTTAAACTAATATTTTTATTTTTGGTAAATTAATAGTTTAATTCAAAAGTCCCCCCCCCCCTTTCTTAATGTCTGATACAATTAATGTTTATTATTTCATTAAACACAGTTAAAATCCTATCACATGGATAAATTATTCATAAAGAGCTTTCCTTTTACACGTAATGTCTGTAAAACGGCTTTTTCAGGCTCAAGATTATAACAAAGGCGAAATGAACATTCTTGACATACAATGAGGGTTTTGTAGTGACTGATAATGTCATGCAGAAATATTATTTAAATTAGTTTGTAAGTATTTAACATTGGTACACGTTTAGTACTTTTTACATACTGTTAATTTATTTTAAAAATTTTGAAAAAAAAAAAAACTGTTTCACGTAATAATAATAATAATAATAATTATTATTATTATTATTATTACTATTTATTTATTAGAAGAATATTTTTGTTTTTAATAAATTATAGGTTACATTAGAATATTTTTGTTTTAATGTTTGATGCAATTAATATCTATTATTTTATTAAACACAATTAGAATTTAATTTATCACTGTACCTAACATCAGATCACATGGTAAAATTATTTATAAAGATTTTTCCTTTTAAATGTAATGCCTGTAAAACGACTTTTACAATCTCAAGATTATAACAAAGAAGAAACGAACATTCTTGGTATATTATGAGTACATTAGAATAACTGACAAAGCCATGCAGAAATGTTATTTAATCTTGCTCTTAATTATCTAGCATTAATTCATTTTTAGCATTTTTTTCACACTGTGAATTTACTTTGAAATTATTTAAGAAGTTGTACATGTAATTACTCTAATAAAAATTTGTTAAAAAAATATTTTTATTTTTGGTAAATTAATTGCTAAATTCAGATTTTTTTTTTTTTTAATTGTTTGATACAATTAATATTTATCATTTTATTAAAGATAATTAAAATCAAATTACATGCAGAAATGATTTATAAAGATGTTTTCTTTTAAATGTAGTGCCTGTGAAACGATTTTTCCAGTCTCAAGGTTATAATAAAGGCGAAACGAATTTTTTTGACGCAATAGAATAACTGCCAAAGCCATGCAGAAATGTTATTTAAATTTGTTCTTAACTATTTAGCATTGATACATGTTTAGCACTTTTTTATATTCTGTTAATTTATTCTGAAATTATTTAAAAATAAAAATATATAATTATTTTATTTTAAAATTTATTAAAAGGATATTTTTATTTTTAATAAATTAATTGTTTAATTCAATTTTTTGTTATGTTTGATACAATTAATGTTTATTATTTTATAAAACACAATTAAAATTAAGTTTATAGTTGTTCTTAACGTTAGATTACATAGGAAAATTATTTATAAAGAATTCTCCTTTTAAATGCAGTGCCTGTAAAACGACTTTTCCAGTAGAGAGATTATAACTAAGAGGAAACGAACATTCTTGACATACAATGAAGGCGTAGGAATAATTGATAAAGCAATGCAGAAATATTATTTAAACTAACTATAAAGTATTTAACATTGATAAATGTTTAACACTTTTTACACACTGCCAATTTATTTTACAGTTATTAAAAATGTAACTTATAATTAGCTTATTTAAGAGGTTCATTTTAAAGTATTTTGAATTTGAATAAATATTTTTTGCAGTAAAAAACATTGTATTTATTTAGTAACTTAATAAATGTATTCAATATTTTACTCTTAAGTATTCAACATCGCATAACATAATGAAACTTTTTATAAACAAATTTCCTTTAAAAATTATACTCCGTAATAATAATAATAATAATAATAATAATAATAATAATAATAATATAATTATAATATTAAAGTTAAGGTGTATACCTTAACTGAATCTCATGATTAAGATAATTAATATCCTAACTAAGGTGAACATTTAATTATATAATTATATATTTAACATCACATTACATCTCATGGGGTAAATATTTATCAAAAGCTTTCTTTTTAAAAGTCCTGCAAATAAAACAACTTTTCAAATAGATTAAAATTTAAAAAAAACATTTAACTTTGTTTTGAACATAGCATCAAGCTGTTTAGTTATTGATAAAACACTTTATTTTAAAAAATTAAGCATGTAAATCAACTTTTCCCGTCTCAACGGTATAAGTAAGATGGAACAAATAACGAATGCCTTAAAACAATTTATAAAACAAAGAAAAAATATTATTAAATTCAAATATTTAACATCGGTACATCTCTACCAAGTTTTTCTCCTTGTCTTCTTTCTCCTCTTTTTTTTTTTTTTTTTTTTTTTTTTTTGTGTGTGTGTGTGTGTGTTCTGAAATAATCTGGTGTGTCACTCACACGATATAGAATTTAATTCGGTTATTAAAAAAATAATTCTGTTTTTAAAAAATAATTTATTAAAATTATTATTTAAAAAATTATCTTATTTGATAATGAAGACGATTTCCATATTAGAGAAATAGTATAACACCAAATATAAAAAAAAAAGTCCATTTTATTCTCAATATTAAAAAAAAGAGAAAAAAAAAAAAAAACATGAATTTTTTTCTAAGCTTTTTTTCAGTAAAAGTAAAAAAAAAATCGATAACTTTGTTCTAAATTATCGCAGACCGATGGTTCAACCATTCGTTTTAAAAGTATTGGCGAGCTCTTTTGAAAGATACCCATCATGAAAATTTACTCCCCTCGAGGGGTGACTTCCCCCCCAGGGTGGAGGCGAGGCTCCTACATACACACAAAAAAATTTCACAGTTAACTATCTCTATTACAAAAAATATATTTTCATTTCATTTGGTGAAGTGCAGTCTATAGACGTTAAACTCTACTTACCTGCAATTTCCCCCATAGACGTAATGTATTAGAATTCTCTTGATTGTCCCTGTACACGAACCATTTGCTTGATCTTAACGAAAAGCTTACTGTAGCATCCGTATATGATACACATTTGGAATACCAAGTTTGAACTTTCTGCCATAATTTGTTTTTGAGATATGCTGATAACAGACAGACACACACACACAGACACACACACACAGAGACATACACACAGACCATTTGCTAAAAACATGATTTTCGTATTCATGGGATCCCAAAACGTGTAAATATAACAAAATCTCGCGTTCGAAAATTTGACGCAATAACAATACTTTCACTACCTTATGGGTAAGAGAAAGTAAAAAAGTAACATATATTTATTTTATTTAAGGAATTACTTTATTTTATTAATTAATTAATTAATTATTAATTTTTTTCAATAAATAAATATTTTATTACCTGTTACAATAAATTAAGCGGTGATTAATGCAGTTAATACTTATTATTTTAGTAAATGTAACTAAAATTAAAATCATTGCTGTATTTATGTCAGAACACAAGTTGAATTTATTTATTAAAAAAAAAAAAAAAAAAAAAAAAAAAAAACTTTCTTTTTACATGTAAAGCCTGTAAAACGATTTGATTTTCCCAGTCTCAAGATTGTAACTAAGATAAAACGAACATTCAAATATACTTATACAGTAACTGAGCTAAAATAACTGATAAAGCATTACAGAAAAATTATTTAAACTGGTTATTAAAATAATTAACATTATTACATGTCTAGCACTTTTTTAAATTCTAATTTATTTTGTGTTAAAAAGTAATAATAATAATTTGTAATTAGTTTACTTAAAGAATTGTTTAAAAAGGTATTTTGAATTTTAATAAATAAATACTTGCTTTTGTTCTGCAATAAATAATATTGTTCTCAATATGATAAATATTTTTTATATTAGTAAATATAGTTAAAATTTTAGTTATTTGTGTATAATATTACATAACATATGTAATTATTTATAATGCTATTCTTTAAAATGTTGAGCCTGTAAAGCAACTTTTCCATTCAACTAAGAGGAAAGGAATGTAATTAGAATACAATGAGTGCGTTAAAATAACCTTTAAAACAATACAAAAAATTTATTTAAACTGCTCAGTCGAGTGTTTAATATTATTGCAGATCTAACACTTTTTCCCATTCCAATTTTTTTTTTTTTTTTTTTTTTTTTTAAGTAACTTGTAATTAGTTTATTGAACGAGTTATTTAAACCTTTTTTAAGTTGTGTGTACGTTTGATCAACTTTTCTGGTCTCACCATCATAACTAAAATGAAACGAACATATTTTTCATACAATTAGCGGGCTAAAATAGTTTATAAAGCAACGTAGAAAAATGAGTTACATTCAAACACACATTTGTAGCTTTTTATTTATTTATTTATTTTTATTTTATTATTATTATTTTTTTTTTTTATTGCAATTTTTTTTTTTTTTTTTTTTTGAGGTAAAAAAAAAAGTAACATGTAATTAATTAATAAATACAAAACTTGAATAAACACCATAAAATGCAATAAACTCGCAACTATTTTTTCGGATCGAAAGAAAACATGACCCTTCGTCAGGCGAACAAAGTAGGCATGAGTGCTTTATTTTATTTTTTCAAATGAATTATATTGTGTTTAATACAATAATTACTTATTATCTTAGTAAACAAAATTGTAATTAAATTTATCGCTGTATTTAATATCTAATTTTGCGATATTATTTATAAGAATCCTTCCTTTTAAAGGTGGTGCTTGTAAATTGGATTTCCATAGTCTCAAGATTTGTAACTCAGACGAAATGAAAATTCTTTTCATGCCAATAGTTACGTTAAAATATTTTATATATAAAAAAAAAAAAAAAAAAAAACTTTATACATATATATATACACGTATCATACAAAATATGAGAATTTTTAGTAATAATTTTTAACTACGCATGATCGAGCTTTTAAAAAATTTAATTGCATAATTTAATAGCCAAAAATATTGAGCTAATTATGTGAAAGCTCCAAATAAATACCGTGTACATTCAAAAAGTTATGAGAGATTTACTAAACAGAAATACAGTTCTTCTCAATATAAAAGCTAAACAATAAGGAGTTTTACTCATATTTTTAATTTGATTCAATCAATGTCCAAATGGTAATAAAGTGTTCTCTGGTTGTAAATAAATATTGATAGAATCCCCTATCATCTTCCTTCCTTTATTTATTTATTTATTTATTTATTTTACTTTATTTATTTATTTTTAAAAATTTCGTTTATTTATTTATTTATTATTATTATTATTATTATTTTATTTTATTATATTTATTTATTTATTTATTTATTTGTATATATATTTTTTTTTTTCAGAGAGAGAGAAAGAGAGAAACTGAAATTCTGTAATACATTCCATAGCTCATAATATTTTGAATTTACACGATATATGTTTGGGGTTTTCCTATAAATAGCTCAATAATTTTGGCTATTAAATTATGTAAATGATTTTTTTTTTTTTTTTTTTTTTTTACTTTAACAAGTGTAGTTAAAAATTATTTAGTAAAAAGGACTCATATTTTATAAGGTATGATATTTAACATTTTTGCATTCTAATTGCAGTATGCTGTGTGTAATATTGTACGCCAAGTTTTCTAAAAATGGCTTTTCACTAAGTCTAATACCCTACGTGTTATAATTTAAAAAGTGGAAATTATTTTTTGCAGTTTTTTAAAGACACCATTATATCTCCTCGAATGTGTGTTCTAGTCTGTTAAAAATGTATAGAGATAATTAGAAGAACCTTCATAATCACATGCTATATCCAAATGCATTTCGAGCATTACTTTTCATAGGGAGATCCAAAAGATTTTGATTTTTGTTTAATTTTTTACTGGTACTCTTTTCATGTTCCGGACAAAAATTTTGTTGAAACCTATGAGGTATAACATCACCTTTACACTTTTAAAGTTTCAAGGTAATTTCTGCAGAATTTTCTAGATATTTGACAAAACATCTCAATTCGAAAGTGTCCAAATACTTATTGGTAGATAGTATATAAAGGTAGATTAAAATTTAAGAGCGAAAATTAATTTACTCTATAAAAATATAAATATATAAATATAGGAAATAATATATAGAAAAATACTTAACTATGTACATATATATTTTTACCTTCGATTTTTTGTCATTATAGACGGGATTTTTTTTTTTTTTTTTCTTGTAATTTTGTAAGTATTCATTTCTGACGATACAAAAATCCCTCGTTCACGCTGAAACTCGAGTTAAAACTTTACTTGAAGTAGAAATGGACTCTACTATGAATTTTTAATTCAATTATTATTATTATTCTTCAATTTTTATTATTTTGTGTTAGGTTTAAAGTCATTAAAAGTTGCGCATATTATTATTTTTTTAAGCTTGTTTTCTTTAATAAATAAGCTCGGAAAACATAGAACGTGTCCTTTTTGAATGTTTAGTTATGCTTTATAATTTAAAAAAATAAATAAATAAATAAAATTTAATACATTTTTACTTTTTTTTTTTTTTTTTTTTCTACACTTCATTTTTAACAGCGCACTCGAAAGAAAAAATAAAAGAATTATAAGAATTTAGTGCGATTCAGTGCCAGGAATTTATTTAATTTATTTCTTATTACATTTCTTACTTTATTGTATTAATTGTGCATCATAATGCAGAACGCTGATTGATATTTGAACGAATTTTTATTTGTAAGTATCTTGAACAAGAATAATTATTAATACAAATGAGATAATTTTGTAATGGGATTATTAAAAAAAAAAAAAATGTTTTAAATATTTATTTGAATGTTTAATATTTTTAACTAACTCCTTCTTCTGTTAAAAAATATTTAGTGTCAACTTATAAATATTAACATAAATATAAAAAAAAAGGTATTTATTAATAGTATTTATTGTTAATAAGTAAAGAAATGCATACAAATTAAATAAGGGTAAAGAAAAAAGATACAAACTGTTAATTCTAATTAATATATATATATTGGCTTTTAAATAATTTAAATAATGTAAAAATTAAATGAATTTTACAAGAAATTGTATTATTACTTGAGAAAAACTGTAATATTTTCAATAAAAGTTATTTAAAGTTTTAAAGTCTATAAAAGTTATTAAAGTTTTTTAACGTCTAAACTATTTAAGATTATTCTTACTTTTAACATAGAAATGAAATTAAGATAACAAATGAAAACATCTATACATGTGAAGTGTAATATAAATTAAAAATGGGATATTATTTAATATTTAATATAAATAAATAAATTAAGGGAAAAAACGAACAGAAAAAAATATACGCCTGTGAAACAACTTTCCGTGTTGAAACATTGTCGGTGATGGGAAACTAGCATCCTCTTCATTAGAGAAAATAGTTCCTGTAATAGCCAAGCTCAACCAAAATAGCTTTGAAAAGTTGTTTAAACTAAGTTTTTAATTACAATGGTTTATTTATTTATTTGTGTGAGTATGTGTGCGTTTCCCATATTTTTGAGCTTTTAGACAAAGAACATTAAAAAAGACTAAAATGAATAAATAAAATAAATAAATAGCATAGTTTATTTAAACATATTTTCTAAAATCAGAATTAAAAGTCTTTAAATTTTTTAATAACTAATATTTAACACTTTCATTGTTTTAGATTTCCTAAATAACGTTTAACTAACCTGGATAAAAAATACATCGGAGTGAAAATTGTCGACGAGTGAAAGAGTAATAATAATATACTACTATAAAGTTATGAAAATTTATCATTGGAAAAAATATTATATTACATACATTGAAGACAAAATTATTGATGAAGTTAATTTACTACAATAAATTTTGTACTTATAATAAATCATTATAATATGGTTAATTTTTATGCGTTAAAAATAAAGTGACAAATTACATCTTTAGCTACACATTTCATTAACTTAACGCCTTTAAGTTATATTTTTTGAAAATTAACTGTATATATATATAGTTATATATGTTGCTATGTTATCTTTTTTTTTTTTTTTTTTTTTTTTTTTTTTATAATATCGCATTGAATTCTTCATTATATAAATGTAAAAAACAAAAAAAAAATAAAATAAAATAAAAAAAAATCACTAATGATTTATAAATGTAATGTGCAAAATTATTTTTTGCGTAATCTTTTCAGTCACCAATTATAACCGCGAATTGTAAGCTTTGAGATCTTCTTCTCAAAGGTTGAATGTTTGAACAATAAATGGAAATGATCTCCTTAATGATCTGAATTCCAGATAGTAACTTTGACCCTAGAAATATTGAAAAGGTAATCTCATTTTTTATGTTTACAAGTCTTTATTAATAATACTGCTTTTTTTTTTTTTTTTTTTTTTTTTGAAAACTTCTCAAACCTTATAAATTATATTTCATAAAAAGACGTTAGAACGTTTTTGTGTACTTTGGTTTATACTATATTAGCTTTATCGAAAATCCTTCCCATAAAATTTTGTAGTTAAACAAAGCAAAAATAAATATATATATTTTTATCATATTAATTATTATGAAATTTTATCGTTGGAAAAAATATTATATTACACTTATTGAAGACAAAATTATTCATGAAGTTAACTTACTACAATACATTTTGTACTTATAATAAATCATAAATACAAAAAACATTATTCTTAAATAAAGAAAAAAAATTCTAATTTTTAATAAAGAATACAAATAGAAATAAACTATACTTAGTTACAAATTTAATCTTAATTTATTTCTTCTGTCAAATCATTTAAGAAAGTTTACAATTAAAGAGTTTTCTTTGATTATTATAATTGAAGTATTTCTACATTTTAGATACTTTGATTAAATGTTTATTTAAAAATTCTAGTTATTGAAATTTAAACTTATTTCCAGTTACCGATAAATTAAACTTTTCAATGTAAATTAATGTAAATTATCTTTTTTTTTTAAAAAAAAAAATGACAAATTTTGAAGAAACATGCTTGAGAGGCTAGATAAACGAGAACGAATTTTCTTACAACCGTTAGGATGGTGTGTAAAAGCTATCTTGTCCTTTTTGAAGTTATTCATTTATATATATATATAAAATATATGAAATTACATTTTTTTTTAATTATGTCAGTCAAAATTAGTTTGAATGGTCGCATTGATTTATTCTTAATTAAATGAATAGTTTCTATGACCCCAGCCTCCCCCCCCCCCCCCTCTCTCTCTCTCTGTTTGTCTGTCTTTCCTTCTTCTTCTTCTCCTTCTTTTTTTTTTTTTATACCTACTTAGATGATAAATCCATTACAATACTTTTTACACTTAATTTACGACATCCGAATATTGGAAAAAAGAAAACTCCTTCAAAATTAACCACAGATTTGATACTCATTTATTTTAAAATAATTACTATTTTCAGTGATAAAATATGTATTATTATAACATGTCATTTGATAAGCTTTGGAGACACCTTTACAAAATGATTTCAACATCGACAATAGCGTTTTCTATTTATCCTCTCTCAATCTTCCATTACCATGTCAGTCATATAGCCCAGCACTTTATCCTTTATCCCCATAAAAGCTTTCCTGCCTTTCCCGGTACAAATAATTCAATAAATGCTCCCCGCATCCCTTCCCGAAGGGGAAGATAGGCGTTCAATCTGTTTATCTGCGTGAGTGGTCAAGCGGTCAGTTAGAACTGCAGAAAGTCAGTAAAGTGACCAACCAAAGGGGAGAAAGAGTAAATAATTTGTATCACTTTGCGGAATCACTATTGCAGAGGCTTGAGTTGTTGATGGAAGTGTATGTTAAGAGATGAAAGGGGAGATTTAATAGACAGACAGAGGTTTATCTTTCTAAAGGAAGCGTAACACTGGAAAGAATATGTTAAATAGAATTACGATACAAACAACGTATATATTTATATTCCGTCATTATATTCTTTTAAATTATTTGATATTAATTAAATGTTTATATATATGATTCACGGAAATATTAACGTTTTGTTATAATATGTTTATTTTAAAACATACATTTTATGAAAATGTGTAGTCTATTTTAACAACATAAAAATAAATAGTTCGTGTGATATTACATTAATAAAATTTTAGAATTATTAAAATTAATTTATGCATACATATTTAATATATCTTGTAAAATATAAGTATTTCTGATCTTAATTGTAGCATATTAAAGCCCTATAACACTTTTCAACACATAAATACATTCCACATACTTAAAAAAAAATTAAATAAATTAATTAATTAATCCTATACAATAGATAAATAAAGGATAAATATCTTAGCCTCATCACATTTTTCATTAGGTGATTTCTGTTAGAAGCAAAATTATTCATTTACAACAACTCAAAAATTTTCGGCGAACTTTCTCATTAAACAGAAATTCCCTATATAATAATAAGTTCAAGACCTCCTTTCAAAAAACACAAAATGATAAGTAAAATTTCATTTGAAAGTAGTTATAAAATATTTAAATTTTGTGAAACCGTCTGAATGAAAATAAATTACTTTGTGTTTAATTTTAAAATTTTTCAGTTCTCAACAATGAATAGGGGTATATTCAAAATTATTCAAGATTTTTATTATATGCTAACATCTTCTTCTACTTCCTCATTTTTTCCACTATTTTTATTTATTTTTTATTTATTTATTTTTATTTTATTTTTTAAGATTAAAGAATAAATTGTTCTTATTGTAACATTTTAAAACTTAATCATATTTCAAGTAATATCTTGTATAACTCATACTATATTCTCTTTGCGTACAGGTACATTATTACAGTTTAAAGTGTAAAAGGTGAGCCACTGTATCTGAGCATTTTAGTGTGCTTTAAATAACATTTCAAAGTATTTTTAGAAACAGTTTTATTTGGCTTGCATTGTCGTTATTATGTATTAAAAAATGGAGGGGGAGGGGAACTTTCGTCTGGATATCCTAGCTGCATTTATAAAACTGAATAAATAATTACGCTGAATAAATAATACGTCGTATAAATAACACTGAATAAATAATTTATAAACGTTGAATTAAATTTTAAAATTTATTCCAACTTATTCCGAGAATTGCCCGACATACAATCTTCGAAATTTTAACAATGGTCCTGTAGAATATTTGTAAGTAATATACGTTCCAAACAATGAGTTCAAATTTATCGCCGAAGAATAAATGCTTCTTGAAATGCATTTCAAACCACTTCCAGACATAGCACTGATGTATCTGAATCCTTTTGAGTAGCCCTTTAAATAAAGAATAAATACTTACCGTATATATATGTTAAACCATGCTTTTGCCCATATAAGAAATGTATGTCCATTCATTTCATTTGGTTTGGTGCAGTCTAAAAATGTCAAACTGTACTTGCCCTGTAAACGAACCATTTGTCTGATTTCATTTAACAATTTCAAGCGGCATCCTCGTGTAATACAGATTTAGAATATCGAGTTTAAACTTTGCGCTTTTTTTTTTTTTTTTTTTTTTTTTCCATTAAAAGCAACTTTTTCATTGTATATATACACACTCAGCGCGTATAATAAAGATCAACTGTATTAACAATTATAAAGATTATTAATTAAATGATATTTATGAGTAAAATATATGAGTAAGTCAGTTAATATCGAAATTAAAAGCAGAGTCCTTTCTCTCAGAGAAATCAAATTACTGGAAAAAAAAAAAAAAAAAAAATGCAAGTCGTATTTTACAGTTAGCATGCATCCGTTATCGAACCTACATTTTTATATTCTAGTCTAATTACATTTATATATTCTATTTTCTTCCTTTTTACATCAATAAATTAAGAAAAGTTAATAAATTAAGGAAAGTAAAGTAGTTTGAATAGTATGTAATTAAAATTATTTATTTCTATAAAATTTTGCAGCTACTTTTTAAAATACGCATCGCTTTTCTCAAAGCTTTTATTCGTAAAAAAATAGAACTTGGATTATTAAATTCATTGCATTGTTAAAAGTGAGTTAATATTATTAATTGAAGTTTTTGTGGTCGTCTTAATCCGGGGAGGATTCCGTATGTAGGGGTATTTAGGGGTTCTTGGCCTATATTCACAACGGTTTCGAAGAAAACCGGCTATATGGTCGAAATAGTAATCGCTAAAAAGTTAAGTCTGATTTTCTTTTTCAATTTTATTGAATGAGTAAATGAATACAATTATTTCACAATTTGTGGGGGGGGGGGGGATAATAATAATAATTATTATTATTTTGTGATTTGAGAAATAAAGTTGCAAAAATTATGGTTTTATTTCGTATGTCTATTTAAAAGACATAGATAAATTGCTAAATATTTTCTCTAATTTTAGTTTAATACATTTTGGTAGCTTATATAAATATGTATATATATATATATTTTAAATTTCATTGTTGGTATTTTCATCTTTCTTTCATTTGCTGAGTATTGTAAAGGAATTAAATTATTCATTATATATATATATATATATATATATATATATATATAGGGTTGTTCGATAAATAATGTCGTTTTTTAAAACCTTCGCTTCTAAAAACCAAGGCTTCTTCGAACGTGGAATTTTTCAACTTACCGAAAGATGGCAAAAGGTCATCCAACAAAATGGTCAATATATCATTGATTAATGTTTGTTGTTAATATAAATAAAATCACTTTGAAAAGCATGAAAAAAAAAAAAAACGACATTATTTATCGAACAACCCAATATGCATGTATATAATATATGCCTTAATTTTCGGCGTATAATCTGCAGGTAACATTTGTCCTCAGCCAGAAATTTCAAGGTAAATATTCTTTCATATAAAAAATCACTTAATTATTATTTATTAATTAATTAATTTATTATTATTTATCAATTAAAATTTCTGGTGCAAATCCGACTCATCTAACCTGCTGATTACACACCGAAAATTACGGTGTGTGTGTGAGAGAGAGCATTGAAAATTATCTGAAAATTGGATATGATTATATTATTTTATCACTAATATTAATAATATTTATGTTATTAAAAATAATTAAGAGATAAATAGTAATAGCATTTATAAAATTGATAATAATTCTACTACTCATTCTAAAATAATTAAATTCATATTTATTTTTCGAAGAATAAAGTAGACCAAAGTTTTACAATACATCGGTATCAATACACAAATCATTTTTACAAGTGTTTTAGATTTCTTTCTTCTTTATATATATATATATGTTTTTTTTTTTTTTTTTTTTTTTTTTTTTCAAATAAAATTCTTAGAAAAATATTTATTTTATAAGTTATTATTATATATAATATTTGTGTATTTATATTATTTATTTTATAACTATTTTTTATGAAACATAATTTTTCGAAAAATAAAATGCAGCTAAAAATCCGAAAATATATTAAGCCTTTTAAAACATTTTTCTTGTTGTTACTTATGCTAAAAAAGAAAATTTCTAGGTATGAAAAATATAGAGGAAGAGAAAGAAACAGAAAAGAAAAAGAGAAACTGAAATCTGCCCCTCCAGATAAATTGTTCGCGTTGAATAAAATACTTATGAAGAAATCAGCGCCATCTATGTGCTATATTTAAAACTATTTATTATTAAACGGACTTTTTTTTTATGAGAAGTAATTTGAAAAATATATTTTTGCTATTGCTGAAAATTATATTATATCATTAAACATTGGACTATGCATTTTTTTTTTTTTTTTTTTTTTTTTTTCTAACTAGGGATATTTTTACTTTTCAATCACAACAGGTAACAACTGATACACAAAAATTTTTAAAACATGAGGAAAAAATAATACATTTCATTAAGTGAGTATTTCCCCTAATTTGACCGGCAGTATAATCCCCATGTTATTTTATGGAGAAATTTGTTCTATGAATCACTTTCAAATTTTGATAAATCATATTTTTTAAAATTTCGTTTTATTATTCAGAAAATTCCCGAACGTTTAAATATTTGTCGTATTTCAAAAATTAT
The DNA here is from genome assembly GCA_963930645.1 of Salticus scenicus. Lineage (NCBI taxonomy): Eukaryota > Metazoa > Arthropoda > Arachnida > Araneae > Salticidae > Salticus > Salticus scenicus. The sequence goes on from OZ005653.1 coordinate 252,088,464, forward strand.
TATTATTATTATTATTATTATTTTATTTTTTAATTTTAAATATACAGTTTTATGTTGTAATGGGCAAAGAAATTATTAAGAGTATTTTTTGCACTCAATAACTACAAAATTAAATGTTCAAAATTAAAAAAAAAAAAAAATCAATTATGGAAAACGAGAAACATTTAAACGCTTCTGAATTTTGTAAATGTGAAATCGAAATTAAAAATTAATAAAAAATAAATAAAAATACGTTAGGTAATGAGTAATTTACAAAATTAGTTTCTCCATAGAGTAACATGAACTTAGACTGCCAGTCAAAGTAGGTGTAGGAACCCCTTAATGTAAAAATTATAACGGCAGATATAAACCAAATAATAATAATAATAATAATAATAATAATAATAATAATAATAATAATAATAAAATAAATAAAAATAAATTTTGGAAAACGAGAAACATTTAAACACTGCAGATATTTAAAAAAAAAAAAAAAAAAAAAAAAAAAAAAATTGTAGATTATGTCATTAAAAGTAAAAATTTATTTTTTAAGTGTTAAAATTACCTTCATTTCCTTCAAATTTTTATTAATGTTAAACCACTCTTTATTTCTCCCATTCTAGAAAAACACAATCTCAGAATGAAGAATAGATAATTTTTCAAATAGTTCTGATTACACAGGCCTATAAGAGCTTACTTTTCTTTTTTTTCACTGCGTTGAGTGTTTCTAATGTATTTTGGTGCGGTGAATTCAGAAATGATTGTCTGCCTTTCCTATCGTGCAAGGAATTTTCACAGATTAAGGATGAAGATTGGAAGAAATCACCTAGAGACTATAGCAAATTTGAATAAATTCATGTATAAAATACATTAAAATCTGCTGTTATTTACGCATTATCTTTTAAATGTGTTTCTTTACATCGAAACTCCTTTCAGAGCATTTTACCTTGTGTCCGGCCTTGTGTGTGTGAGGGGGGAAGGGGTGATTTTCTATACAGCATCCAACCTGATACCTTCTCTACATTTCTTTGATGTCTTGATGAAATATCTCTCCTTATTCTTCAGACACATCACCCAGATTTTTCGGGAAATAACTTAAATGGGAGTTGTAAAAATGGAACTTTAGGCTCATACAAGCCCATTTTCTGTCAAAACTGTACGCGATAGACGTTTTTAAATGGTTTTTCCTTAATCAGCATTCAAAAACATATCAGAAAATCATATCACCTTGAAGAAAAAAAATTTCTCGTCGTCCTTAGTTATTTTATGTAAGAGAATTTTCGTACACATTTTTTTTACATAATCTAAAAGATAAAATATTCTTAAAATTTGTAATGTACATATTTTAAAATTACTAAAATTTTATCTAATTTTCTATGGTATTTCTGCAATTAAATAGAAATACTGTTTTATATTTTTACAAATATATAGATAAGTACAGCTTTATATTTAAATGAGAAACTCTTCAAAAAAAAAAAATAATAATAATAATAATAATAATAATAATAATAAATAAATAAATAAATAAATAATATATATATATATTCTCTCTCTCTCTTATACAGTTGTTTTTGTATAAAAAATTATAAAACAACACGATACATATGAAAATATCAAATGTTTTAATTTAAAGCTTGCATAAATCTGAGATTTTAAAAAAGACCCCACACTGATCTAGAACCTGAAACAATTTTAAATGTGCTTGCAAAATAAATAAAATAAAATAAAAAATGTATAAAATGTATAAAATAAACTAATTAGAAGGCCTTAATTAGTTTCGTGGTATCCTTAAAACATTTAATTAGTTCATTATTATTTTTCCCCCTATTCTGTATCATTCATTAATTATTAGCATTGCTTTCTGTTGACTTATTTAAAAAAGGAAAACGATTTTTTTTTATTTATTTTTATTTTATATTATTTCATTGGTTTATTTATTTTAATTTAATTTATTTATTTATTTGCTACTCACATTCCGAGTAACTTTAAAGTAACTCTCACTCTTACACCTCGGGTGACAGTGTGTGTGTGTAGTTCTATATATGTAAATATGGATATAATAAATATGTACACATACACACACATATAAATACAAATATGTGTGTATATGTGCTACACTTTTTCCTTCCTTAAAAAATACTGGGTATGCTATATAAATGAAATTGCATTCAAATATTTAAATCTAAATTTTTTATAAATACATTACACATAAGAAATATATTGTGTAAATGTATACAGATTTTAAAATTCGTTCCTAACAATACATCCCCGTTAAACTCGTTTCTTATCACTTTCCGTATCCGAAAGAAATGTTCCCAGAAAGATTGCCCCCGATAAATTTTCATGTTTGTTTTAGAGTTGAATTAAATATTTTTATTTCTTCTACCATTTCAAACAAAAATTAAAATTTCAAGGTAAATATTCTTTCATATAAAAAATCACTTAATTATTATTAATTAATTAATTAATTAATTATTATTATTATTATTATTATTTATTAATTTTTTAATTAATTTATTTATTTTTGGTCACTATATATTTCAAGTACAAATTTCATTCTAGATATATAGGCACATAACACAAATAAAATTATATTTTAAAATTATGCAGACAGTCAGTAGGAAATATTATTGAAGCAATAATTCCTTCTTAAAAGATGGGCACCTAATACTGTTTTATTAAGTGAATATTTGTCGAGTCATGATCTTAGTCTTATACTGTTTATAAAAAAAGTAAGTTAATGATAAAGATTAGATTTCAAACTAAAAAGAAATTCATGAAAAGTGTGGATATGTGCTTCAATAATTTTACTACCGACTGTAACTAAAAATAAATCTGTCTCTGTAGGTGTACTACTAAAAATTATGGCAGAAATATTGCTATAAATTATTTATTTAAACTGTTATGTGAAATAAGGGAGGAAAATAAACAAAGATGTTTTTAAAAAGTCTGTTTTTATATACGCATTTTAAGAGTAAATATTATCTTAATCTAATTATTAACGCAATCGATTCACAAAAGTGTTATTGATCACGTAAGTGTTCTATAATACTTTTCTGAAGTAAAAACACTATTATTATTTTTTTTTATTATTAATTTTTATTGAGAAATAAAACATTAAAAAATAAATTTTATATAATAAAGAGTGAGAATATCGAATGATTATTTTAACTGAAAATTGTTGTAAAATTGCAAAGTCTGGATAAACATTGCGGTAAATCTAAGGTAAATAATAATAATGATAATAATAACAATAATAATTCGTTGCTGGCCTTTATACAAATTTATGACACCCGGAAGTCGAAATGAAAAAGAGAAGGACAGAAGCTCAATTTGCAAATAATTAACATTAATATCATATGTTCTAGTTTTCTAAAGTTTTAGTGCTTTGGGAAATACACTAATATAGCATCTGTCTATAATGTTTTAAACTATTGTACTAAGTTCTAACATTTAATTAAAAATATAAATATATAGAGAGAAATTGGACAGGGACAAAAATATGATCATATGATGCATTTTTCACGTTTAACATCCCGTATGAAATAAATATTCTTAATAAATTATTACATAGATGGAGGAGGCAGCTAGTTAACTAGAGACTCAATCTAGTTTGCTCGGGAAAAAAATGCTTTTGGAAATTGAGATAAGTTCTATTAAAGAAAAAATAAGTATAAAACAACTAGATTGAAATTGGCGATATTATCTAAAATCTTGACTTATAGTTTATTATTATTTTAATAAATCAAAATTCGATTATCGTATCCCTCCCCTTTAAAGTAAATCTGAAATGAATAAACGAAAAAAGGAGATCCAAATAATTATACAAATATTAAATATCCAATAAAATTATTAATTTACTCTGCAGTATTTTACTGTAATATTTGCTTTACGCAAATTATAATAACCAGAGTACAAAAGAATTGTTACGTTTATTCAATGAAAACTTAACTTTATTATGATTATTTTTTTAAACCTTTACTTTACATGTCGATTGTCATTATAGTCCGTTCATTCTTTTAGCTAATTAGAAGTTTTAAAACGCATTCATAATTAACCCTATTTTTCCTATAGAAATTATATCTATGCATTAATTAAATAAATTTATACAAAATAGACTCATCTAAATAACAACAACATCGAATTTAGCGCCTATATCTACCTATATTACTCATGAAAATTGCACTTATGTATACATTACACATAAAAATATACAACTACCAACAAAACAATTCACTAACAGAGATATAAATGTCTTATTTATTTATTTTTCAATAATTAAAAATGATTGTCTAGTTTTACTGTAGTTGTTTAATTGTTTAAAACAAATTACGAGAATGAAATATTTTCATAATTTTTACTTTTCATCTACAGAGTTTTCGCATTATCCCAGAAATATTTCACATCAAGCCGCCCTCATATGTATTATATATTATATACATATATATTCCCAGTTATCTATTTATATGCAACTCCAAAAATCACCCAGTGTACAAAACCCATAACGTTTTTATGCAATTTGTAAGAATTTTCTCCGCGCGCTCCTCTTACCGTAACCCGCATAAGAACCGAGAAAAGAGGCTGCCGCGCTTTCATTTATCTCAGCATCTCACGCAGGTCCCGTTATGATCTTTCTTAACCAGAGAATCAATGCTACCGTCGTCTGCAGCTCCAGCCAGGTCAATCCCTTTCACCCCATTGGTCGGACGCTTGTTTTCGCACACGCGGATTGGGCAGAGCTCACCTGGGGGCAGGATCACCTTTAGATAGGGCAGCCTGGACAAACATAGATCGAGTGCAGGTCACGCCCTGGGAATGGCCACTCCTTTGGATGGAAAAGCGAATTGCCATTTTAACCCGTTCAGAAGAAAAACAGAGTAAGTTGAAATTCATTACCATTACTCTGCTATTGTCATTTTATGCATTGATTAGTCATAGAAATTATTATATGATATGAGTAAATTCATTACAAAATATTTTCTATTTCATGAAGGTTTTGAATAACATGATTTTTATTTTTGTTGCTTAGAAATCGTAAAACCTCTTGAGGGAATACCAGGCCCATATTATCGAATGGGCAAGCCGGGACTTAGCCCAGGGACTCCATACATTTACAGGCCCCACAAATGCTACCTAATATTAAATTGAAAATTATTTCCATTATTTCAGTAAAAATTCAAATCATATGTATATTTACGTATATGAAATTTATCTTTAAAAAATATTGAACGTTCTCGGAAACAAAATTTTCATTTTGGATAAATTTTGCTTTTTTTATTTCTGCTGGCTCATCTAGTACCTAAATAATGGGCCTTGGATCAACATATACCGGGTTCCTTCAGGCAGGGAGTTCGAGGTGATTCAAAATTCATTTTAATCAGTAAATCCCGCTGTTATAAATCCTAGTGTATAAACAACGGCAGTAAAGCTATAATCCAAATCTGGCAAATCTATGACTACTAAATTTATGTATCAGTTCCTGTTTAGTGTAAATTAAACATAATTACACAGTGCTTTTTTTATTGTCGCCTGTCAGATCATGAAGGGATCAGCAAAACAAAACCATTCTATATTCATTTGTATGTAGCTGTATAACATAAATAGTAATTGAAAATGTAAAAAAATTTTAACATATTTAAATATCTAGCCTCGAAAATATTATTTATGCATTGGACATACGACTAATAATCTATCGTACGGAGTTGTGACGGTTTCGAGGGGGGCCCCTAATTTCACTTTGCACAGGGCCCCAAACATTCATGATTGGGGCCTAGGAATACCATATTCGTAAAGATTAATTCGTTCAGGTCAGATTTGTAAAAGTAGAATGCAAGGAAATAGTAAAATATACTTTATTTCTAATATAGAGATCATGCTTGATTTATTTTTAAAATTCAGATTAAAAAAAAAAAAAAAAAAAAAAAAAAAAAAATCAGGACTCGTGAAATAATCAGGAAATAAATCAAAATTGTTGTTTTAATTTGTAATAATCCGCAAAAAGCTACCTTCAAACATTCTAATACATGTTTGAGAATTTCATTATCAAACGGAAGGTGGTGAAGAAACAGAGGATTTATTCGGGAAAATATAGAACCATATTTGAAAATAAGTATCGTGGAAGAAAAATTATGTATTAAAGAAGTAGACTAATAACAGCAATATTATTATGAAACAAAAATTTATGATCACCCTATACCCACCAGTTGCCGAGAGTTTCTGCTCTTCAAGATGGTAGACGAGAGGTACACTATTTGAACTGGAGTTGCAATCGTCAGCGCATACAGTTCAGAGTTTTCCTTGATTTTCCCCCCGAAATTCGCGTTAATACGGGCTAGAGCCCTTTACAAAATACCTTCTCGGAGGGCTTTTCACCAAAGCGAAGGTAATACGCCTCTGAACATCCAAAAGTAGTACTAGAATTATTTTGTTGGGAACCGCTATTTAGAATAAGATATAGAATGTATTAATCTGTAAAATTTTAAAGATATCGTATATTAAACAATATACGAACCATTCCTACAATGAATAATGTATAATCATAATCTCACTAGGTAGAATACAATTCTTGATTTAGAAATTCATTAACTTTCTTAACAAACTTTTTTTTTTTCCCCTCTCTCTACCAACTATATCATCGGTCAGATATTAACAAATGACCTTACTGTATAGTTTGTACATTTATAATTTTCATTTAGTTTTTTTCAGTATACAAACACGTAGTAAAATGATATCACGGATAATTTCTTAGAGAGGGACGATAATTTCTTTTATGAATACATCAAAATCTTTAGGGGGGGGGGGGATTAAAAATTTAACTCCTGTACAAATAAGCAAAACAAAATCGTATACATTTCGATTTAAAAATTTAGACTATGAATGATTCTTCAGAATATCTCAGGAATTACTTTTTTGAAATGCTCCATACATATTCGTATATATATTAAATAATTTTGACAGAGTAAGAAAAATAATGATTTAATAACAAATTATTGCAACTGAATTATATTAAAATTAAAATCTAGAAAATATTTCACAATTTTATGGAATAATAAAAACAAATAAATAAAAAATAATTCCAATTTTAATGAGACTTTTCATCTTTTCCTTAAGTTCAAATATGCAAAATTGTCTTTAAAAAAAGGGGGGGGGTGCATAATTACTGGTTCAATAGCAGACATTTTTGACTGACGTTTAAAGTTTGCAGTTAGAAAAATACTGGTGGTTTTTTTTTTTTTTTTTCCGGGAATTTTACGAGTTATATTTTATAGGTCCTCTCTTTTGAACTAAAGTTAGGAAAAATTAAGGTTTGGGAATTAAACTTTACGTTTCTAATGCTCATTTTATGTATTGAGCAACATACCCCGAGCAATATACCCATTGTCGACAAACTAAAAGCCTTGCAAAAGCTAATACATCCTTCAGATTTGCATTTATATATTACTCTTCATGCAATGTCTGTATACATATGGTTAGACATTTTTAAGTCTATAAAAAAAAAAAAAAAAAAAAAAATGGGCAGATATATTTACTTATTGAAGCAAAATACAGCTCTAACGTCACTGAACACTGATTTGCACTATAGTAAAATCCAGTTTGCACATCTCTCGTTTATGCACCATTATATATTTATATGTGGATTTAGAATAAGAAGGCTTTTTTTTTTTTTTTGTAAAAGCCCGTTTACAATCGAACAATTTTTCAATCTTTTTCCTGCACTTTCTTCCCCAATAACTCGTTATTAAAAAAAAGGAGAAAGGACTAAAGAATTGTTTCCCAACAAAGTCTAATTATTTTTTAACTATTGCTTAATTAAAATGTTTTTAAACAGTTATAGCCGAAACATTAGTATACGGCCATCCACATTGAGATTTAAAATAAATTAATGCCTGTAGTTATGTCTCTTTCGCGATGCCACAAAATTCAATTGATTTGGAACTTGTAGAAACATGACAAACATTGTTGACAACTCAACAATGAAGATATTGAACTTTTAAAGAAAAAAGAAAGAATGCAATATTAATACAAAGTAAATGCAACAGACCTTCTCCTTATTATATATACACTCGAACCTCCCGTAAGGGACACCTCCGAATAAGGAACACCTCTATTTAAGGGACAAATTCTCTGGTCCCAGTCCCTAGAAATTAGAAATTTATGTGCATAGGCAAGTTCAGTAAAATTGGTCCTAATATAATAATTAACTATATCATGTAAGTAATTTTCTTTTTAAAAAGACTTGACTTTATTAGTGTGTAACTTGCATTGCCAAAGTGCATTGAATAATTGATGTGTAACTGAGTGTAAAGTCTATTTAAAAAAATTTCATTGACCCTCTGAATAAGGGACACCTCTATTTAAGGGACAAAATGTCTGGTCCGGTGAGTGTCCCTTAATGAGAGTTTCGAGTATATATATATATATATATATATATATATTAACTGATAACATATGAAAATCAATCCCAAAACACATGGGGCCTTCAGGGAACCGCCCACATATTTCAATGTTTATTTTATATATATATATACTCATTGCCCTGTTTTAGTTCGTGTTGTGTGATTGCTATGATGAATGTGAAAGTTGTTTAGTTTTTGCACAATCATCTTAATTATTCGGCATGCTATAATCTCGTATTCTTCATTCTAACGAATGAATTTGTTATGTTTATTTTTCCAACTATTATTATTACTGGTACCATTACTATAATAATTACTATTATTACATAAAATACTATAGTAAATTACTTTCCATCAAAAATGAAACCCAAACAGAAAGATGGGATAAAAAATATCCATTAAAAAAATGATGTCAAATCATTACAATATTTAATTTTTCGTCAGTTGCATAATATATATTGAAATATTGTGTGTAAAAAGATAAATGATTTCTTTTTATCTGCAAGTTTAAAGGTAATATTTTAACAAATAAACATGGCCGATCATTTATCTCGAAGAAAGGACAAACATTGACAGATAATTGAACAAATAAATAAATTCAAAAATGTTAAGAAATAAGAACAAAAACTTACAATCTTAATTTTTATGCACGTAAACGAATTAACTCTCTTTGAAATAGTGCATTAAAAACTAAAATCCATGCATAAAAAAATAACATAATCAAGCAATTAACAAAATATATTATCCTGGCATATAATTAACTACTGCTAATAATGAAAAACTATTGAAAAATAAAAATAGACATGTTTCTGAAATTATATATAAAATAATTATTTTCATTATAAATCCTCATTTCTATGTTAATGACCGCAAATTCAGAAAATCTGGAATACACGTTGTCCAGAAAATTTCTTATATTGATGTCGTCAGCTTACACACGCATACATACATATACACATACAAGGTGTTTCAAAAAAGATCCCCCAACTTTGAAATAATATAAATGTGAAACAGTGAGGAACAGAAAGGTTGGATAAGTATATATGTTGTACAGACAGATCTGGAATTTTCTATATGAATAAATTACGAAATGTTATCTGGTCTGAACCTTTTTCAAGATTCAATTAGTCGCCCTGCAACTAACTAGTTTCTTATAATAACTGATTCGATACAACTCCCTTGCACGTGCCAGCAATAAAACACACTGACGAATGAACTTCGTTTACTTTTGAGTACTATTTAAAGCTTCATGTGCTTGTGGAGCCTAATATTAATCAATCTTAAAACTATTTCTGCAAACCAATTCCATACCTGTCCATCCAATACACTACCTATTTTACATTTCTGGTTTCTGTTCCTCCCCATTTCGGAGTTATGTCATTTCAGAGTTGGGGAGTCCTTTCTCAAACATCATCCTGTACATACACTTACACATAATTAATAAATACAATTTTCTTTTCTAATATTTAAAGAAAAAGAGAATGGAAAAAAAAAGGGAGGTTGGTGGGGTGGGGGGGGGGGATAAAGACAGGTAAATAAACCTCAAGTCCAATTGACATTCAAATGGAGTCAGAGGTTAAGCCGATGCTTTATCGTAATAAAAGAAAAGCCTCGAATCTTCAATCACAATTTGTTTTTATTTTAGTACATAATTATTTTAAATTACCATGGAAATAAATCCCTTTTCAATATAATGAAAAACAAAGAAAAATTTTATGAATTTTCAAAATCTATGTCTTAGATCATGCAACCTTTACTTCAACCGTCTGTGAATCGTGCGTGTTTTGTGGTTTTAATTGTCATTTCTGCTAATACGTAGTTCCTTTTTAAATTTACACAAAGAAAAATCGCAAAGTTCAAGAAAGTTTTTTGTAATGTTTCTCCTCGTTTTAAATAAGATGTACTTTTAATTCAAAAGAAAAAAGAAAAGAAAGGCATTGTTGTCTATATATGCAATTATTTTCAAGTCCGCGCCAAAACTGCCGCCCAATAATATAGCAAATGGTGATGAATCGGCATCCAATGGCAAAGGTCGCCACGAGTTCGTTACCTTGGAGACGACGCCAGAACAAATCCTTTAAGGCGCCCGCATAAAAGTCATCATTTACTTCATCTGCCTACGCCCGGGGGAAGATTAAAGGTAGGGGGTCGAGATGTATGGGTCTTCCCCCGAACAGGGGTCGGGTGGAACATTCATCAGCAACGCGGAAGAAAAGTAAGGGAAGAGTTGGCATGACTGCTGAGCGGTTTGTGATGATGTAATCGCTGTGATGGAACATCCACTTTTATGCCAGAATAAAAGAGTCGAGATGCAAAAATATGCAGATTCCTGCATGTGGAAAGAACCATTTATTGACTAAAACATTTATTATTATGTACATGTTTTGAAAGGTGAATTTTGCTAAAAAGTTTCCAAGTAGGTTTTTATTGACAGGAAATCTTTACATATTTGAACTAATTATGAGCTGCAACTTATTGATATTCTCTTTTCATGGTAAACTTATTTTTATTCTTCTCAAATGCATCGACTGTCAAACGGGATTTCAAAACAACATTACCTTACTGGATTATTAGGGTTTTGGGATTTCTTTTTACCGAAGAATTATTGTCATTTATTATGTGCGTATATTGTCTATAGCGTAAATTGTGATAAAAGGATTTTGAATGGCTCTATAAAATCTTTGTTAAGTGTTTTTACTAATTATTATGAATAATTTATTAGTAGTCACCTTTTCCAGTGCATTAATATAAGCATTCTTTCCTTTTTTTTTTTTTTTTTTTTTTTTTTTTTGGGGGGGGGGGGGGATTTTGAGGCTAAACCATCTGTTGCATCCCTCAACCCGTGATTTCTAATTCTTCTTTTCCCCGTGAATTTTCCCATAGGATACAAACACTTCCCTATAGAATACAAACATTTCTTCATACATACAATACAAATATAAACGTTATAATGTTTCAATTTTCCCTGCACTGGTCATGTGCAAAAGGTTTTATGACGTAACACAGATAAAGTCCATTTTAATAGTTCAGTTGGTTGAGAATCGTGCTCGTAAGCGGAAAATTACATTTTGAGTCTCGAGCCGGCGAAAGACCATTGTGTAGTAAGATTAATACCAGCTAATGCACGTAAAACCATCGTGGCTACTAAAGTCTCCATGTTCTGTGAAATAATTTCTCTTCAGTCTATCGAAGCGGGAAAACCAATCTCCTCCGCAGAGGATCAAAACTGTGATGGCATGTCTCCGAACAACCCCTAGGAATGAATTACAGAACCTCGCTAATCACCTACGCAGTTGCATATTGCGAAATTATATCTATCCCACCTCAACCTTGGAAACATATTTTGTTTCTGTTTAATTATTATATTTTTTCAATGAAGGTAAGCTAACATCAAAGAATCATTAAGCTTTATAATATTTTTAGCTCCAATATTCAATTAAAAAAAAAAAAAAAAAAAACATACAATTGAAACGCAACAAGTCAGTTTCAATAATATTAAAAATATTATTATTATTTTTTTTTTCTAAAAAACTTTAAAAAAACTTTAATTAATTAATTTTTAATTCTTATTTTAAAATTTCTACGAATTTAAAGAAAACCAATTTACTCACCCGACACAACAGAACAAAAGGATATTTTTAAATATTTCGAAAATTATCAACAATTAAGAAACAAGGATATTCAGCAGTAATAAAATTTATCTAAAAGCGATTGAGTACATTTTAGGGGGGAAAAAATTGCAAAGGAAATTAAGATAGAAACTATCCATGAGACATTTACATATGTCTAGCTCAGAAACACCATGGCGTATTTGAAAATCAGTATTATATAATAAACGAGCATATAATATACTGCTCACCTCTGTCTTCGTGTTCCATAAGGTATTCCCCAGATCGTGAACGATTGCCCCTGTCTAGCTCTAGTACGAAGTTAAACACATTCAACACATTCATTGAAAGATGGGAATTTGGGTAAAAATATAGGTCGAAAATTCAACAAGAACATATGTGCATATAAATATCTTAATAGAAACAGATTGAGAATAATTTAAGAAACACTGACACCATAGTTTATTTAAGTGTTTGAGAACACTCTTAAAAATATTGATGGATTTGGATAAATGGTTCCAAAAGCTTTCAAGGGGCATAAAGCAATCTGCGGGAAATTGTTATAAAAATTTAAATTATAGTATTTCTTGCCAGTAAACTTTAGTGAAAATTTACAGAAACCTCTTTTCCGTCGAAAATGATGCACATTCTACAATTTGTTCCAGTAAGATAAAAACATTTTTGGAGTGCAAAATTATTACTACAAAATGTGCTGTTTCTTAAGCTTATTGCAATTAATTTTATTTTATTCAAAACTTTCACGCACACAGATTTCACTTGTTAAGTGCATCATGACGATGTTAAATTGTGTAATCTTAAATGGATTACATAAAATACTACTTTTAAGTACCATTTCTTGTGTGTTTCTGAATATAAAGATATTTGTTTATAAATTTCTTATTCTTCCTCAATATTTCTTATGTGGATGTGTATGGATACGCCACTATTATATATTGTATATACGCATGTTGGGTGGGGATTAGCAAAGCGAAGGAGTCATCTCCTTCGTGGAGGATAAAATTATGTTGACACGTCTCCTGTACCATCCTATAGTGGTGTGTCTCAGACCGACGCCAATCGTCCATAGCGTACCACTAGTGCAACATAAAATCCACTCACTTACCTTTACGTATACTGAGTTGCTCGATTGACAGATAAATGAACTAATTGATTTAGGAGTGATAGCTTGATTGCTGTACAGATAGACTAAAAGACCTTATCGTTGTGACGTCCTGAACCCTTCTCAGAAACCTTTGGACAGCCCCTGCCTGCCTGGACTCGGCCAAGCTTAACGGGTTGGATTCTGTAATGAACCCTTCTCACGGGACAATTGTAAGGAAAAGGCAACATTCTCATGTTTTTATTTGTATTCTATTGGAAAATGCTTTTATTTTATCAGGAAATGTTTGAATTTTATTTACAGTGAAATCGAGAAGGAAAAATCAGCTGGGGTGGTAATCAACAGATAATTTAGCCTCGAGCCCAAAAAACCCGTAGGGTCCATTGACTGGATATTGAATGATTGATGACAGGATCCTATCATGCATTGGTTGAATGATTAACAGATTGATGGGCTAACCAATTTTTACAAGACTGAGGGATAAAATAGATGATTTATTAATTGACAGATGAACGAATTAATCGATTGATATAAGGACGTTCAAGTACTTTGTGGATTGTTTAATGGTTGAATGAATTAGTTGGTCCTCCAGGACTGTATCCAGAGGAGGGGGGGGCTCTAAGATCTTGAGCTCCCCCTTCCCTCCCCCGAAAATTTCAGAGGAAAATTTTGTTCTGTTTTACTGACCAGAAAAAACTGTAAAAAATGAATTTTTTTTCTCCACATAATCTTTTGTTTGTTTCTTTGTTTGCTTGTGAAACATTATTTATTAGCAATTTTCTATCTTGTAAAGTCTAAATTATCGAAATGCATATCAGTTTTTCGAAAAAAAAAACATAAAAAAGAGAACTTTACGTACTTATTGTTGAACACGGTAATGTGTTTCTTTTCTTTTAACACTTCTCTTGCCATACCTTGTAAGACAAAATATTCGACATTCACAAAGATCACAGTTGTATGTGGAACTTCTAGTTTTATTCGTTATGCGCGTAGTGTACATTGCATCGAGTGTAACTATAAGTTCTAAAAAATAAATAAATAAAAAATAAAATAAAAAATAAACAGCCAATATAAAGTTGATTTTACAAAAAAACATATGATGAACGATGGTACTATCTAATCCTATTGAAAGCAAAAGTGCCAGTACTCACATCACCGACTAGAGCATTCAATATGCATATTTGCAGCTGAGGAAGTCAGACAAATGTCCAGATTCCCAAGCCACGCTGAGCTTTGACTGGATCAGGCTCTAGTGAGTACATGCGGTCCATTAGTTTCCCTCACTCCTAACGAAATTTACGTCAAATACAGTCGACATGCTGCTTCCTCAGATATGTACCAGACAGGACCTTCTCAGGTCCTGTCAAAGAATTTCGATCCCAGTTCTCCTTGTTTTTCAAGAGGAAATCGGTGTATTGAACCCACTTACGGAAAAAGCCATCATCTGTGGCCATGCGTTACCACCATTATTCAAGCTGTCACACTACTACCGTCATCCGTTACCATGCACCTATAGCTAAATAACATTTGCACAAGGAATCGGAAGAATTACCATGATGAATCTCTCAGGGAGAAAAACCAGTCGCATGTGATTGTATAGCCCCATACATTACAACAAGTATTGACCGTCACAAAGTCAGAAAGGGAGCTGCAGCTCCCTGCATTCGAAAGACATTCGAAAAAACCAAGTAGGGTATGAAACTTCCATTGGTATGAACCTCAGCTCGCACCATAGGCCAAATGCAAAGGGAGAGGGGGAACTTTAAAAAAAATATATACATAATGTTAGAGCGAAGGCTTTCTGATTTCGATAGATCTCTAAAGAGATCTAAAAGAGTCCTAAAACCCAAGTCAGTGGGAGCCATGATTGACACTCTAGGAACACAAGAAGAATAAGTGACTCTGCTGGCTGCTATTCTGATATGCTTTAAAAAACCCACACATCATGTAAACATCTTTGCTAAGATCATCACAAAGCAGACATATCTGAATCTGATGTGGAACGTGGTGGTAGGCCAACGCTCTACTGTTCATTTTCCAAACGCACTGCTGTTCATTTATCATAAGGTAATAAGTGATGACGCTACACTTGAAGATATGCTGCGTTACATGAGACACCTGGATGATATACAGACAGCCCACAACTCTGAGTACATACAGAAACGATAGATAATTCAACCCGTAGGCCATACCTGAAGATCTTCAGCACTTGCAATGCGTATAAGCATGGCCCCAGGGTCTGTAGAGGACATGCTACCAACACTAAACAGTAAGTCACATGAGAACACCTCTATGTGTCCACTAAACCTAGACCTGTAATATGTCTAGGTGCAGTGGACACCAGCATCCGAATCCTTACGTTTCAGGTAACATGATCTAAAGCGGGTAATATTATGTAATTAAAAAAACATATATTTTTCCTTTTTATTAGAAATATATGTGTTGGTTGTGTTAAAAAAAAAACTATACCTCAAAAAATGAAAAGTAATTAAAACATGTCGTTCGAACGTGAATTATGTACCCTACCACTGAATTAGGACGGCAGCTAGTTTTTTTTTAGTATGTTGAATTTGAATGGGCTTAACATTCAACATTGAACTAGAGCTAGACAAAAAGCACAGCGACGGTCTATAATGCATTCCTAGAGTAATCTGGAATCCTGCCATCACAATTTTAATCCTCCACGGAGGAAATGTTTTCCAACTTCAGTATACCCAGAGGTATTATAATTACGAAACAGGGAGGACACGACTGACTTTATGTGCACCATTAATGTACATGATAGTCTATGAATGGCTCAAGCATCAATCTCTCAATCCCTTAATTACGAGTTCGACGCCTTATTAAGTGGACTACTGTGAACCCAGTTCTTGGTGATTTTTCTCTGTTTGTTAGCGATTTATAACGTCACGGATTAAGGAAGTCTCTACCAAAAAATTGCGCATTTTACAGGACTAGTCCTACCATTTTAATGCCCAAGACGCTTTTTTAGAATTATTATTACTATTATTATTATTTAATCTTTTGCCGTTTTTAATTTTAGGAACATTAACTCCGTTGTTTGTAGCTAGGTGGTGGCCAATACTATTATAGCGCATAAACATTTTACTATGTCTAGATGCAAAGTTTAAGCCAATAATTTATATTTGTTCTAAAGTTAAAGCAATTGGGGGAAGGGGGAACAAACTTCAGCGCACACATTTCTGGTGTGCATCTGTGCGACCAACATCTGAGGGAAAAATCCCCCCTCCCCCTCAAAAAAAAAAAAAAATCTGGATACGATGTTGTATGACTCGATTCTTTATTAAGAGAAAAATGGATTAATTATTTTGTAAATCGATTGACTGATGTCCTAATTTCCTTATACATTAATTATAATGTGTTAAGACACTTTGAAAGTACGTAAATACAAATACACACACACATATATATATATATATGTATATATATATATATTTGAAATATCTTTTATATACATCATAATATTTTACACAGTGTTTTAACCATTCTCTCTTTCTGACAGAGGATTCTTGTATTTTCTAATAGATTGGCTAGATGGCTGAATGCCTGGACTGAATAGTGGATCAGTTGAATGGCTAACATATTGATGAACTAACTGATTTGTATATGACTATTGGATAAACTAGATGATAGATGATTGGTTGATAGAAGGGCAGATTAAATAATTGTGTGCAATCTAATGACTAGATGGATTAGTTGACTTATAAGTCAATTGTTTAATTTGATAGATAAATGAAGTAATATGCTGATCAAATTATTCATTTAAAAATAATATCTATTTAATCTTATCATCCTTGAATGTAAATAATATCTGCCAATAAGGTAGATTTATTTTTATCTCCTCACCCCCTAATACGTTGTCTCTCAGCAACAATTGAGAAACGCACAAACGGTGCTTTACTAAAATAGTTTCAACCACCAATTTTATTGCATTAATTCCTAATTCCTAATAATCTCGACTAATAACATTTCTTATTGTTAACTGCCTGTGATAATTAGACTTTAACATTTTAAAAGGTTTCCTTTTTTTTTTTTTTTTTTTTTTTTTTTTTTTTTTTACTTTTCACACTTTTGCCTTGAAAAGTCATTTATAACAATTCTAAAGTAGAATGAAAAACTAAAATATCGTCATCAGCGAAATAACAAGTACTCATTCTTTTCATTCGTTTTCTTATCACGAATCTAATTATAGAAAAAAGAAACTTCATGTTAAATGAAAATGGTTTCGATTTTTCTCATCTTTTAACTTTTTAAACAATACTTGTATCTTAAATATAGAGTTATCAATGTAATTATTTCTTTAAGACTTGAATGCTAAGCTATAAATATTCCATTCTTAACAGTGAATGTGAAAGGTTAACATTTATACTTTTTCAGCAAATAATTAATTCTATACATTGAATCTAAAAATAGGTTTGGGTGATTTATTTTTGAATCCTTAAAAAAAAGAGGTCTGTTATTTTAAGAAGTTTTATTTTTACACCATATTCTTGTATTTATCAGCATATCTGCATCTTAATTATTTCTATGAATTAATTTTTTACTGTAATTTATATTTTGCAATTTTCTCTCTCTCTCTCTCTCTCTTTTTTTTTTTTTTTTTTTTTTTTTTCAGAATACTAATAAGATTTTAAATAAAAATTAGACACTTACAAGGCAATAATTATTGACTTTTATTAGTGAAGTTTCTTTCATGTAATTTTTATTTTCATATTATTTGTCAGTTTTGCCTGTAATAGATTTTTAAAGTAATAATATTTTTTTCAGTTTATAAGCTAAAACAATATAATTGAGAATATTGTTAGATAATATTTTACACTACTTATAATTTATTATAAATACCGTAAAAAATTTCGAAATTTTATCTTTTATCATCTAAACCAAATTTAAGCTCGTGCTACGGCATAAATATTATATTTCAGATATCCTAACCATAGATATAGTAATAAGACATAAATGGATCATTGGGGGGGGGCAGGGGGGGGGAGATTCCTTTTTACTCGGAGAAAAGTCCACAATATGGCCATCTTTCTCCGAGTGAATTCACACAGATAATTTAGAAAATAAAAATTTATGAATAATTTATGTACTAAAGGTGAATGGAAAACTGCAGATACAATTTCAAATTCATTTTTTTTTTCTTTCTTTTTTTCTTTTATATGTTTATTATTTTAGTTAATATTTACAGTTAAACTCTTTTTATATACTAAAACTAACGTTCTTTACCTGCGCCACTGCTAACTATATTTAAAAGAATTTTGAAAATCATTATTGCTTACTAATATAAAATCGTAAAAAATATCAAACTTTAAAAAACGTATTACATTAAAAATCAAACCAGTTTTTATTTCATAATAATAACAAAGTAACTGATTATAAAAATTATATTTTTCCTAATTTAGTCAAATATAATTTACTTTTAGGATAACTTATCCATTCCTTTTCATAAATTTATTAGAAGAATTAAAAGACGCAATTTCGACACTTCGAAAATTCATCAACATTCTATTCTATTCTATTACAATTGCCGAGTTTCAATGGTTTCAATGCCACTATATGGCTGATGCCAAAACAAATTTTCGGCATCAAAAATGTTTGCATGTTAACAATGGGATGATATAGCTATATAAATTACTATTCTATGATCCTAACATCTCCACGATAAAAGTTTTTTTTTTTTTCTTTTTTTTTTTTAAATCTTATGTATTTTTCAATAAAAGTAGCAAAATTGATCAAGATCGTGTGCCTCATGAAGTTTATTTTTCGGATGAATATTCTAACAGAAGAAAAAATAACTAAGCAGAATAAAGATGGCACTGATCTATATTCAAGCTACAAAGTGAAAATTTCATATTTTCTCAAAAAAGGATTCCCTATATAACCAGTTCAAAAAGTCATTTGATCTCTTTCTAAATGAAAGCAATTTGTTCAACAGTAAGTTATTGATATTATTCATAAAAATAAAAGCAGCCATAAAAGTTATAGGAAAAGAGTTACGCGTGTGTGTGTGTATTCCTTACGCAGATCTTTTTTTTTTTTTTTTTTTTTTTTTTTTTTTAACCAAATTTCGACTAAGGTATACTTATTTATTAGAGCTCAGTAAAAATACCAAGGCACTTTTCAGACTTTAAAAAAACTTTCTCTTCTTCTTCTTATTATTTTTTAAATTCTCCCACATACATTTACTTCGTATATTTTCCTAATCAGAAAGTATGTAATACTTTATCATTAAAATAAAGATCTCGATATATATTTTATTTATTTATTTTAAAAGAAGTATTTTACTATATAAGCATACGACGACGCCATTATCATACTTTAAAATGGTTGTAGAAATTACGCTTAATTTTCAATACTTATAAACACAATTACAATTGCATAGTTCTGAATGTTGATCATTACAATTATTTTGCCTATAGATCCAGTTACAGAAATCCAGTCATTTTCTAATATTTGTAAGCAGAAAAAATACATTCAATTACAGGTAAGAAATACAGTCAATACTATATATGCAAGTGTTATTATTATTATTATTAACCATTCCCACTGTTTGGACTTTATTTATATACTTTTGTGTATGTGTGTCACCTGGCTGTCATTTCCTATGATGATAACTGTGACATTTAAACAATAGACTTACATTATGCATATTTCTCATTTATACACGATTTTTTAAGGTGAAATAATAAATTGAGCAAGTTGATAAATAGATTATAAGACTTCTTCATACAGCATAAATTTTAAGCCAGCACAACCGGTTTCGAAAGGACGTAGTCTTTCTTCATCAGGTGCAAAAAAAAAAAAAAAAAAAAAAAAAAAAAAACACGTGCTACTGCCTTGGAGGTAAAAGCAAGACTGCTTGTGCCAAAAGCAAGTCAGTCTTGCTTTTGCCTCCAAGGCAATAGCACGTGTATTTTTTGCACCTAATGAAGAAAGGCTACGTCCTTTCGAAACGGGTTCTGTTAGCTTAAAATTTATGCTGTGTGAAGAAGTCTTATAATCTATTTATCGATTGTACACCAGTTTTGAATTTAGTTTTGGTAAGCAAGTTGAATTAATTTTATACAAAGTGAAAATAAATTTAGAAAGTATGTTAATATTAACATATAATAAGCAGCACTCATAATCAGTTTAAGCATCTACCGAACAATGATAAATATTCTAGGAGTGAATAAATAAATCAAAAGTCAAAAATAAAACACGAATGGATAATGCTTATAATATAAAATTGTTAATTATTTTCCAGATACTAAAGGGAAAAATTGAAATACACTACTGGCCATTAAAATTGCTACACCAAGAAGGAATAATAATAACGGAATGAAATTTGTTCGACATATACATTAAAGTAGGAAGAATAATTGATTAAAATTTCAGGAAATTTGGAGTAATATGTACTGAGAAAACAGTACATAAAGCAGTGACCTCTGTGAGCAATAACAGCACTTATCTGCCTAGGCATTGAATCGAACAGCGATTGGATGACATGTACGGGTAGAGCGCTTCATGAAGTTTTAACACGATGCCACAATTCATCGATCGAAGTTTTGTTGAGTGGTAGGGGCCAGTCGCTTTTCAACGATTAAACAGTAATTTTCATTGGTGCGAGATCAGGAAAACGCGCTGGCCAGAACAACAGTCGAACACATTCGGCATCAATGAAGGTCCAGAAAATATGGACAACTTGGGGTCGTGCATTGTAATGCTTAAATGTTGCGCTTCGGAGGCCTTGAACATAGGGCAGAGCGATGGAACTCAACTCGTCAGAAATGTAATGGCTGGTATTCAAAGTGGCGGAAATGAAAACAAGAGGTGACCTGGACGTGTATCCAATGGTACCACATACCATCAATCCAGGTGGCGACTCAGTATAGGGCTGCCAAAATTCTGATTACCCTCAAAACTGCATCCCTGATATGGGCGCCATTAATGTGTGATCTACGATGAACCTGGACGCTGGAATGGCTTGAAGTCACTTTTCAGACAAATCACAATCCTGTTTACAGCATCAAGATTGCCTTATCCGTATTTAACGACATTATGAATAATACACATTGCCAGCTGGGATTCGACATCATCATACTGTCCGTCATTCGCAATGATGTTATGGGTTCCCACTGGATACACGTCTCGATTACTTCATGTTCGTATTCCTGGCATTCTGAACAGCGGCCATTAAATTTCTGATGAATTAACGCCCGCCCCTCTGCCCTATATTCGAGGCCTCAGTAGCCCAAAATTTAAGGAAGATAATGCACGACCGGATGTTGTTTGTATTGTCCGGACCTTCTTTGATACAGAATGTGTTCGACTGTTGCTCTGGCCAGCGTGTTCTCCTGATCTCGCACCAATGAAAATGACTGTTTAATCGTTGAAAAGCGACTGGTCCCCCACTACTCACCAATAACTTCAATCGATGAATTGTGACATCGTGTTAAAACTTCATGAAGTGCTCTACCCGTACATGTCATCCAATTGCTGTTCGATTCAATGCCTAGGCAGATATGTGCTGTTATTGCTCACAGAGGTCGTTGCTTTATGTACTGTTTTCTCAGTACATATTGCTCCAAATTTCCTGAAATTTTAATCAATTGTTCTTCCTACTATAATGCATGTGTCCAACAAATTTCATTCCGTTATTATTAATCCTTCTTGGTGTAGCAATTTTAATGGCCAGTAGTATACTTTTGAAGAATGACGGAACAGGATTATGCTTCAATTCCAATAAAGGTATCGTCAATATTGAGAAATTTCATCTTTGAATGTGTTTAACATACTTTAAATAGATCGTTATTCCAGTCTTTATCATGCGTATTTTATTTTATTATAATACTTTTTTTTTTTTTTTTTTTTTTTTTTTTAAATCTTCTTTCTTTATATTTTTACAGTTGTATATAGCCGAATGTTCCACAACAGATTTTCAAAAAATCGCTTTTTATCTTGCCATTAAAAAATAAAATAAAATAAAATAAAATAATGCATTGCAGCTTTCACGCGCTTATTATGCTATACCTTTTTCGTATGATAAAAAGATGTTAAGGATTGTGTCGACTCTCAATAATTATTGCACTTTTTTACATTTTCTGATATTTGCTTACAAATGTCTTAATTTTTTTACCATTCAATACGCGTTTCCCCATTAGTTTTACAGTAAATTTTAAATGGTTAAATCGTATTTGGAAAACGTATAAATCTTCTGTTAAATATTAATTGAAATTACTTTCGATGCTTATTTATAATCCATCATAACGCTCTTTCAAATTTATATTAAGTGAAAATATTTTAAACTCTAAAAAAATAAATAATTAAAAATTAAAAATTAAAATTTTCTCTACAAATTCATTTCAATAAAGACAAATCAAACTAAATATAGGCTTAAAGTATTTTGTTTTTGGCGTTTTCTCTAGATATTTTCCTCCAAAACTAAAAAGAAAAAAAGGAGGAAGGAAAAACTGCTGAAATATAATATTTTGCATTAATTTACATCCCCCTTTTTTTTCTTATTGAATGAATATTTAAATATTTATTTATTATTTTAAACGAATATTCACACACATAATATAAAATGTATTTACTACAAACCTTAAAGATTTTTCATTTAAAAAAAAATTGCTCCACTCTAAAAAATAAATTAAATATTAATCTTTTGCAAAACTCAATACTTCCGCCAATTACGATTTCTACGTATTTATATTCATCATTCTTGCTCATTAAATTTATTTAAAAAATATACATAGCAACACACACTTAATTTTAAAACAGCACTGATATACCAATTAGACAAAAATTTTGATTGTTACTTATCAGTGTTTCAGAAAAACACATTACATAAATAAAATAAATCAAATAATAAAAAAATAAAAAAATAAAGGTATTTCTTTTTCCAAAAAACATAAATCTCTCGTAAAAATTAATAGAAATTATAATAAATCTAAACTATATTTATTCCATTTTTTTTTTTTTTTCGCAGATAAATAATTTTGTACATTTAATAGATTTTCAAATTCAAAGAGAATATTTTTTTTTTCTTCTTAATATTACATCTTATCAAACATATAATTACTAATGTTCCTAACACAATTAATATATTTAAAGAAACATTTAGTAAAGCTTCATTTAATTAAAAAAAAAAAATAAAAAAGAATCCAGTAATTTAAAACCCGATAATTTTACAAATTGCTTGTTTGCCAATCTGTTGCTTTAAAAAATCGAAAAGCATTTATATATTTAAATTCTACAATCGTTGTTAAATTAAACAAAGATTATTGCATAGTAAAGAAAACGTTTATAAATTACATTTATTCTTTTATAGGAGAAAAATATAATATCGGTAATTTAAAAGCGACAATATAAATCTTCTTCTAAAAAATAAGCAAATATGATTAGCGATACTCCTTTCTAAAAATTCAAATTCATCAAATGAAACAAAAGCTTTTATACAAAAGACTTTTATATTAAAAAAAAAAAAAAAAAAAAAAAAATGATTTACAAATGAGATGAAATATCAGCAGGTAAATTTCAAACAAGAAGATTAATCCTTTCGTTTCTTTTTATATCTGAAGTATGAATATATAATATATAATCTTGATTTTTAAATATTCCAGACTGTTTCTCGGGTGACTTGGCTTATATAATATTTTCTACTATCGTGTTATGTTTATAATGAAGACTGACTGATACTTAATAAGTTTAGGCAAGCCTCATTTGAGCTATTTTAATATAAAATATTCTCGACGGAGATACCGAAAACAAGAACTTTCTTCTCCAGCAAGATGTACACTATTTTTTTTCCACCCTTACCTCCAGCTCTTCAATATCTTTTCACAATCAAAGCGTTAGTTATTTATTTATGCATTCCCTTCGCTATATAACGTTTCGCTGAATGGCAACGAGAGAATCCCGCTTTCTCTTCGACTTGCTTCCACAAAACAAACTGAAATATTCATCATATCGGCAAGAACTACGTAGTTTTCCTTTCCCTTCATGGTACACCCGGCTTCTCGCAATATGAGTGTTATTATGAAACTTCCCATGAGTATTTTCCGGGTCCTACTATTGGAACAATTACATTAAGCCTTGACTTTTTTGTTCTTACAATCTCTTTACGGATTAATATATATATATATAGATATACTGCCAAGTTTTGTCATGTTATATGTTACTTACCTATTCAAAATGGGAAATAAAGTCAAATGAATTAATGAAACGTGATAAAACATGTTACCGAATAAGAAAAAGCTGTGACAGACGAGCAATATAAGTTTTATATTTCGAATATTTGAGCTGATATTTTGAATTATTGTAACTTTATTTTGACAAGCGCATATAATTTAGAATTGTTAGTGTTTAAACAATATCAAACAAGTAACATATTAATCACATAAAATCCTACTCCTACATTAAGCTCTTTGTACATCAGCAAAAAGGTTGTGTTATAAGATTTACTCAGAGAGCACCAAAAATTTACAAAATTCATTATCTATTATGAATACAAAAATTTTCCTTTTATTTTAAGATGTGTATTTAATAATACAAGAAACTGTGAAATTTCCAACTTGTAATACAATCTATCTACAATAAATTCTGATCAACCAATACCCATTGACGACATTGTCAGTATGGCTTAAAGAGATAAGACTAAAAAGCTATGGAGCAAAATTTTTTTGTTTGAATATAATGCTGTTGCTACTGTAATTAATACTAGATTGTTAAGTGTATCAAACATAATTCTAAATTTTAGGCTATTTTCATCATGATAAGTAAAATTTTTTTCAAGAACGATAGCACAATATTAATTATTCAAGTGCTTTGAACTTAGATTTCTGTGATTTGCTCAAACGGTACATAAATAACTTAGTTATTTAACTTTTACTATTTTTAATTTGCATTGTTTACAATAAGTTAGGCTGATAACTATACAGTAAAGATTGGAGCAAAATGTCTTTAGAAATATTTCTAGGTGCGATCGTGAACGATCGTGATAAAACGATCATGACTTTTTCTAATCCTAAAATGCATTTATTTATTTATTTTATTTTATTTTAAGAAATTATTGTCATCTCCAATAAGAAATTTAAATCAACACAGTATTATCTGGTTTATTTCAATATTGAACAAGGGTGAAAAAAGAGGGATTCTAAATTACCTATAAAAAGGGCCAAAAAGAGGATTTTGAATGGAAAAAATAAAGAATTTACAAATACATTGTATTAAAATGCAAAGATATGTGAAAAATATTTTTGATCAAAAATGATTAATGCAACTCTTCACCATATGTAAAAAAGTTGGTATGGGTGAAGCACAAAAGCAATGCAAGGAATTAGATTAATAATAATAATAATAATAATAATAATATATATATATATATATATATATATATATATATATAACGAGTTTTTACTACTAATTTTAAGCATTTTTATCCAATTATTATTTCTGTGGTCCTTTAGTTATTTTCTCTGTCATTAAGTTTAATGGTCCTTTTTTTATTATTATCATTCGTGTCGGCGTAAGTAATTTAAATTGTTTTTGTCTCTTATTAGTTCTTAATCTGTATCGCAACAATTTTGTGTCAGTCTTACCTATAAGTTAATATCAGTACTATTTTTGTTTTGTTGGTATTGTTTTGAATCTATTAATTGCTAAATTTTAAGGTTAAATTTTATTACGATATATATATATATATATACATAAGTATTCTTTGATATTATTTCTTTTTCTAGTTCTTATTCTCATATTTCAATATTTTGACGATTTTGTATATTTTCAAAAACTTTAAAAATCATGCTATAGATATTTATCCTTTCATGTCTGATACCTGGAAATTATTTATAAACAAGTTCTTCGTTTATTCCTTTATTTGATGATTATTATTTTATTTTAATATTTCTTTCTCTTTTCCTTCACAAATTTTTAATTTATATTCAGCACATCGGAAATTCACATCAGCTTTCATTAAAGAATCATTTCTGTTTACTCAGCTTGCCCGCTAATTGCTGCCCGGAAACGTTACTGCTTTACGCTGCACTCGTGGTCATTTCTTTCGCCTGATGAAAAGCAATGATTATTTATTTATCTTATATCAAAGCAATTGCTTGTATTTATTCATTTTTGAGGTAAAAAAAAAAATATATAAATAAATAAATATTTTATTTTATTTATTTATTTTTCATTTTTAGAATTATTCATTTTTTTATCATTTTTTTATTATTATCATTATTATTGTTATTATTATTATTATTTTATCTGATTGCAATGTTAGGCTATCTCAGTCTACAGTCGGTAAAAAAAGTATCCGAACACTAGCGAAAATTCCTATGTAGAGTTAATACTGTTTTGTTAAATTAATCCTTGTCGAATCCTGTTCTTAGACTGACTAACAACATGATTCGACAAGGATTTATTTAACAAAACAGAATTAACTATACTTTTTTTTCTATAGGATTTTTTGCTAGTGTTCGAGCACTTTTGTTACCGACTGTACTTTAAAATTGTTATGTATACAAAAGTGAAAACACTCCTAAAAAGTTAATAAGTTGTAATTTTTCTAATAATATCCAGAAAATCGCGAAATAAAGCTGGCTATACATCACGATTACGATGAAACATTTTCAACAACGTCCATTCTAACCATTCTAAAAAGTCCAAACTTGGTAACCCAAATCTCTGTCATAGGAGAATGTTATTTGAAACTTTAATGAAATCGACAAATGTTTCGAGTACAGAGACGTACAAAAGTAATTAAATAATTAATAAATAATAAATATTACGTCTGCGTTACCGACTGTACACATTATAAAATTTATCCTAAAAGAAGTTTTGATAGTGTGCAAAACATAAAAAATAAAAGTCGTTTTAGTGAGTCTTAGCACTTATTGTAAAGAGAATGAGTTCTCGGGTAAAAACTATCTTTCAGATTATTATCATTATTTATTTATTTATTTTTATTTTTATTTTTTAGATGTAAATATCATTTTTTCACATATTGATAAATTTGATGCTTATATGTATCTGGTTTAAATGATGAATTCAATTTATGTAATCGGTTTTGATAGAAAATTGCCTAAAGTTCTTACATTTGGGCAGAATGAGACAGACAAACATAAATCATTGAATGGTTTCAATATTTTTTTTTTAGATTCAAACTGAGATCTAGTTTTTGGAGTCTATTATATTATACTAGATTATACCGAAAAAAAAAAAAAAAACCTTTTTTTTTTTTTTTTTTTCCTGCTACTGTACATAAATCCATTTATGTTTCTTATTTTGTTTTAAAATTATTTAAACAATATTCCAAAATACAAAAGAAAAAAAAGAAAAACCGGAACTTCGATTTAAAAAAGCTAAAGTACTTCTGGCAAAAAAAGACTTCGTAATTAAACTAAACAGAAATGTGTTAGAATGAAACTATTCATTCATCAATTATTTCACGTTCCTGTCATCATAAACAATTCGATCAACAATGAAAATTTATGCATTTCAGAAATTCAACAGTATGTATAAATATTAAAAAGTTAAAAAGAAAAAAAAAATTATTCATACTCCCGATTTCGTATCAAAGCATCATAATAAAAATGGTCTATAAAAAAAAAAAAAAAAAAAGTACAATGTCATATCTACTCATCTAAGTTTTTATTTATTTTGTTATCGTTTTCCTCCGTAATATATTTAAATTCGGTATTTCCTTTTATTATTTTTTCTCGGCTAAATAACAGTAAAATCCTCGACAAATTAATTTTAAAAAAATCTGGAGTGACTCCACTCGACTTTCCGAACATTGAGTAATTAACAGTTTTGTAGATAAAGTAAAAAAAGAAGAGTTGTTAAACAAACAAAAGAGAGAAAGCCATAATAGAGTGTTTGAGTATTTTTCTTCATATATTACACGATGTTTTATTTAACGCTACTGAACTTTGAGCCCATAGATCATAATGATACAGAATTTTTCGTTGTGTCCCTGTAAAAACCTATAAATGCTAGATTCACCAAAATGCTTATAGTTAGTGCAACAGTGATTTATAATACTCATATAAATTTTCAGCTCAATTGAATAAGGCGTTTAGATGTTATCGCACTTTTAAAAATTTGGTCCCATAGGCCATAATGATAAAGAATTTTTCTTTGTGTCCCTGTAAAAAAACTGTAAGTGGTAAATTCACCAAAACCTATACAGTTGAGGCAACTGTGACCTATCACATGTGTAGAAATTTTTTGCTCAGATTAATGAGGCATTCAGACGCTATCACACTTTTAAAAATTTGGCCCTATAGGCCATAATGATAACGAATTTTTCTTTGTGTCCCTGTAAAAAAAAATATATATATATATATATATAAATGCTAGATTCTCCAAAATGTATACAGATTGCTTATCTGTGACCTATAATATGTGTATAAAATTTTTGCTCAATTGAATAAGGCGTTTAGATGCTATCGCACTTTTAAGATTTTGGTCCCATAGGCCATAATGATAAAGAATTTTTCTTTGTGTCCCTGTAAAAAAAACTATAAGTGCTAGATTCATCAAAATTAATAGGATTCGTGCTACGGTGACTTGAAACATGCGTACCAACTTACAGCTCATTCGAGCAAAGCGTTTAGACGCTAGCGTGTTCACTCATACACATACACACACATACATACACACATACATACACACATACATACACACACACATACATACATCATCGTAAAAATTGTGAAAACGGACTCAGGGGACCTCGAAACGCATAGAAACATCAAAATCTCAAATTCGGATTTTTGACACGATTACAATACTTTCCTCACTATAGTGTTCGGAAAGTAATTAAAAATAAATAAATAAATAAACCTCTCGAACTAATAATATTTGCAAAAATTCCAGTCTCAAAAATTTTCTCCGTGGAGGATCAAAATTCTGATTTCATGTCTGCGAACCACTCTTGGGCGAGTCCCATAATATAGCACCAGTGCGTCTGAAATCCACTCAACCTCAATCCATTCTCAAAATTTTTATTTTAAAATTTTTGTTGTAAAAATTTAATATTTATCGATTTTTGAAGAATATATTTATATGTTAATAAAAAATGA
Organism: Salticus scenicus; assembly: GCA_963930645.1. Lineage (NCBI taxonomy): Eukaryota > Metazoa > Arthropoda > Arachnida > Araneae > Salticidae > Salticus > Salticus scenicus. Next base: position 252,117,655 of record OZ005653.1, read on the forward strand.
AATAAAAGGAATTTCAAATTGTGTCTAAAATCATTTTTCGTCAGTTACTGATGAATTTATTGCTAATTTTACAACTGTTTCAAAGTTTAATCCGGACGGACAAAAATTTAAAGATTTGTTTTATTATTCAACGTCACTTAAAATAATCAAACGTATTTAGAAACATTTTCTTTTCTTTTTCTTTTCATTCCTTCTCTCTCTCTCTCTCTCTCTCTCTCTCTCTCTCTCAATTACTATAGAAAATTTTAAAATAAAAAAAAATTTTAAAGATTTTTTTTTTTCTGTGTTTTGGTTTGTGTCCTTCAGAAAAAGCTGAAGTTCTTTTATCTTTCATGTTCAACAATTTACTTCACTCCACTGATCTGATCCAGGGATTTATAACAGCTAACATTTCTTTTCTTTCTGCAACGAAACAACGCTCCTGACTCGCTTTAAAATTGATTCATTTTCTTGACATACATGATTTAAAGGCTTTATCTCTGGAAAGGCGCTCTAGGAATCAACTGAACCACCGAATATTCTGACATATCGAGTTTCGCAGCTTCTCTTTTGTCACCAATAGCGCATCAAAAGGCGAGATCACCCCCACTTCTCTCCGCCTGAAAGATGACACAAAATATGGCCCTCAAATGCCTTTTTGAAGTTGATGAGGTCCACGATTTATTACCCTGATTAATTGAACGCTTATCACATCTCTGTCTGTATTGGAAACAGTACCCAGTCAATGGTGGTGACAGTTAAACAAATTGGGTATTGTGGTGGGACACGTTTAAAAGAGTTATCGGTTACAGAGATTGGAGAAAGAGGGGATAGACGATTTTTCTGGGCGGCAAGGGTTTTACTTATCGGCTCTAAGTGGCTAGAGAATCATCCTGTTATCGTTATGCGAAAGAAAAATGTACCTTTTCGTCTTTTTGCCCTTTTCTTATCGCTCTAGAACATTGTAAATGGGCTTTGAATCTAGAAGCAGAACTACAACCTCTGAGCTACAACACCGTTCATTTTATCCATGTTACAGATAGGTGTTGATGAATGTTTTGAAAGACTGAATTGAGCTTTCAATAATTTTTCTGTTTAGGCTTTCCATAGGAAAATTTAACCGTGTAAAATATTCCTGTGCAAGTTGTGAGTGATTTATGAATTAATCGTGTAAATTAGGGACTGACATGGAAATTTGAATAGAAAAAAGAATATTTTGTTTGCTAAATAAGGTGGTGGTGTCATATGGGATTAAGCTCAATTGTCTACTAGAGGGACCTAGGACTGGGTGAAATACCTCTTTATAATAAATTCTTGCTCGTATTCGCGTGAATTTCGCAGAAAACCATGGAACTTTCTGAACGACTAGGTCAATAAACGCAACCCAGGTTCGAACTTGGCATCTCCAGGAAACCAATTTTAAGGGCAGAAACCCTCGGACATTGGTGTTGGGAATTGCTAAATAAGGATTTCCGTTTTGCTAAATATTTTTTCCTATTTTGTTATAAATGATTATAGCAAAGACAAAAAAAAAAAAAAAAAAAAGAGAGAGAGAGAGAGAGAGAGACAGAGAGAGAAAAGAAAAGAAAGAAAGTTTTTTAAATAAGGAAGTGGGTTTAAAAAAACTATAAAAAGTACTAAAACTGGTTGTTTTTTATGCTAATAATCTTCCTGAATGAAAGTAGGTAATATAAAATTTATGAAAAAAGTTAAAATAATAATAATGAATCTCTATTGCAATTTTAGTCGAAAGCAGAAAAATTATTTTCACTTGCCACTAGAAATACATTTAATTGATATAATAGTACTTAATTTACTATTCAAACACATGTTCAGTATTTGAAATTTTTAATTTTAAATGCATAATACTTCAGTTCTCCTGAATTAAATTTCGTTTAAACATAATAAAACAATAAATAAAAAATCGAATCCTATTTTTATTTTTTAAGTAATAGATATAAAATACTATACAAAACAGAATTTAATTTAGTATGACAGGGCTTTGTTTTAGTCTTTTCTGCCATAAAAAGACATGTGAAAATGTGTTACGCTAATTAGCAACAGTACTATATTTATTTCTTAAAATTTCTTTGGTTAGCTTTAATATAGAACCCCATTGGTGACGTTTTAATTTTTTCCGCCATTTTAGCAATGAATTAAAATGGATATATCGCAATGCGGAAATAAAGACCTTAGCGAGAAACTTCCGAGCTACTTCGGTGCCAAATTTCAAATTTCGCCAAGGAAATCCTATCATAAAGTTGCTCTATTTCTTTAACACGATTTTTCTCAATTTTATTTTACCTTAAAATATACCGTTGCGTTACTTAGAAATGGTTACTATATTTATTTTTTTAAATTTCTTTTG